>BPTQ01000009.1:12259858-12448264 GCA_019973895.1 Chrysanthemum seticuspe
TTTTTTTTTTTTTTTTCTCCGCCAACCAATCAAGAAATGATTTTTGTTAAATTGGAAGGTGGGTTGTTATGATTCATTCCCTTTCAGGATTTTCAATCAAGAAATGAACCAGCTGAGTTTTGTTATCGGGTGTAGCACCGAAACGGGAACGGCAAAGGGATACGGGAACGATACGGGAACGGGAAACGGCAAAAATAAAAAATTCAAGATACGGGAACGGCATAGATACGGCAATAAAAAATATTAAAAAATTAAAATTATATTAAAGAAAATCCAAAATAGATATATGTTGATCTAAATTGTAAACTCCAAAAATACTACATATTAACTAGCCTAAATATTGCAAAAATTAATTGTGTATGCATTTAATTATATATTTGAGTAAAGCCCACTATTAATTAACATATTCTTGGTTTGAGTTACTAATAATGGATGACATATTCCCTAACAAAAACATCACGAATTTCTCGGTGCTCATACATTATACCACAAGTAATAGTTCAAACTATTCCTAATTAAACAAAATAAGATGGGTTGTTGTAGCTTGTGGGAGTTGTAGGTACAAAAATATAGTAAAACTATCATATTATTATTATATTTTATTATTCTCTTTAATTAATTAGGAAAAAAAAGTGTAAAGCGTCTAGATAACTATCATGTGGCTATAAATGATTTACTTTTCATCTAAAGTAGAAACAATTCATCTTCATCCCTGTTCTTTCACCATAACTCTTTCACCATAACAGATTAACCAAGGAAAAGTAAAGAACCACAGACCCATCGTTAAAAAAAACCATCTTCACACTCTTGTTATTTACTTTTCATCTTCATCCCTCACTAGTTTCTACATGGCTTCGCCTCTGGTTCACCACCGGAAAACTCCATTAAAACCCAAAAGAAATGGCTTGGAAATCCAGAAACGGTAAGGATACTTCATACGAAACGTTTCGTAGATTTGGGAAACGGCTTGGAAACGTTTCGGTGGCGTTTCGAGGGCGTATCCGTTCCCACCACGTTCCCAAACGGGAACGACGGCCTAAATGGCGTTTCGGTGCTACACTGTGTTTATGATGGACTGGGTGTTCTTGTTCTAGTTATGTTTTATGTTAAGTATACACAAAAGGAGGACACGATCAAAGTTAATCGCAACAGATTCGTATAGAATTTGTTAGTGCATATGTATCAAAAATAGGTTAAACATATACAAATAACGAGTTTATTGGCCCGAGTGTTGCAGCGGGTATGAAAACATTTATTTTGCAGTTAAAAATAAAAGACGCAACTTGTAAACAATCATGCAATTTCGTACAGGACTTCTATACTAGAAGCAATTGTTTAACTAAGCTGTTTTGTTTTGTGTTTGTGTTTAATGAATTTAACACATTTAGATTGGTTTTTTGTTAAACTGGAAGGTGTGTATTGTCGTTTTATGTCAAATCTATCCATTAATACTACTAAAACAGTCTATGCAAGTCTTATTTTCTCTTGTTCAAACAAGTCAGTTGTAATATGCACATAAACGGTTTGATAAAATGTCTCAACGAAATACTTTACAAGATAACTCAATTTATTAACTATCATTTTAGCATGAAATACTTTACAAAATAACAATTTATTAACTAAAGGTATTGCATTATAACTTTAATCATGCCTTCCAAAAAGCACGACTACTTTTGTCTATCATCCCCTAATTCCTTGACTTGTAATAACTATTTTATATATATAAAAGACTTAGAAGAAAACTTGAGAGTGGGAAGACTAGACTTATATTGCATTATAACTTTAATTTAAGGGATAATGGTCCAAAATGTCTATTAGATAACCTTAAACAATATAACAATGGAAGAAAAACAAAATCTGGTAGGTTAATGAGCTAATGGGCTAACAATGGAAGGCGAGCCAATTCCTTCCCCAGATTAAATCGTTTGATCATTTGACATCCAAATGGTGGGTAAAAGGTCAAAGACTCGATAAATATATTACTCCAAAAAACCTTTAAGTACAAAGGATACGGGTGAATCCCATATCTCAGCTCAGGCAAAAATCTTACATAACAAGATACTTCCCGTTCTCTATATAAGAAAATAAACCACTACTAAAAATATAACATTAGACTCCTATGGAGATAAAGTTACTTCCTACCAAGGCCATGGAGCTAGATACCATACGTGTCATAATAGGCATCCAAGTTTCTTGGAAGATCGTAAACATGATCTGCATAGTTATCATAACCATAGTCATCTTCGCGATCATGACCACCACCAAATAGATTACTCGTCTCATCAAAGGTGTTCACAACCTACTCATCATCACTATCAGAATCCACAATCTCTCCCACCTTAGTGAATGGGTTAACCCTCTTAGTAAACGAAGTAGCCGGGAAATCCTTATTATAACCATGATAACCAACCTTTTTAATAGGATTGCAATTATCATCAACAAGAGTAGCTTTCCCATCAATAAAAAGCCTTTCAAATTCCCTAATTTTCTCAACAATGGGGTAGGACCAGCCACGTTAGCTACCATTGAATCACTCACAAGCGGATCTTGTGATACATTACCTGTCTCGATAGACCCAACCTCCTTTGTTTCCATTATATTACTAGAAACCTCTACATCAGTAGGATTGCCAGATTCATCAGACTCGATCGTCAGCAAAAGGGTTAGATGTAGCAATCTTCGTCCCACTCGTACTTGCCACATTAGTGGCTGTCTTCTTCGCACTATCCACCTTCTTGGGTTCAGGAGGAGGTGCTTTAGGTTGATACCTAAATTTAGGACCCACTTTAGTAAAACCTCCCTTACCTGGAACACTTGGACCACCATTCCTACCCTTATTCTTGTTAGTGACAGGTTGAAATGTTTAGGCTGAGTAGGAAGTGGAACAGATTTAGGACAATCAATCAGCGTATGACCAAATAATTTACATGTATCACACCGAGGCGGTTTCCATTCGTATTCCACCCAAATCTTTTCAATAGTAGATCTTGTCCCATCAAGTAATGGTATCTCAACAGTGATGCTCTCCTTAAGAACCTGATCTGCTTTAACTTCAATCAAGCATCTAGCGAACCTACTTCGGCCCCATGGTTCCAAGCACATTTGACTAGTATAAGAATCTAACATTTTTGGAGTACCAATCAATGTAGCTAGGAGACTGAGACCATCATCAGAAAACATAGCAAGGGGAACATCATGGAATTTAACTCATATCGGAATATTAGTCAAATCCTCTTTAAGCAGATTAGTATTCAATGTCCACGGTTTAAGAATAATTGGCACATTGCTAATCATCCACGGTGCGTTTTCAAGCACATCATCAACACCTTTACGAGTGGAAAACTTAAAGAAAAAGAAACCCTTCACATTTATCATAACCTTTTGAATACCATACTTGGCTCATGTATTACGAACGTAATAATCAACAACCGGAAAAGCAATACGTTTACCAAGAAAGTAACCATAAAGGGTATTCTCAAATTTAGAGTTTACCTCCTCAACAACTTTCATAGGAATGAGAGATCCACCCCCATTAGCTTTTTTACTACACTCCAACCTACGAAAATTTGATTTGCGCTTCGTCGATTCATTAGCAGAATTCGTACCACTTGTAACACCAACATACGCCATAGGTAATGTATTAACCCCAACAGATTGAATAATTGGCGTAGCACCGGTTAATTTGTCCTTAGGTGGAGAAACATGTACCCTTCCAGCTTTAGGAGCTACACTAATACCATCACCACTAGGCAGATTAGTCCCCTAGTGGTGTCCTCGACACTGTAAACTGTAGATGGGGATTGTTGCATATTCAAAATACTTGTAACACCAAGAGGCCCTGCATCCCAAAACACCGAATCATCAATACTCGCATGTGAAACCGGCTTCACAACCTCATTGGCATTCATATCCTCTTGACAAGCAGAATCAGTAGGATTTACATCATGTGGAACCGGCTCCACATGAGGCTCACACAGCCTACAATCCATTAAGGCATCCTTATCAACGTTAGGCACACCCTCCATCAACACGACAATAAACAAACCCTAACCAAAAGAACACAATCAAAACAAGAAAAAAGAACCCGAACCAAACCACGTAATCACTACGTATTAATTAAACCCTAGTAATAGACTAGGGTTTATAAGCATAATCAACCATAGATCAACCCATGAATAACAAATATATCAATTCAGTAAATTAAAGCTACACGAATGGGTTCACATGCAAATATTACACCAAGAGTATTGGTCAGTAACACATGCAAGAATAATAAAGATATACTAAACTAATCCAAGGAATAGCAAGCAGAATTATTACTTCTAAGCACCGACCCACGGTTGTGAATAAACAACTATGTGACAATTGAAAAGAAGTAATTGAGCTTTACCAATAAGGATTGAGGATTAGGGATAGTAAATCGTAAAGTTGCCAGAGAGGTAATCGTCTTTAGGGTTTTTTCTTTAAGTTTCATATCGAGACTCCAAAGCCTTTGACATCCAAATGGTGCAATCAGGTTATACCTGAAAACCTTCCAGATTGACGAGTCGAGTTACAATCAGGTAGCAACTTGCTACCTGTGACAAACTCGGAAGGAATGCGTACTAGTATAGATTTGTTTTCCTCCATGATATGCCAAATTCTTCGCTCCACAATCTTGACAATATCAGTTTTCGGCACAAAATTTGAATTTTTGCACTTCAATCATAAAAGTTCGTAAAAGTTCATATTGTATGTTTAACTTCATCTTGACAATCTCGGTCTTCGCTCCACATAAAATCAGACTTTTGAAAATCTTAAAAATCATATTGTATTTCATCTAGATTCTTCACCTTCTGTTGGATCATCTTAAAAAAAAACTTTGAAGTACAAAATCAAAATCGCCAGAAAATTTTCTGGAGCAAACCCATTTCCAATTCAATTATTCGTGTTATGGGATCCTTTCCTCACGGAGCATTTTGAATACCTTTGTTCTTAGGTTTGAGTGATCAATGGTGTTCAGAAGACATTCACTAAAACCCTATAATTTGAAGGTATAGCGTTTCTTTCTATCTATCAAGGTGTGACTTCTTTCTAGTTCATTTGCATATGTTTAATCGTTCAAACAAGTCAGTTGTAATATGCACATAAACCATTTGATAAAGTGTCTCAATGAATTACTTTACAAGATAACTCAATCTATTAACTATCAATTTTAGCATGAAATACTTACCAGATAACACAATTTATTAACTCGAGATATTGCGTTTCTTTGTTGAATAGAACTTGGGAGTGGGAACACTAGACTTATATTGCATTATAACTTTAATCATGCCATCCAAATAGCACGACTAGTAACAACTTTTGTCTAACATCCACTAATTCCTTGACTAATAATAACTATTTTCTATGTATAAAACACTTAGAAGAAAACTTGGGAGTGGGAAGACTAGATTTATATTGCATTATAAATTTTAATTTAAGGGATAATGGTCCATGATGTCTATTAGATAACCTTAAACAATATAACAATGGAAGAAACTTACCAAAGACTCATTAGTCTGCCAATAAGGACCCAAAGCAGCTAACAGTGCCTTCTTGACTAATAACATAAAGCTATTTTGTTTGTCTGCCATTCATGTGTTTGATTATAGAATGTGTGACTTAAAAAACACAACCAATCAAGAAATGATTTTTGTTAAATTGGAAGGTGGGTTGTTATGATTCATGCACTTTTAGGATTTTCAATCAAGAAATGAACCAGCTGGGTTCTGTTATCATGTTTAATTATGATGGATTGGGTATTCTAGATCTTGATGAGTTTTATGTTAAGTATTCATGAAAGGAGGACATGATCAAAGTTAATCGCAACAGATACCATGTTTCTAGTGCATAGGTATAAAAAAATAAGTTAAACACATAAGATAACCATATACAAATATCAAGTTTATTTGCCCGCGTGTTGAGAGGGTATGAAAACATTTATTTTGAAGTTAAAAAATATAGGTATAACAATGATATATTTATTTTCCCAAAAATAAATGTAGTACTAATAAAGAAAATAATGTAAAGAAATATAGAGTTTACCATGTGACGATGTTAATTTGTTATATTACTAAACTTAGTAAGATGTTAAATATAAAGCATTATAAGTTTAGGAGATAGTTTGGTGGCTAAGTAAACTTATGCGGTCATGTGAATGATGTTAAAAACAAAATCTAATAGGTTAATAAGCTAATGGGCTAATATGACATTTTAGTATTTGGACACTTAATGTCTCCGACCCTACTTGTATAATAAATTGATGTTCAGTACACCAAATTCTTTTGCAGCTAACTGTTCATAAGAGCTTGAATATTGTAAGCCGATTAGATTTAATAACCCAGCATCACCCGTATGATACATACAAAGGTTAGCGATTCCAAAAGCAATGATGTATAGATCTGTCTAGAAGTGTAGTAGGGTGAGTATCTACAGAGACGGTAATGTGTAAATACTTAATATTGTTATCTACAAAAAAATTGTATCGGGATTCGTTTGCTGATTAAAGATTTCTTCATGGAATTGCCTATTTCTGAAACGTTGTCCATCCCACCTTACAACTGGGTTTGAACATGGTTTTAACATGATTGATGTCTAGTTTTTCTATTTTGTTTCTTTAGTTTAGTGTTATGAGGGGAGATATGATGTTCAAGAGGATAAGGCTACTTTTTTTTTGTAGCCTAAATTTCGTTCATATATAATAAACTAGCTTCAAGACTCGCTCGATGTGCGGGATAGTCCCACGAATCAGTGTACTAAATATTAGTAGAAGACTAAATATGAAATTAATTGTTTATGATGATTAAACTTACAAAACAAAATGACAAGAAAAGATCTATTGTGTATACATCTATACGAATATATATAAGCATTTTTTTGTCAACCGACACATACATCCATTAAACTAAAGTTCTAAAGTTTATGCTATGTACACAACCCTACAACATCCCATGAGGGATTGTATTCCAAAAATTAGGGGCGTGCAGAATTCAAGTTTCACCCATAAAACCGAAAATCAAAACGAAAAAACAGAAGCGAATTTGTAACCGAAACGAATTTACCAAACCAAACCCAACAAAATTGAATATTCGGTTTTTAATTCAGTTATGATTTTGCCAAAATGAAAACCGAACCGAACCGAAAACCGAATTCACATAAATATACATATATTTTTTTATATATTTATAATAAAAGAATATTAAAACTCTTTCATAGTATAAATACAACATTTTTAAACTTGAATTTTTTCTAGTGCAAAAAATCTATATAGTTAAATAAATAAATAACTAAAATTATGTAATTTGGGTTATTCGGTTGGGTTTCGATTATTCTGTTCGGTTTTCAATTATCTGGTTTGGTTTTCGGTTATACCCAGTTATTTTTTTAACCAAACTAGCCGAAACGAATATACCAAACAACCCGATAAGTGTTGGATCATACTTTTTATGTTGTTTGATAATTCGGGTGGCCTAGGATGGTGATAAATCAAGTATGCCATGTTTAGAGAGAGTAAGAGTAGAGAGGGTGTTCTTGAGAGAGAAAGTTAAAACAAAAAGTGAAAGGTTAGATTAGAAGCACCACCTCTTCCAAGGATGGAAGAGGTATTTATAGTTACAACTAAACGTCCTCCTGTCAGACTGTGGATCAGGCATACAGTGGGTAAAGACCCGTCCGTCCTCCACGATGTTACTCTAATCTAAACTAAGCTAATAACTAACTAATAAACTAGTAAATAATGTAAAGTCTACGAGCTAACATATGCTAGACTAGAGTTGGGGTGACCGACTCTTCAATATGGATTTTCTAAATCCCAACAATCTCCCCCTAAGGGAGGTCACCCCATGAATTACATTATGTATCCTAGCATTCTATTTTGTCTTCAGTTCTGAGCTTGTTGACTTCAATTCTTCAAGTTTCGCAATCTTTGTGCTTTAGTAACGATTCTTCAAAGTCCGCATACTTTGTACTTTTAGTGTTGGTCTTTGAACTGATCCGCGTCTTGATGATCTTTGAGCTTTCTTTGAGATCATCAGCCACAACAAATCTCTGGATCACCCTTTATTGTGTTGCTTTCATGTGATGTTGTGACTTTTGGACTGACATGCTCACACTTTCTGGATCATTACATCTTTTTATCAGAGTAGCGGAAGCATTGTTGTATGTCTTTGATGATCATGATTTTCTTCAATTAAGTGTATGTGCTGTGAGCATGCGGTTGTGAATTGACTTCTCAATATCGATCAGCTGCAACCGTCAACAGTTCCTGGAAACAACAGTTAGCAATAAAACACACGAAAGTGTCTTTGTTCACTTTCGTTGAATACAGTTGCAAGAACCACGGTTCCCCGTTGATTAGTATAAATACTGCCTGTAATCAGGTAGAATTCCTAAGAATCTCCTTGATAGGGTTTCGTAGCTTGATCTAGCCGTTCTCAAACCGGAGCGTCCCAAAGTAGACAACATGGAGTGAGTGAACCAGCGAATTGAGATTCACTGATTGATAAAAAAAATTGATTTGAAAACAATCGATTATTGCTTGAAGAAAGAGTTTTGCAATACGACGAAGGTTTTATAAGAAAGATCAATTTTCAATCATAAATACTTTTTGTATTTGAAAATGAATACACATTCGGTATGCTAGAGAAAAGGATAGATTTGCACATCGAACGGTTTTTCCAAAAGAATTTGTCAATTCATTTCCTGGACCAAGGTTGATTCAAGAGTGAATCGCCCCATTGTTTCTATCTAGTTGTCACAATCTTGATCTTTTGGAAAGATCTCACATGTCACCCACCAAGAGCTAATTTTATGTTAGCTCTAGAAGGATTTCCATCTTCATCGTGAATACTTTACATATCACTCGGATGTTCTGGTAATACCACAAGGATAATGCGTAGGACTCTCAATATATACTTACTTTCCACAATGTGTGAAACAGCAAGTCCTAATGAGATTTTTGTGACGATCTCTTGGCTCTAGACTCAATAGTGCACATTTGGTTTCCTATGTCGGAGACTAAGGAAAGTGTAACACCCCAAAATGGCTCAGCGGAAGCACACAAGTATTGGGGTGCTACTAAATTGATATCACCACATAAGCATAGAACAACTGATTTTCATAAAGAAATGTTTATTCATTTCTTAAAACAATGTTTACATTATTGATTTGTGCCGAAAAATGGCCAATTATAAAAATGTGGTCCCAATACATAAATCAGAGTCGTCTATGACCATGTCATGCCTTTGCCTTGCGCCTCCAAAGATAAACTATCACCTTAAAACCTGAAAATACATGCTAAAAAGGGTCAGCTGGTGAGTTCATAGGTTTATTTAAAAGGCACTTCAGTATACCAATTCACATTTGGTTTTTGATGATCATTACGTCTTGTCATAAAATTTATGATTACATTTCATAAAAGAATTTCATTAGTGGACCATAAGCAGGGTATATGCACATTACAACGAATATAATGCCATATATTATAAATCTATTACGCCAGCACTAAGTTCATGCAACCGAAGCTACGACAGTTTCTGTATGCACAGAGAAGTCATACAAATAAGGAGCCCATGGCGAGTGTTTATCCCAATACACTCGGTCCCAACATGCTATATGTTTCGCTTTGACCCATGCGGGGTCAACCGAACAGGGGAGTCACCCCCAATAGATCTATTTATAACATTCGCGCTTCCCAGCAGGAATTGACGGTTCATGAAAAGGGCAATATGGGATCTAAGGACTTAGGCTAAGCTGCGTAATATTCTAGGTCAAACATTTTGGTATGGTCCATAAAACATCTATGTATGATGTATCTTAAAACATATCAATCAAAAGGCATAGTATGCATGGATGCACAATTTCAGTAAATAAAATCATTTAAGTAAAATAAGCATGTATCTTCCCCCAAAACAAGTATAAAACAGTTTAAAAGTAGGGGCTATGAAACTCACCTTGGCAATTAGTAGTCCAAAAAGGGAATTAAATCAAGGGATAATAGTGCACGGCTCCGACACGCAACCTAATTAATACGGCAATTTAGTCTTTATGTTTAAGACTCGATAAAGTTTACTAACTTTATAAATTTTAAATGTTTTTTGTTGTTTTTGTTGCTTATGTGGCATCATTTATCTTTAAGCAATCTACAAGGAATTAGGTGGATTTCGGCTTAGGAAAAATGACATGGAAGGAAATCTCGAAGAAGGAGTTACGACTTTGGTTTAATGATGACCAAATGTTAATACTTGGATGAGTACATGCAGAAAAGATATCAAGGATGAACAAGACTTCGGTTTGATGACACCCGAAAGACAATGTACGAAAGGTATGTACATTTATTTCGACATTATCGGACTAAGGGATATCATAGATGAAGGAAGCATATATATACCCATGTATATATAATTCACATATATATGGTTATGTCGTTACTAATAATTGTATAAAGAAAAGTCTCAAGTACAATATAAATTTTATAAAAATTAAAAACACAAAACCCTCTAATTTAACTACAAAACTGTTTGGTAGTCAAAGTTTGAAGAAACGAGAGATTTGGTGACATGGGTTTTTGGTAGTCAAAACGTTTGATTCACGTAATGTGAGATACCAAACAAACCACAATGACCAAAAACGTAGTTAACTCTTCAGGTACCTGTTTAAGTTCTTGTGATGCCTCAGCACGAGTCTTTTTGAGCAAATCAAATATGACACCATATTCGGTTTTGACTTTGGCAATTTCTTGTTCATATTTTGAAATTTGACATTTTAAAGACACGTTTTCATCATCCAGTTGTTCTATTTTTGGATCAAAAGATTTTGAACGCAACTGGTTGATTTTGTTTTGCAAAACAAGTTCTTGAGTTTGACAATCTTTTTGACACTATTGAAGACGACGTTTTTCATTAGAAGGCTCATTTAACAATTGCTCATTTTCAATTTTTAAAGACTCGATTTGAGACACATTATCGTTATTCTCAATATTATCAACAGAGTCAACAGAATCAACAACAATGTAATCAAATGCATATGCAACAGAATGTAAGAACACAACATTTATGATATCAGCACAGATAACGTCTTCCAAGAGTCGGTCAACATGATTTCTTAACATTTTCATTTTACGTTTAGTATTTGAAATCGATGTTTTTGTTTTCTCAAAAACTGTTTTCATAAGACCAATCTCTTTCTGAAGTTCCCGTTCTCAATAAATTGCACATATTTTTAGATTTCGGACATGTGGTAAAAGTCCTTTCTGAAAAATATCCCTTTGTTTTCGCGAAAATGGCGATTGAAAATGTTCAGCTTTTATTTCAGAATTAACTTCAATTGCATGTTCCAAAAGTTTGATGTCAGACATAAAAGTGTCAAATATTTTAGAACTTGACATCGTTCAGCTAATGGCTTTATTTCACTAAAAGAAGGTAAATGACCATTAATTTGTGCAATATTGGAGTGGGGACCATCATGAGAGGAGGGCTCAGGATTAGGTGTGATAACCCAAGGTGTGTTAGAAGTATCATGTTGGGTTATGAAAGTTATGGATTTTGAATAGTTATATGGTTTGTTATAAACAACACTTTCCATTTTTGACCGACTCTCGTCTTCTGCATCTAATTCCTCAAATCGATTATATTCAACAACACTCATAATTGAGTCATAAATTCTATGTTCTGCATTGTAAATTCTATGGATTTGGTTTAAAAGTAAACTTTTGAATTGTTGTGATTGACTCACCATGTTTGTAAACAACATTTCGAAACTCTTTGATTTTGTGTTGTAAGTCGACAATTTCCTTAGGATAGTCATCTATTTGTTTCCTTGAATGCTTTTTATACTCATAAAACTATTTTTGACAAGTTAACAACTAATACTTGGCTTTTTGAGTTTCCAAAGTGAGAGCGTTAAGTTGTTGTTTATGATCGTATTTTAATTGTTCTATTTGAGAAAGCAATGCATTCTTGGAGGCAACTAGATCACATATCTGTTTTTCCAAGGATTTTTCATTTTGGTATGATTTAGCAAAAGCGACTTCAAAACTTTTTCATGTTTTTCTTTAGTTTCAAAAATGTCGAGTTGGAACTTATAGCATTCTTTATCCTTAGTAAACAGTGCAATTTTATCTTGCAGTTTCTTATTGATGTCATTGCACTTTTCCAGTTAAGATTGGGTGGTCTGAATTAAGTTGGTCATGAGCTCAAGATCTGGATTAGGCAAAGGTTCATCTTGTTCAATTTGAGTTTCAATATGATCATTCTTTAGATTGTCAAATATAACCACAGAGTCAACTTGATTATCAATATTAACCATTAGGTCATCTTGATCGTCAAATATAACTACGGGATCTATTTGATTTTCATCGGAATGAGATGTGGACGACTCATGTTGAACACTCTGAGCCTTGTCGGAGACAGATGTTGGTGGAGATATCAAATCATGTATAAGAATGTTAGGATTTGGTACCTGAGACAAGCCATCAGTGTCATACACTGGGCATGTGTCACTCATGTGGAGTTCTTGCATATTTGTCATTAACATCACAACTGCGTTAGCCTGCAAGTCCTCCATGTCATCATCAGAATCTGAATTAGCCATGAAGCTCTGTTCTTTGTTTGTAAGAGTTCCACCAGCTTCATCCTTGAAAGCCAAGAGTAAAGCTTCTTTGTGATAAGCGCTGCCTCTTGTCCTCGGATTTGGGAATGCATTTGCCAGATGACCCTTCTCATTACAGTTATAACATCGGAGACCATTAACCCCATTCAGAGCATTTCCCTATTCCACAATTTGAGCCCTTTGTTGTGGAGCAGCCATGTTATTCCGTCCATTAACATTAAACCCTTGACCACTACCCATTTGACGACCATTTCCACGATTCTGAACTTCAACTCTTCCATTGTTAACAACAGCTTGATTTCGTGTGTTGGATGAGGTTCGAATGCGATTGTTGGATTTGTTAGCAAATCGACCGAAGGCTCTAGCAATCATGACGAATCCTTGATTCAATCCATCGAAGGCCGCAACATCCTCATCTGGAGTTTCACTGTAAAGTGCTGAATCAGGATTGTTATTATAGGGAACCAGTTGAGTTTCTTGTGATTGTTGCTGTGATGGATCATATGGTGTGATCTGAGCAGTTGGTTGTGGAGGGTTTGTGAAGACAGTTGACAATGTCGGAAATTGAGGATAACATACTTGAGCCCACAAAGCAAGAGTTTAATTATCCGGGAGTGAAGGTGAAGCAGGGACTCCATGGATAATTCTTTCTTTGTCTACTTCCTTTTGATGATACTTCAAGTAGTCATACAACAATCTGTAAGTAGCTTGATGAAGGTTCTTCGCTTGACGGATGAATGTAACATACTTCTCCCAATCAGGACCAAGACAACTCAGGAACTTTGTGTTGATTGCAATCCTTGGCATAATGATATTATGTTTGTCCAAGTCATTGATGATGTCTGAGAACCGATGATGATATGACTCTAGTGTCTCCCCTGGTTCAATCATGAAGTTTTCATATGCTAGGTAGATTTTGGATTCCATGTCTTCTTGATTGAGTGCAGTGCCTTCCATTAGAAGATGAATGTGCTCCCACATTGCTTTAGCCGTCTTCTGAGCATCAACTACGAAGTATCGGATTGGGTAAACCAAAGAGGATGTATTGCATAGCAATTTCATCAGGTTCTAAGTGAAGAAGTTGATCAGTAGTGAGTTAATCAATGCCGACAACGTTGGTACCATCATCTCTTGGTGGATTAGCATTCGGATCTCCGGGTACAGTGATAGTAGGCATTTGAAAAGGATCTTCTAAGATGACATTCTCCAAAAACTTACCATGTGGTTTCTTGAGATCACAAAACCTAAAGAACCTTATCACCCATTGATCGTAGTTTTCGGGAGTGAGCATTGGAGGTCTATCAAGGGATCCAGCTTCATGAATGGACTGTTGGCTACTTAAAGCTTCACACATCTTTGCAAACCAAGTGGGTTCCTTTTGCGTTGTGACATTCATAGCATACTTAGCTGGATATTGATATTGGAAGTAGTTACAATGTTGTACTTGTTGATGAGGATTAGGTTGAGGCATTTGTGGTGGAAGAGGGTTTGCTCATTGCCGAAAGTACATTTGAGATGGTTGTTGAAGTTGTTGTTGATGAAGTTGTTGAGATATATTGTTGTTGTTGTTGTTGTTGAGGATACTCATGAGGAAAGTAGCTTCTTGATACAATGTGTTCTTCTCTTGCACTAGGAGAGGAATGAAGGTGATCACTTGGTTGGGAGAAGGGATCACTCTAAAACAAAAGAAAATAATCGAAATGATCAAAGGAGTGTGTATGTGTTAGAAGATTTTAACTCAGAAAGTTTTGTGTGCAAAAGGATGCCCAAAAACTGTGAAGTGGGCTGGTATTTATAGGGATAAAAATTTCGACAGTTACATTGCACGGTACCACTAAATTTAGTGGTACCGTGGTACCGTCCTAGACAAAAACGCTTCTCTTTTTGTTTTTAATGGTGAAAGTTTATTTGGGGAAGTTAGGAGCTGTTTTTTTTTGGGGGGGGGGGGGGGGGGGGGGGGAATAGCTGTTGGGATTTTTAAACTTACTTTTCCAATTAAAACATTTCTTTTATATTCAAAAATAATTTAGAAAATGTATTTTTGAAAAAATGTTTTGTCACATTAAAAATGTGAAGCTTGAAACAAAGATTCATTTCTTTGATCATTTTTGTTTGTTCTTAACTAGAGTGATGTATGTAGAAACACGATATTTCGATTAAAGGCTTGTTTACTTTAATTTTAACGTAACGTGTTTTACATTTTGTTATCATCAAAACGTAGAGATATCTAGCAATAACGTTTTTAGACATTATTTGAATCAACACTATTTATAATTAAAAACATCGACTATACCTATCAATTCATAGGGTTTTAATCCAGTAATGAACTTCATTTTTGATCACTGTGATTTGTTGTGTATTTAAGTTTTTGTATAATTTTTCAAAAAGTTTTGAATTCACTCAGAAAGTGAAAAATTCATTTAAGGTTTGGTCCAATTTTAATAGGCACGGTTAGTTTGACTATGTTGATAATTATTTAAAAGGGTATTTTTGTCTCTTCATATATTATACTAAAAAATAACAAAATATAAGAGCCTCACAACCTCTTTCCTCATTATCACTTTCCCAAACAATTTCTAACAACCATCTCCGATAGCCACCAGCAAACATCAACCAGAAACATCAACCAAATAGTAACCCTTTAATAAATTACCTTAATTTAAACAATAACCCCAAATTTTATAAAAAATGAAAACCCAAACCCTCTAATCTAACTTCAAAACTGTTTGGTAGTTAAAGTTTGTAGAAATGAGAGATTTGGTGAGATGGGTTTTTGGTAGTCAAAATGATTGATTCAGGTAAGGTTTGGTTACTTCAAGTCATCGTTTTAATGTAATGTGAGATACCCAACAAACCACAATGACCAAAAATGTAGTTCAACATATTTGTGTGTTTTTTTCTATTAATTTTGATATTTGTTGCATAATTTTATAATTAATTTGTGCTTATATGAATTGTGTATGATTAGGTAAGATGTGATACAGCTTTTATCGAATAGTGAAACTATGGCGGTTGGTATTAATAGTTTAGTGTTGGGATTTTGTTTAAGTGTGTTTAAATTGAAACACGCAAATAAAATATGCGCGTCATTTTGTAGTTTATAGTTATAGATACAATTACGTTACCAGACGCTTTTATAAAACAAACAACTACTTCCAACATGTAGTTTTTGGATTTTGTTTATTTGAAACGCACGAGTTTTGGTTTTACATTATTTTACACTTTATAATTACCAACGGGTTATGCATGGCAATGTTACGACCCCAAGGTCTCTGAATGTAGTTTTTAAAAGACTAAGTTTTGCTATTCAAAAAGGGCTAGCGGCGCAGCTTGTTGCCCGCTTGCCTGTCGTTTCAGTGTAATACCTTATAATCCATTCTTTATTTCATATCCTTCATGGGCTGCAATTACAAATACACAACTGTGTTACCAAACATAGCCTTACTGTCTAGAATATACACAACTGTTTTGCATTAGATTAGGTTTAATTAGACTAACTTTAGGATATTGATAGATATTTAAGTGTTAACGTTCCACTCTTAGTGATCGACACTATATTCACCAACTAGGCTACATTGATCGGGTATACTGCTCGTTAGTGTTTGTTATAGGTTAAGTCGACAAAATATAATAATTAAAACTTGAATTCACAAATATACCTATACTAAAAGACACATCGGTCCGTTACGAGTCTAATTTATTAAATTCATCACGAGTCTAATATATTACATCCGTCTCTAGTCCAAAATGTCCAATATAATCCAATTGTCCAAAATAGTATCAATTCAATGTATGTCTAAAAGTCAAGTTACAATCCGTGTTGTTTAAATCCAAAGTAATAATCCCAATTGAATTCTCGAAACGTACCAAAGATCACCAAGTCAAAACGATAAATAACGTTAGTTCGACAGTTCAATAACCGCAAATTAATTACACACATTTTTTTATAAAACAAACCCGAACACATACATATAAACACATATTCAACCCAAACAAGTCTAATGGGCTTCGGCCCAAGACGCAATTCCAAACACAAGTGCACCCTAATGGACTTTGGTCCAAAACACACTCACTTACACACACTTTCAATCTCACTACAAACGCAACATGCTATCATTTTATTTAACTAGGAAACATGATTCAAATCACCTTATTTGTTTTCATTTTTGTTAAACCGATTAGCAACAAACACACTCGGCACATAAGAACCAAACGAGCACACTTGACACCTTAACGGTATCATGACCTCAACCGAACCAAACAAAACAATAACCCTTGTGGTTTTCTTGTTAACTCAAACATAACCAAACACAACCAAACAAATCATAACACGAAAACAATAATCTAAATAAAAAATCCGACATATTCGAATCATTAATCACGATTAAAACTGAAATAAATAAAGGGTTAATTATATTGATTACCCATGAACTGTTAGAAATTTCTAATGTTGGGTAACGAACTCTAAAAAATACTAATATAACCAACGAAACTTGTTGAAACCTTCAATGTTAGGCTATATGACCGTTTAAGATTATTGGGCCCACTTGTGTCCAGTTATAATTAAAAGAGTTAATTAATTAAATAGGTATTTTGGTCTTTTCAAGTGTCTCTCTTTTAACCTGCCACCACTACCGTGTGGGCTGTTTTTGGTTCACCACCACGGACACACGCATCAACAACCACGATCCTATCCAAACACTCACACAAACAAAAAAACAAATCCAACATCACTCTCGATCTAAAAACGAGTAAATTGCAAAAATCGTCCTTGTGGTTTGGTCAAATTGCATGTTTCATCCTTGTAAATCAATAAGTGCAAATATCGTCTTTATTTTGCACTGTTACGTGCACTTTTGGTCCTTCAACAGTGAAATTTAGCAAACCACAAGGACGGTTTTTGCAATGATGGAGGACAAAAAGTGAACGTAACAGTGCCAAATCCGGACGATTTTTGCACTTAATGAACCACAAGGACGAAACGTACAATTTGGCGAAACCACAAGGACGATTTTTGCAATTTACTCTTCTATAAACCCTGACACCAATCCAGATCTAAAAACACCACATGACACAAAATCATAACCAGCTCCCTCACATTAGAACAAACAAAACCTTATCACAAAAAATATACAAAATGGACACACACAAATCGTAACACAAACAAGAACAACAATGTCTCATCATCTTTAAAAAACAAAAAACTCACATCGATGTAAACACACAACAGTGGCTAAACACGAATGATAATGGTGGTCGGTTAATGTCTTCCCCAAGCTCTTCTTCAGCCATTGTTAATGGTGATTGGGTAAACTGGGAGTTCTTTGAATCCACATACACCATTATGTTTGTACAACATAATGCATGGAAACATGGAAAGGTTAGGTAATGGGTCAAAACCGGATCAGGTTGAAATGTATCAGTTTTAGTAGTGGGTCAACATAATGGTGTATGTGGATTTATTACTGTAGGTTCAGCCATTGTTAATGATTGGTAGGTGTTATGAATGAAATGAACTGGAAGAAAATTATAGATCTTGACTTTTAGGCAGCGGGAGTTAAATGAAAATTCATCCCCAAACTTTATAAAATAGTAACACTTTAATTTGAAGAAATGAGAGATTGGTGGAGTTGAAGATGATTAAATGCGTGTGTGATGTTGGAAATCGTTATTAGGTGAGGACACTTATGTTTATTACATTGGGATGATGTATTTGCCTTTTTTTTTTTTTGGACTATTATGTGTTATAGTAATATGATCGTACATGATTTAAAGTAGCTTAATAGGTTATTAGGTTCTGAAAAAGCTGAAATGAATGTTGCAAATCTCGCTAGGCGGCAGCGAGTAATTGGCCCTAGGCGGTGAGTACGTGGGGGTATTGAAATTTTATGTACAAGTTTTAAAATTACATGTATGATATGTTTATAGGACCATAGTATGTTTTGGATAGCTTAAAGTTGCAAACTTTCATCCATACCCCACCTTAAATTCACATAAAGTTTCAACCTTTTCAAGTTCAATTAGTCCAAGATTATTTAAAGTATGTGTAAAATCAGTCTATTTATGGTTCTTTAAGTATGCGTGTTCTTGACAGGTATACATACTTAAAAACCCATAGATTAGCTCATTTTACACTGAGTATTCACGAGATGTTTGATGAAAGGTATTCTAATGATTGTTTGTAGAAGAAAAAACTAGAATTTATGTTTAGGTTGATTATTTTTTAGATAATGGTAAGATTTGTTGATGTTGTTGAAACTTAGATTCAGCTTTAATTGTTAGCTGATTGATTTTTTGGGTTTTGGTTTTTGAGATTTTGCCAAGCCTATGAATGTTTTTTAAGATTTGAATTGTTTTTATATGGAATTAAGATTGCTTTTGATGTTTACTACTTGTTAGTATTTGACGATAAGTGATGATGATGTAACTACCCTTGTTGGATGCGTATGTTGTGTGTGTAAATGGGGTGAATCTTTGTGTTTTGAGAAAATGTGGTATGAGTTTGGATGCTTTTTCTATATAGGAGTCAGTTGTTAGGATATGGATTTGAGATTGCTTTTGATGTTTGTGGCTTGTTAGTATTTGACAATAAGTGAGGTGTAACTACCCTGGTTTAATACCCGTTTTGTGAGCTCAAATGACGTAATTATGAATTTAGATGTTACAGCTACAAATTTAAGATCTCTACGTGCGGTGTGTTATGCATTAAGTCGTTAACATCTCTCCCACTGGTATTACTTTTAATTTATAGAAATTGCTCTGCATTTTTAAAGTTATGGTTTACTGTTTCAAGTTTGCTGCATATTTACAGTTTGATGCTAGTGTTGTGATACCTGCAAATTCTTGGTCAGGGATACAAGGGGCTAATCTTAGTCTTTTAGAAGCATAAGAGCCCGAGAATTCACAAATTATAAATTTACAAATTAGGACTAAAAGTATAAGCCATAAATTGCATCTATAGCAAACCTATGAAGGAAAAGAGATTCTTTAAGTAGTGTATTAAGGGTGCAGCTGTGTTGATTATAAATGTTCCTATTTATCATGCAAAACATGACACTCTTTTCATTAATTTGGTATGACGCCTTAAACACATGTGACTTAAAATTTATAATTTAAACTGATTTGAAATCTAAAAGGACTCTTCTTTGCTAGGAACAAAAGTGCCATTTTCCCCTTTCTTGATTGTGCATTGCATTAGTGTTTCTGTTCTTTACCTTATTTTGTAGAGGCTCATGGTTTTTTTTGGGTAAATTAGTGTTTTTTGTGTATAAAAGACAAACATATGTATCGTTAAAATGATGACACTTTCTTAAGAATTACTCCGTATCGTTTTCTATAAAATCCCTGTCTTGGTTTTAATAAGGTTTGTTTCACCCAGAAGAACAAAAAACGTACAATTACGAAAGTGGGCCAAATGAATATGCATGTTGGTGTTTCATGCTAATAACTGTAATATAACTGATAAGATCAAATACGCCCATTTGGGATTAGTTTCTTTACAGTTTGGATGCTTTGAAGTTAGATGTCTCATTTGGGCTTCTGGGAATATGCATTAGGCGGACCTGTTGATGGTCCTGGCTGAAACAGCTGTTGTTAGACTAACATGAATAACTGAAGTAGTATTGCTTTTTGATGTTACACTTTCTGATAATTGAACAAAGATGGTCTTTTTGTGCAAATTGTCAGCGGTTGTTTCTGTTGTCTATGGGGCGGGAGGAATCAGTGAACTTTTGCATGATGTCAAAGTAACTATGGTACTTGATCTTTCTGAAAACTTAATTATTTTTGTTATGAAATGCAGAACACAAGGTTTTCTTGCTCTTTTCACCGGTGACACTGGAGAAATAAGAGCTGGAGTGAGGGAACAAATCGATACAAAGGTTGCAGAGTGACTAGAGGAAGGAAAGGCAGAGATCATTCCTGGTGCTCTGTTCATAGATGAAGTCCACATGCTTGTAATCACTGATTACTTACTTTGTAGTCCGAGCTTTACAACACTGGGTCGGCTTATTTTAAGAGGTTAATAAGCTATTGGGTATTAAAAAAAAGAAGGTACAGAGCTTATTGAATTTGTTTGGGTAAGCTCATGTCAATGTGCTTTATATAGCGTGAGTTTAGGGGGTGTTTGGTAAGCTTGTATAAAGAACTTACAGGCTGGGCACGCTTATGCCAAGGTGCTTGTTAGTTATTTGGGGGAATAAGGGGTTTTTTCGATAATGAATAAATGCATAAGTTAAGCATAAGGTTATCCTGATTGTAGCCAATATAATGTATGTAGCCTTGTTCTGCCTAGAGATAAGAACCACATATCTAAAGGGGTTATCTTTGTTTAGTTTGGTTATAAAAGCTATAAGGATTAGTTTCTCTTGTTTACACTCTACTACGTTTTAGGATTAGATGGTTTACACTCTACTACGTTTTAGATAAAAGCGATTATATTTTCTCTTTCCAAATACTAATCCAAACCCGCTTACAAACCAAACGCACCCTTACTGATATAGATAAAAGCGATGGTCTATGAAGTGCTTTTATCTATATCATTGAACTCTCTGCGAAAGGACATTTTCTTTTTTTGTCATTTGATTGCAATTGCTTTTCACTTTCTTTTTGGATAGCGTAAAGTTGCAAACTTTCATCCATACCCCACCTCAAATTCGCATAAAGTTTCAACCTTTTCAAGTTTAGTCCAAGATTATTTAAAGTATGTGTGAAATCAGTCAATATATGGTTTTTTAACTATGCGTCTTCTTGACAGGTATACATACTTGAAAACCCATAAATTAGCTCATTTTACACCGAGTATTGACGAGATGTTTGTTGAAAAGGTTCTTATGATTGTTTGTAGAAGAAAAATATAGAATTTATTTTTAGGTTGATTATTTTTTAGATTTTTGTGTAGATGATGTTTAGATGATGGTGAGATTTGTTGATGTTCTTGCGAGCTTTATTAGCTTTAATTGGTTTTTGAGATTTTGCTAAGCCTATGAATGTTTTTTAAGATTTTTGAATTGTTTTTATATGGATTTAAGATTGCTTTTGATGTTTACTGCTTGTTAGTATTTGATGATAAGTGATGATGATGATGTAATGTAACTATCCTTTTTGGATGCGTATGTTGTGTGCTGCAATGGTATGAATTATGATGTTTAGGTTTTCGGTTTCGAGATTTTGAGTTTGGACATTTTTTTATATAGGATTTGGGTTGGATTCAGGTTTCAGGATTTTGAGACTTTGTTGGTCAGTTGTTAGGATATGGATTTGAGATTGCTTTTGATGTTTATAAGTGACGGTGCAGCTATCCTGGTTTAATACCCATTTTGTCTGCTCAAATGAAGTGAATTAATTTAGGATTCAGAGATGTTACAGCAAAAACTTTAAGCATTAATTATGTCTCTAGAAGAGAATGATATCAACAGCGCGTGTTTGTATAAAGAGTCATGTTTGTATGCGTGTTTATCACAATTAAGCTAACGTATATGTGTGTGTTTGTATGCGTTAAGTTGTTAACATCTCTCCCACGGGTGTCACTTTTAATTTATAGAAATTGCTCTGCAATTTTGAAGTTATGGTTTACTGTTTCAAATTAGCTGCGTGTTTACAGTTGATGCTAGTGTTGAGGTACCTGCAATTCTTGGTCAGGGATACACAGGGCTAATCTTAGGGTGTGTTTGTGTAGGCTTATATGTATGCTTATGAGCTCATTTGATTTCAGCTTATATGTACGTAGACATGTAAAAGATAACATATCGGTTGATTTTTAAGAACTTAAAAATCCCCAATATCTGATGTGGATCCCCGATACCCGATGGGGATGGTGAAGCAAAACTATTCCCCAATGGGGATGGGGATGGGGATGTGGACTTGGGATAGGGGACGGGGATGGGAAATGCAATCCCCGACATACCCGACCCCGTTGCCATCCCATAGACTGAAGGACCACTACATTTCCACATTACATAATAAGTTGAATGCGAAAATGATAGGGGTCACTCATCACTGCCATAAACCTTAGTCTTGATACGGACTATTAATCTTTTATAATGAACTTGTGAATGATGATCATGACCCTATGGCTTCTAGTTGTATGCATGCACTGATGCATAATGTAATATGTACTCGAGCTCCATGTCTCACTAGATTTTGCAATTGTTTGGTAATTAGGGTGTTTCGAAAATGGGGAAGCTGACATTGAAAACAACCGAGACTTTTGCCTACAGAGCAATTATCCTAGTGCCTACAGAGGCGTTATCTATGTTTGGGGCTCATGAGTAATGTATTCAGGTTACAACTGTGTTGATTATATGACACATTGTTCATTAGGTTACAATCTGGTATGATGCCTTCAACACATGTGACTTAAAAGTTTATAATTTAACTGATTTGAAATCTAGAAGGACTCTTCTTTGCTAGGAACAAAAGTGCCATTTTCTCAAAGTCATGCCTGATGCTTCCCTTTCTAGATTGTGCATTGCATTAGTGTTTCTGTTCTTACCTTATTTTGTAGAGGCTCGAGGGTTTTTTGGTGTAAATATAGTGTTTTTTTTGTGTATAAAATACGAACATGTGTCTTGTTAAAATGATGACCTTTGCAACCTGTAATATTGATGATTTTTGTTGTTTTGTAACCTCTGATATTGACATTTTCTTAAGAAGTATCATTTTCTTCATAAGAACAAAATACGTACAATGACGAAAATGGGACGAATGAAAATGTATGTTGGTGTTTCATGCTAATAACTGTAATATAACTGATAAGAGCATAGATTCCCATTCGCGAAGGTACATAATGTTTGATTGAAATTAGGAATTTTGGAGTAATTTCTTTACAGCTAGATGTTTTGAAGCTTTTTTTGAAAAGTATACTTCTAGATGTTTTGAAGTTAGATGCCTCATTTGGGCTTCGGGGAATATGCATTAGGTGGAACATTTGATGGTCATGGCTGAAACAGCTGTTGTTAGACTAATATGAATAACTGAAGTAGTATTGCCTTTTCTGCAATTGTCAGCGGTTGTTTCTGTTGTCTATGGGGCGGGGGGAATCAGTGAACTTTTGCATGATGAAATATCTTGGATTATCTTGAAAAGAAAAAAAAAAAAAAAAAAACCCTCAGAAACTAGGAAATGTCAAAGTAACTATGGTACTTGATCTTTCTGAAAACTTAATTATTTCTGTTATGAAATGCAGAACACAAGGTTTTCTTGCTCTTTTCACCGGTGACACTGGAGAAATACGAGCTGAAGTGAGGGAACAGATCGATACAAAGGTTGCAGAGTGACGACAGGAAGGAAAGGCAGAGATCATTCCAGGTGCTCTGTTCATAGGTGACGTCCACATGCTTGATATCAAGTGTTATTCACTTTCTTTTTGAATAGCTTAAAGTTGCAAACTTTCATCCATACCCCACCTCAAATTTGCATAAAGTTTCAACCTTTTCAAGTTTAGTCCAAGATTATTTAAAGTATGTGTGAAATCAGTCAATCTATGGTTCTTTAACTATGTGTCTTCTTGACAGGTATACATACTTGAAAACCCATAGATTAGCTCATTTTACACCGAGTATTGACGATATGTTTGATGAAAAGGTTCTTATGATTGTTTGTAGAAGAAAAAGTTAGAATTTATGTTTAGGGTGATTATTTTTGTAAGATTTTGCTGTAATGGTGAGATTTGTTGATGTTCTTGCGAGCTTAGATTTATTAGCCTTAATTGTTAACTGATTGATTTTTTGGGTTTTGGTTTTTGAGATTTTACCAAGTCTATGAATGTTTTTTAAGATTTTAGTTGTTTTTATATGGATTTAAGATTGCTTTTGATGTTTACTGCTTGTTAGTATTTGACGATAAGTGACGGTGTAACTACTAACTACCCTTGTTGGATTTGTATGTTTTGAGAAAATGTGGTATGAATTTAGGATATGAACTGGGTTTAGCTTGAATTGTTGAGTTATGATGTTTAGCTTTTCAGTTTTGAGATTTTGATTTTGGATGCTTTTTCTATGTGGGAGTCAGTTGTTAGGATATTGATTTGAGATTGCTTTTGATGTTTGTGACTAGTTAGTATTCGACAATAAGTGGCGATGTAACTACCCTGGTTTAATACCCGTTTTGTGAGCTCAAATGAGGTGTATTTTGGTTTTTTAAAATAACATGACGTAATTATGAATTTAGGTGTTACAGCACAAATTTAAGATCTCTACGTTCGGTGTGTTTGTATAAGGATACATGTTTGTATGCGTTAAGTTGTTAACATCTCTCATTACTTTTAATTTAAAGAAATTGCTCGGCGTTTTTAAAGTTATGGTTTACTGTTTCAAATTAGCTACATGTTTGCAGTTGATGCGTGTTGTGGTACCTGCAAATTCTTGATCATGGATACAAGGGGCTAATCTCAGTCTTTTATAGCAGATATATGGTCTGAAACTAGGCTTATAAATACTAGAAAATTAAAAGGATTTTGGATTCATTGAAATATTGCTGTACAAATAATGATAGATCCGATACTCTAGATCCGTATGAAGGAAAAGAGATTGATTTGGTGATTGTGGTATCTTGCTAGTTAATACAGGAGATGTAACACCTAGATGCGTTGCTGACGTTTGTTGTCAATGCAGTCTCTTCTTTAAGTATTTTATTAAGGTTACAACTTACAACTGTGTGACTTAAAATTTATAATTTAAACTGATTTGAAATTTAAAAGGACTCTTCTTTGCTAGAAACAAAAGTGCCATTTTCTCAAAGTCATGATTAATGCTTCCCTTTCTTGATTGTGCATTGCATTAGTGTAGAGGCTCGAGGGTTTTTTTGGTAAATATAGTGTTTTTTTTGTGTATAAAATACGAACATGTGTGTCGTTAAAATGATGACTTTTGTGACCTGTATTCAGTGTTGTAAATATCGGTCTTGGTTTATCGGCGGTCGACCGATACGATATTTCGCTTATCGGTCAATTTATCGGTTTGGTCAAAATCGGTGATAAATCGGTCAAAATCGGTGATAAATCGGTCAAAAACGGTCAAAATTGGTCAAATATCGGTCAAACTAGGTCAAAAATCGGTCAAACTCGTTTTTTTATTTTATTTTATTTTTTTTATATAAATTGATAAATACTTATGGACTTGCGCTTTTATTTTTCAAGGATGTTAAACTTTTTAGTTTTTTTTGTTATTGACTTATTTTGTTATGATATTGCTAATATTTATTTATTTTTTAAATAAATTCCTTTATAATTTATGGTCTCCGATATATCATTGATATATCACCGCCAAGACCGATATGGCGCTTGGCGGTGGTCGACCGCCGAGGTACCGCCGAGCGATATTTATAACCATGCCTGTATTATTGATGATTTTTGGTTGTTTTGTAACCTCTGATATTGACATTTTCTTAAGAAGTATCATTTTCTTCATAATCTATGTCTTGGTTTTAATAAGATTTGTTTGACCCAGAAGAACAAAATACGTTCAATGACGAAAATGGGACGAATGAAAATGTATGTTGGTATTTCATGCTAATAACTGTAACTGATAAGAGCATAGATTCCCAGTCGCAAAGGTACATACGGTTTGATTGAAATTAGGTATTTTGGATTAATTTCTTTACAGTTAGGATGTTTTGAAGTTAGATGCCTCATTTGGACTTCCGGGAATATGCATTAGGTGGAACTTTTGATGGTCCTGGCTGAAACAGCTGTTGTTAAACTAACATGAATAACTGAAGTAGTATTGCTTTTGATGTTACACTTTCTGATAATTGAACAAAGATGGTCTTTTTGTGCAATTGTCAGCGGTTGTTTCTATTGTCTATGGGGCGGGGGGAATCAGTGAACTTTTGCATAAGGAAATATCTTGGATTATCTTGAGAAAAAAAAAAAAAAAAAAAAAAACCACAGAAACTAGGAAACGTCAAAGTAACTGTGGTACTTGATCTTTCTGAAAACTTAATTATTTTTGTTATGAAATGCAGAACAGATCGATACAAAGGTTGCTGAGTGACGGAGAGAAAGGAAAGGCAGAGGTTGTTCCAGGTGTTCTGTTCATAGATGAAGTCCACATGCTTGATATCGAGTGTTTTTCAATCCTAAATCTTGCCTTAGAAAACGACATGGCACCAATACTTGTTGCCACCAACCGAGGAATCACAACTATTCAAGGCACAAACTACAAATCCCCCATGGAATTCCAATCAATTTCCTGGATTGCCTTCGCATCATATCCACACAACCATACACTGAAGATGGCATTCGCAAGATTCTTGATATAAGGTGTCAGGAGGAAGATGTTGACATATCTGATGATGCAAAGGTTTTGTTGACAAAAATTGGGTTGAAACATCTCTGAGATACGCCATAAACTTGATCACATCGGCTGGCATTGGCTTGCCAGAAGAGGAAAGGGAAGGCTGTGGAAATGGAAGACGTGAGCCGAGTTTATGAGCTGTTTTGGGATGTGTGAAGATCTACACAGTACTTGATTGATTATCAAAGCCAGTACATGTTCTATGAATTAGCAACAGGGGAGGAAGATGAATCCAACATGATGGTTTGACAATGATGTGCTTGTAATTCCTTTTGATTAGTACGGTAACATCTATAGGGGATTATAGCAAAAACCAAAACATTGTTGTTGTAATCATATTTAGCACGATAACATCTATAGGGGATTATTATAAAACGGGGCAAAAAGCATTCCAGGCCAGCCTGATCCTTACAAAAAATGTTCTCGTTTTGACCCGTTACACAAGCCGCCAAACATGCCCATTTTCCCACCCTTACGAATATTTATTCAAAGAGCAGCCATACCATCCAAGATGTTGCATCATAAGATATTGATCAAATAACTCTTCAAGAAGACTTGTAGCTTTGGTTGCTACAGTCTATTTGTCGGAGTCCTTCCAGCAGCCAGATGAATGATTTCTTGCCAATATTCGCCATATGGCAAGCTAACATGAATACCAGACTAGTACAGTTAAAGGCATAATAACTACCTTAAGCACCCTAATATCTGTAGGGGATTCTAATAAAACTGGGTAAAATACATTCCGGGCCAACCTGATCAATACCAAAAATGTTCTCGTTTTGACCCGTTACACAAGCGCTAGACCTGCCCATTTTCCCACCCTTACGAATATTTATTCAAAGGGCAGCCATAACCATCCAAAATGATGCAACATAAAGCTGAGGTAGGGTGCAAATGGCACGGCATCGGGTTCCTAATACTTATGTATTCATAATCCCTTTAGGTTTTGCAGCGTTATGGAAGTATCTGAGCATATCGCTTTTCCAACGACGTCCCAATTCAACCCACATGATGTCAGCCGGATCATGAGCTTTTTCAAGATGTCGAGTAACTGATAACTCACATCCCGAGCCTTTCGTAGAGCTTTCACTTGTTCCAATATCCATAGTTGATACATGTAGTTAAGAATGTTAAGTTTAGGTAGCGGGTCCATGAACTCGAAATCAAGTAACTTTTTTATTTTTGACGACTTCAGAAGCAAAGGAACATTCCCCAGATTCACCCTCCAGATTTCTGGGATGGGGTTGTCGAAGCATTTCTTTTTTGTACGCGTTTTGGGTAAAAAGACAGTAACAGGTACCGGGCCTAATAGTAAACTAACTACAAGACCTAAATTTAGCTAAGTTAGTGTAATATGATTACAACTATCAACAATATTCACTATGCAGATACACTAAGATGTCAAGGGTCAGATCTACTTGAACTTTGTTTATAAAAACAGTTTAAACAAGAACGCCTAACAAAATACCAATAAAATCAAAAGAAAAGTGTACTTGCAGTGATAAAACAAACAAACTTTGCCACAAACTTTGCTTCCAATCAGAAGAGGGGAAAGCACTAAGCTTTCTCATTCATATAAACACACTTAATCATAACCATGTTTGATACATATGATAAGTCATCAGGAATGTAAATGCACTCTTACGTCTCTTACAGTACTTACGCAACAAGAAAATTAAAACACACTTACAAACATATTTGAAAAAGTAACATTTATATAACTACGACATGCACTCCTCCTTGCTGCACTTACTTTCAAATTTCACAAAGAAAGCTTGGCACTAGACCTGAAAGCGTTCAAAAATAAAACCAAGTTAGTGATTGTTTATTAACAAACTCTTTTAAAATCATATTCTGCAAAAGGATAGAACAGAGTACCTTATATATTTTGAAGCACGTCGAGAATACGCTGCAACTCATTGACAACAATTTCTATTTTCATCCGTTGTGGTGGTGAATCCACAGAGCACGATACTCCAATCTTGATAATTGCAACCAAACATTCTTCCACTTTCTTTGCATTTGCTTCCGTACTTTGCAACACAATTGCATCATCATCAATAACATCGATTACATGATCCGGTAATGCCATGTAAGCAAATTTATGAAGGCTAAGACCATCGTTGAACATGTCATCTGTCGGCTTTTTCCCGGTCATCACCTCTAGTAATAATACTCCAAAACTGTAGACATCCCCAATACTTGTCATCTCGCTCCCGAGACCATACTCTGTGAATTAAAAACAGTTAGTTAATTTACAAACTGTAATTTGTAAGTAAATATAAGCATCATGGAATACTACCTGGAGGCGCATAACCAATTGTTCCTTTAACCCCGGTTGAGCTATTTTGGTTTAAGTCAGTACCAAGTAGTCGGGCTAAACCAAAATCTCCAACATGAGCCACCATATCATCATCAAGTAGAATGTTACTAGGCTTCAAGTCACCGTGAACAATCGTTGTTTGGCAGCGATTGTGAAGATAATCAAGTGCTGTTGCAGCATCTCTGAGAATGCTTATTCTTTGAAGAAGGTTCAGTTTCGATGTATTTGCACTTGAATGAAGCCAGTTGTGTACACTTCCATTCGGCATAAACTCGTAAACCAAAGCTTTAAAGTCATTGCCTTGGAAATCAGTACTTGAACAAGAAGTTATTATCTTCAACAAATTACGGTGCCGAATATTCCGCCATGCTTCACATTCTGCTCTAAAACTTTTGTGAGCTCCTCGAGTATGAAGATGCAGAACTTTGATAGCAACAAATTTGTCATCATCGGGATGGAGGATCCCTTTATAAACAGAACTGAACCCACCCTCTCCAATCAAATTTGTTGTAGAGAACCCATCGGTAGCCTTGAGAAGTTGATGGTACGAAACTTTCATGAACCGTTCACTCCCTGATGATTGAGATGGTTGACTTTTGCGTTTCTTCTTACACAAAAGATAGACACAACATAATACGACGAGCAACGTGACTGCAATCACGATGACTAATATGAAGAAAGGAAACCTTTTTTCTTACTACCCGCCTCTTTGCATTTGGGTAACTCAAGTGTAACCAAACCACCACAAAGCTTATCATTCCCCAAAACTGAAAATGCACTTGTATTGGCAAACACTCCTACAACCGGTACTTCACCCTCAAAATCATTAAAGGATAGGTTCAAATACTCTAAGGATTTCCATTTGCCTAAAAATTGTGGAATTCTACCTGATAAATTATTTTCAGAAATGGCGAGTACCCCTAATCCTCCCAATGAACTGAATGAAGATGGTATTACGCCTTGAAATCTGTTGCCACTAAGGTTTAACCCTATAAGGCTCACGCACTCACCAAGGCTACTAGTAACGTTGCCTGATAAATTATTGTAAGATAAATCGAGATAGCTCAACTTATTGAGGTTTTTAATCTCTGATGGAATGGAACCAGACAAGCGGTTATGAGAAAGATCTAAAAAATAATTTAGTGATGGAAGTTGAAAAAGTTTTTTGGGTATGTTTCCACTAAGTCTATTGCCCGCAAGGTCTAAAAGGTTAAGTTCTTTACAATTCCCAAGACTTGATGGAACATGACCTTCTAATTTGTTGGTTCCTAAATAAAGTACAGTCAACATTGATAAGTTCCCAATGTCATCAGGGATAGGCCCTGAAAATTGATTACTATCTAGATCAAGAACTTGTAGCTTTTGAAGTTTACCAATGGAAGTTGGAATTTTTCCTTTTAATAAATTAGGTCCTAAATCTAAAGTGGTCAAACCAACTAGACTACCTATACTTGAAGGGAGGCTTCCAAATAATTGATTGTCTCCTAAATCTAGATAGCTGAGTTGATGAGAGAGATTACCTATTGAGATAGGAAGCACTCCTACAAAGTCGCAATTTGAAAGATCCAAAGCTACTAATCTAGTGCAGTTTTTCAAAGAATCAATAAACTTCATGTCATCAGCTTCTACGCGTCCACGGAAGTTGTTATCATGTAAGGAAATAACATTAATATCTCTTTGTTTTGAAAAATTGATTGTCAACTTCCCACTAAAATTGTTGTCACTCATTTCAAGAATTCCTAATTTAGAACAATTAGAAAGAGAAGGTGGAAGAACTCCTGTCAGTTCGTTACCCCATAACTGAAGCCACTCAAGATTTGGGAGCTGATTACCAATTTCTGAAGGAAGACTACCAGTGAGGTGATTACCGGATAAGGAAAAATTAACTAGGAGTGAGAGGTTGAAGATAGATTGAGGGATGCTTCCATATAAGTTGCAGCCACCAGAGCCAAATGACGTTAAGCTTTTCCAAAGACCCAAAGTATCTGGAATGCTCCCACCAAACGGGTTCTCTGCAGCAGAGAACACTTCCATTGATGTAAAATTCCCCAAGAAAGGTGGGATTCCACCTGTTAACTTATTTTTGCTAATTACAAGACGAGAAAGTTTCGAGAGTAAACTCATCTCCTTGGGTATGCTTCCAGTTAGCTCATTTTTATTGAGCCAAAGATCTTCGAGGTTAGAACAACCAGACAAGTTTGTTGGAATGACTCCACTGAATTTGTTTATACTAAGATGAAGACCACGTAGCCTAGATAATTGGTCCACATAGGTCGGCATGTATAAGTTGAAGAGGATGTGTTGCCTTAAATTTTGCAGCTTTAGGAAACGCCTTCTTTGTTTGTTTTCCTACCAAACAAGATTCACACAACTTGTTCTCTTGATGAATTATTGGCAACTTTTCAACCATGCCCTTCCTTGCCATTAATTCCATCGTCTCGAAATTAATGTGACCCATCCTAGCATGCCATAACCAAGCATCATCTTCCATCTTTGCTTTGAGACACACCGGACTTCCAACTTGGAGCTTAATCTTGTAAAGTCTATTACTTGTTCTAGGAACCTTCATTAGAAGCTTGCCATCTGAGTCATGCATAGTAAGAAGGTTACCTTTCATACGAATGTCACATCCGCCTTCGGTAGCTTGCCCAAGACTAATTATGTTGCTTTTTAGCTCGGGTAGGTAATAGACTCCAATGATTAACCGTTGCTCACCCGTTTTCCCTTCAATGATTATCGAACCCTTCCCTTTTATCTCGATGTAGGAGTTATCACCAAACTTCACTCTGCCGGAGATATTCTCATTCAACTCCGAAAAGTATTCTCGGATCCCCGTCATGTGATTACTTGCTCCATTATCCAAATACCATGTGTCTTCCTCGTTTGGCTTAGTATTCAATTGGTTTGGGATAATCTTTTCTTCATTCAAGAAAACTACTTCTTGAACGCTTTTCATCATAAAAAGTGTCGGGTCATCATCATCCTCCGTTTGCAAAAGGTTTGATTCATGCTTTTGCTTCTGTTCACTTCGTTCAGGGCAGTTAGAAGCAAAGTGACCATATTCATCACATCTAAAGCATTGAATCTTTGAAAGATCTCGACTTTTGTTCTTCTTTTGCTCCGTATTGCTCCCGGAGTTGTTACGGTTGTGGTTATTAGCTTGACCACTATCATGAGATTTGTTTTGAGAAGAAAAGTTTTGACCTTTACCGTTGCCACCAGAGGAATTCCTTCCTCGACCTTTCTTATCATATCTTTCAGCCCTTCCGAACATCAACATGCCTTGATCTTCAGAAGTGGTGTCAACACCCTTCATTCTTCCTTCAAAAGCTTTCAACCTTCCAATTGCTTCTTGAAAATACATAGTATTCAAGTCAGCAAATTGTTCTATTGAGGCAACAATTGCAACATACCTATCCGGAACGGATGCAAGTAGCTTCTTAACAAGTTTCTTGTCTTCATAAATTGTTCCCAAGCTATTGACTTCAGTTACAATTTTGCCCAACCTAGCCGCAAAGTCATCGATTGATTCGTTGACTTTCATCTATAAAGATTCGAATTCCGTCTCCAAGGTTTGCAACCTTGCGTCTCGAACCCGATCAACACCCACATACCTGGTCTTCAAAGCTCCCCAGATTTCTTTGGTTGTGTTGAATTGTGAAACTTGAAAAACAAGTTCTTCTGGAATCGCCTGGAAAAGTAATGCAACTGCCATGTGATCTTGCTTAGCAACTACTTGTGTTCCTTCCCCTGGTTCCAGTGCGTCGAGTATTCCATGGACTCGGAATACCGCTTTAACTCTTATTGCCCATATGTTATAGTTCGTGCTTGTTAACATTGGACATTGAAGAGCCGTTTTAGTATGTTCAATAGGTGGTTGACTCGACTCGCCTTGCACCATCCTTCTTGAACGCCTTTTGTAAGTTACCGGTGTAGTTGGATTATCTTCCAGCCCTAGAACAAGCTTGTTTTACTTCTTGCCTAAGTAAACCAAGTGTAAAGTTTTAAACTTTATCAACTTCTTGGAACCCTTTAGTCTTCTGCTTGGAACCCTTCAGAGATCGACTACTCTTGGAACCCTTGTGATCGACTTCTGCTTGGAAACCCTTCAGAGATCGACTACTCTTGGAACCCTTGTGATCGACTTCTGGAATCCCTTCTGCTTGGATAAAACCAAGAACCTTGGTCGACTTTAGTAAAACCTTCTGCTTAAGAACCGCTGTTTGAATAACCTGGTCGATCCTTCTTGATAATTAAAACCCTTGGTCGACTGGCTTCTTGCAACCTAGCTCTTGATACCAATTCAAGACCCAAATCTGATCGTGGTTCACAACAGAAACATAAAAACAGTAACTTGATATTACTTGGAATAAGCTCTCCAATTAATCAGAAAAGACTTGCTTACAAAAACTGATATCTAATGCACACATACAAACCACAGCTCGGTTTGTTTATATAGGTGTATTTGCTTACTAATCCTACTACAATTCTAATAAAGCTAGATAGTCCTTAACAAATAAGGAATCCTAATTAGACTAGAATTGTAAACTTCCATATGCTTGGAAACTGTTTTGTCTTCCATCTGCTCGGATCTTTGGACTGCACATTAAGCTCGTGACTTTTGAACTACTCATTAGCTCGAGTAGAACATTTAGACCAACATAGATAGACTACCAAGTTCATGAGGAATGGTTCCTTGAAAGCTGTTGTTCCTGAGAGAAAGCTCACGGAGGAAGCTGAGGTTTCCTACATGAGGAGACAATAAGCCTTCTAAGCCTTGCGAATCGAGTCGTAAAACAGTCACTCGTTTGTGCCGCTTTCCACATGAAATACCACTCCAGTCACAGAAATGAAAGGATTGGTTCCATGAGGTTAGAACTTTGTATGGATCGTGGGTGATCATCGACTTAAATGACAACAACGCGTGATAATCAGTCTCATTACCGCCATAGGAAGCAGAGACAGTGGCGGAAATAAGACATGTTATCACGAGACCGTAAAAGAGAAAAGAAATAAGAGAGGAAGATGATAGGTGGATTATTGCTTGTGGTGACTTCATTTTTGGAAATTAACTTACAATTATAAGAACAAGTATTGGCTTTTTATAGTCGGATTGAACAAGACAATGTGATTGGTAATAACTAATTAATTTCTACGTATAATCATATCAGGAATGACTTTAAAGAAGAGTGGTAAGACTAGACTTATAGTGCATTATAACTTTAATCATGCAATCCAATAGCACCACTAGCATGTCTTATTTTCTCCTGTTCAAACAAGTTAGTTGTAATATGCACATTTGATAAAATGTCTCAATGAAATAATTTACAGTTTACACAATAACTCAATTTGTTAACTATCATTTTAACATAAATCCTTTGTTGCTATGAATCTAGGTGGCGCTTGAAGGAATATAAACTTATATGATAGGAGAACTTATTTGAGTGTATTCAACATTTTTCTAAAATGATGTAGAACTTCCAGGCTAAACCTTGAGCAACAAAGCTAGTGGTAATGGAGGTTTAGTTTAAGCAACACATAAAAAGTTGGACTTTCTAAGTTGATGGTTGAAAATTAGAAGGTTTTGCTAAAATATGTATATAAGTGTTTTCAATAGTAGCTATTTGTTGCTCTTTAGATATTTGAAGGTATAGTCTTGAAACAATAATATGATACATTTACGTTTAGTTGTTATTGCCTTTTGTAGTAAGCGTTTAATTGAAGTGTTCACTAAACATGATTTCATTAAATTATTAATAAAGTTTGTATGTAAAATTCTATTAGTACCATTACAAAAAGGTTTCTGCTTGTATCATCATTTTAGCCGGTTGTTTTTTCTTGTCAATTTTCTATTTGCTTGTTCCACTAAAAAATACTAAGTATATTTGATACTTAGGAAAAATTACATACTTAGGAAAAAATACTAAGTATATTTGCTTGTAACTGATTTAAATTTGCACATTGCATCCTTGGGAAGCTCCATTGCATCCTTGGGAAGCTCCATGCAGGCCATTCTCTATGTGCACAAAATTTAATCATAAAATCAAACTTTTGAAAATCATAAAAGTTCGTCTTGTATGTTTAACTCCATCTGGATTCTTCACCTTCTGTTGGATCATCTTCAAAAACTTTGAAGTACAAAATTCAATTATTTGCCTATTTCTTCTTTGCCTTATGGGATCCTTTCCTCAAGGAGCATTTAGAATACCTTGCATTAAAACCCTATAATTTGAAGGTATTGCTAAAAGTGTGCGGTACTACGTTGAGTTCAAGTATCATGATACACTATCTAAGTCCAAAACATGTACAGAAAACACAACATGTGTTACTAATGGAACATATATGTAGATAGATTTGTGATGTTATAAGGTGAAGTAATTTGTAACTTTCAGTACATCCAAGTACAAATCCTATGTCAATCTGTTGACTTTTACGTACAGACCATACGTGAATCTTTTAGGCTTAAGATGTTGAGATGATCCTTGCTTCAATCCAGGTATAGAGACTGTTTGCTGCTGTTTCCCTCTCCTCTTTTCTCTAGTCTCCATTAGCTCTTGCTGTTTTCTCAAATTCTGTAATTCTTCTTCCATGGCGGATTTCTCGTTTCTTCCTGTTTTTGTGCTCCAACAAGGATGTGTCGGAATCCTGAACTGAATAGAACATCGGGCCAAACTCTGCTAACCATTGTGGTTCAACTGTAGTGACACACTGCATGTATTCTTTAGTAGTCAATATCAGTTCATGGTACACCACATGCCAGCCCATGTAAAGCCGAGGTTGGGTGCAAATGGCACGGCATCCGGTTCCTAATACTTATGTATTCCTGATCCCTGTAAGTTTTGCAGCGTTATGGAAGTAAACTGAGCATATCGCTTTTCTGATGACGTCCCAATTCGACCCACATGATGTCAGCCTGATCATGAGCTTTTTCAAGATGTCAAGTAACTGAGAACTTACTTCCTTAGCCTTTCATAGAGCTTTCAATTGTAACTAATGAGTGCTACTCCAGTCTCCACAGTATTTGTTAGCTTCCCATTGTTAGTAGATGTTGACTAAGGTTAGATGATTGTTTCAGGCACAAAAAACTTTCTTTATGCATGATTGCTTTTTTCTGGGCTTACGGACTAAAGAATAATTCAGACAGGACTGAAAGCGTGGATACAATCGTTAAACTTCGTTTACACAACTAAAGTCTTCATATGTTAAAAGCAGTTTAGCAGTACCTTTTTGACTAATAACATAAAGTTATATTGCATTATAACTTTAATTTAAGGGATAACGGTCCAAGATGTCTATTAGATAACCTTAATTAATATACCAATGGAAGAAACTTACCAAAAGACTCATTACCCAAAGCAGCTTAGCAGTACCTTCTTGACTAATAACATAAGGTTGTTTTGTTTTTTTTTTTTCTCCGCCAACCAATCAAGAAATGATTTTTGTTAAATTGGAAGGTGGGTTGTTATGATTCATTCCCTTTCAGGATTTTCAATCCAGAAATGAACCAGCTGAGTTTTGTTATCACGTTTATGATGGACTGGGTGTTCTTGTTCTAGTTATGTTTTATGTTAAGTATACACAAAAGGAGGACACGATCAAAGTTAATCGCAATAGATTCATATACCATTTGTTAGTGCATATGTATCAAAAATAAGTTAAACATATAAGATAACCATATACAAATAACGAGTTTATTGGCCCGAGTGTTGCAGCGGGTATGAAAACATTTATTTTGCAGTTAAAAATAAAAGACGCAACTTGTAAACAATCATGCAATTTGGTACAGAACTTCTATACTAGAAGCAATTGTTTAACTAAGCTGTTTTGTATTGTGTTTGTATTTAATGAATTTAACACATTTAGATTGGTTTTTTGTTAAACTGGAAGGTGGGTTATGTTATTTGGTTTGTGTTCATGTTTTCCATGGAGTGGGTATTGTCGTTTTATGTCAAATCTATCTATTAATACTACTAAAACTTTCTATGCAAGTCTTATTTTTTCTTGTTCAAACAAGTCAGTTGTAATATGCACATAAACGGTTTGATAATCAATGAAATACTTTACAAGATAACTCAATTTATTAACTATCATTTTAGCATGAAATACTTTACAAGATAACTCAATTTATTAACTAAAGGTATTGCATTATAACTTTAATCATGCCTTCCAAATAGCACGACTACTTTTGTCTATCATCCACTAATTCCTTGACATGTAATAACTATTTTATATATATAAAAGACTTGGAAGAAAACTTGAGAGTGGGAAGACTAGACTTATATTGCATTATAACTTTAATTTAAGGGATAACGGTCCAAGAGATCTAATAGATAACCTTAAACAATATAACAATGGAAGAAACTTACCAAAGACTCATTAGCCCGCCAATAACATAAAGCAGCTAGTAGTACCTTCTTCTACCACTTACATAAAGTTGTTTTGTTTTTTGTCCGCCATGCATATGATTCATACCTTTTAGGATTTTCAATCAAGAAATGAACCAACTGGTGTTCTTGTTCTTGTTGCGTTTTATGTTAAATATTCACCAAAGGAGGACACGATTAAAATTAATCGTAACAGATTTGATACCATTTTTCTAGTGCATAGGTATGAAAAATAAGTTAAACACTTAAGATAACCACATAGAAATAACGAGTTTTTCTAATTTTTTTTTTTTTTTTTTTTTTTTTTATTTTTATTTTTATTTTTATTTTTTAGAATGACAACTAACCATATCACAATATACAAACCACAAACTATCTCACATGTTCTAACTAGGACTTCAACCGAAAACCATTTTGGTTTGTGAGTTTCTCACACGATTAGGGGTACCATTGGGACAAAAGACTTTTCGTACAAATAACGAGTTATTGGCCCGTGTGTTGCAGCGGGTACCAAAACATTTATTTTGTAGTTATAAAATAAATGTATAACAATAATATATTTTTCTAAGAAAAAACGTAATAGTAAGAAAGAAAATGTTGTAAAGAAATATAGGGTTTACAAGGTGACGGTGTTAATTAATTATATTACAAAACTTAATAAGATTGTTTGCAGAACTCTTGTAAATGCAAGAAACCACATAAATAACAAAGATTAAAGGGTTCGATAAACCCTCAGAGGGTGCCCAAACGGGACTTCAAGAGAAACACTCTTCATTTAAACCATATAGTAAACCCCTCTCCAATAAATATATATTCTAATAGAATTGTTTATAAGAAAAGCTAACTAAACTTATAACCACCAATTTATTACTAAAAAAATAAAGGGTTATTAAAACGAAAATGTATCATACTAGCCACTCTTTGTCATTGTGTGTATCGTCCTTTATTTTTTTCAATTTTGACCGCAACATTTTCAATTCGTGCTATTGTGTGTATTTGTGACCATTTTACCCTTACTTTTTTCAAAATTTGAAGGGTAAAATGGTCATTTTACATGGCCAAATAGTCACAAAAATACACACAATGATCGAAATTTGAAATTTTAGTACACACAATAGCACGAATTCAAAAGGTTGGTGTTAAAATTGAAAAAAATAAAGGACGACACACACAATGACAAAAAGTGCCAACTATTTACACTATTAATAATTTAGACTTCTACTTTTGAAAAATATATATATTCTACGTTATAAAGTATTTGGGACATGCTAAATAGGGAAGGTTTAAAATGAAAAAAATTTGCTCGCTACAAAAATAGTCACCGGGTACCGGCGCCGCATTGCGCGGGTACCCTTCTAGTTTAAGTTAATTAGTTTATTCATCTTAATCTTGTTGATTCAAAACACAAACCGGTTGATTTAAAGTGTTTCCATATTAGAAGCACATAGTCACGATTTAATAGACCCCAACCTAGTTCTTAGTGATGACACCCGTGCTTACCGCCTCTGGTACACTCCTCTAGAGTGTTTAGGAATAGTTAGGTAGTATGGGTCATTATAAATTTAAGACCTGGTCTAAAAGAGACATCAAGTTTTTGACGCCGCTGCCGGAGAGCTAATTTAATTGGTTTTTGTTTGAGATTGTTTTTTTTTCTTGTTTTTATTTCAAGTTATTTTATATTTCCCGTTTATTTTTCTTTTTATTCTATTCCAATTCTGTTCTTCAATGAATTTTCAAGAAATTGAAGAAATGGGAGACGGTGACATCGCTACGTTGACATTTGAAGAGTACATAAACTGTTTGATAAAATGTCTCAATGAAATGATTTACAAGATAACTTAATTATTAACTATCATTTTAGCATGAAATACTTTTCAAGATAACTCAATTTATTAACTCAATGTATTGCGTTTCTCTGTTGAAGAAAACTTGGGAGTGGGAAGACTACTCTTATATTGCATTTTAAATTTAATATGCCATCCAAATAGCACGACTTGTAATACACTATATGTCTATCATCTACTAATTCCTTGACTAATAATAGCTATTTTCCATGTATAAAAGACTTTGAAGAAAATTTGAAATTTTAGTACACACAATGATCGAAATTTGAAATTTTAGTACACACAATAGCACGAATTCAAAAGGTTGGTGTTAAAATTGAAAAAAATAAAGGACGACACACACAATGACAAAAAGTGCCAACTATTTACACTATTAATAATTTAGACTTCTACTTTTGAAAAATATATATCTTCTACGTTATAAAGTATTTGGGACATGCTAAATAGGGAAGGTTTAAAATGAAAAAAATTTGCTCGCTACAAAAATAGTCACCGGGTACCGGCGCCGCATTGCGCGGGTACCCTTCTAGTTTAAGTTAATTAGTTTATTCATCTTAATCTTGTTGATTCAAAACACAAACCGGTTGATTTAAAGTGTTTCCAGATTAGAAGCACATAGTCACGATTTAATAGACCCCAACCTAGTTCTTAGTGATGACACCCGTGCTTACCGCCTCTGGTACACTGCTCTAGAGTGTTTAGGAATAGTTAGGTAGTATGGGTCATTATAAATTTAAGACCTGGTCTAAAAGAGACATCAAGTTTTTGACGCCGCTGCCGGAGAGCTAATTTAATTGGTTTTTGTTTGAGATTGTTTTTTTTTCTTGTTTTTATTTCAAGTTATTTTATATTTCCCGTTTATTTTTCTTTTTCTTCTATTCCAATTCTGTTCTTCAATGAATTTTCAAGAAATTGAAGAAATGGGAGACGGTGACATCGCTACGTTGACATTTGAAGAGTACATAAACTGTTTGATAAAATGTCTCAATGAAATGATTTACAAGATAACTTAATTATTAACTATCATTTTAGCATGAAATACTTTTCAAGATAACTCAATTTATTAACTCAATGTATTGCGTTTCTCTGTTGAAGAAAACTTGGGAGTGGGAAGACTACTCTTATATTGCATTTTAAATTTAATATGCCATCCAAATAGCACGACTTGTAATACACTATATGTCTATCATCTACTAATTCCTTGACTAATAATAGCTATTTTCCATGTATAAAAGACTTTGAAGAAAACTTGGGAGTGGAAAGACTAGACTTATATTGCTTTATTAACGGTCCAAGATGTCTATTAGATAACCTTAAACAATCTAACATTGTAAGAAACTTACAAAGACTCATTTGTCCGCAAATAAGGACCCAAAGCACCTAGCGGTACCTTTTTCTACCACTAACATACGCTGTTTTGTTTTTGACTGCCATGTGTGTGTTTGATTATAAAATGCCGAAATGAAAAATACAACCAATAAAGAAATGATTTTTGTTAAATTGGATGGTGGGTTGTTATGATTCATACCCTTTTAGGATTTTCATTCAAGAAATGAACCAACTGGGTATTGTTATCATTTTTTTTTCATGTATTGTTATCATGTTTATGATGGATTGGGTGTTCTTGTTGCGTTTTTCTATTAAGTATTCACGAAAGGAGGACACGATAAAAATTATTCGCAACAGATTCGTATACCATGTTTCTAGTGCATAGGTATAAAAAATAAGTTAAACACATAAGATAACCTGGCATATATAAATAACGAGTTTTATTGGCTCACGTGTTGTAGCGGGTAGAAAATCATTTATTTTGTAGTTACAAAGTAAAGGTATAACAATAATATATTTTTTCAAAGAAAAATGTAATAATAATATAAAAATTGATGTAAAGAAATATAGAGTTTACCGGGTGACGATCTTAATTTATTATATTACTAAATTTAATAAGATGTTATATATACAACATTATAAGTTTAGGGGATAGTTTGGTGATTAATTAAACTTAAGAGGTCTTGTGAATGAACTTAAAAACAAAATCTAATAGGTTGATGAGCTAACAAGCCAATATGACATTTGAGTGCAGTGGACACTTAGGGTGCGTTTGGTAGAGAGAAATTCAGAGAAAAGAAATGAAGTAGAGAATATAATCTCAGAGAATAGAAATCAGTAGAGAATTTTGTTCAATTCTAATGTTTGGTAACAACAGAGACTTGACCCGAGAAATGAAATTTTTTTTATTTAAATAATATTTTTTCTAAATAAAAATTCTTAAAAAATATTTAAAAAAAATTATTTAAAAAAAAAATATTTAAAATTTATTTTTTAAAAATTTATGTACTTTCTTTAAAAAAAATTATTAAAAAAAAAACTTATTTTTTTAAAATGTATTTACTTAAAAAAAATTGTTTTTTTTAAAAAAATATTTTTTAAAATGTATTTATTTTAAAAAAAAACTTATTTTTTTTTAAATAATTTTAAACTTATTTTTTTTAAATAATTTTTTTTTAAAAAAATATTTTTTAAAATGTAAAAAAAAAAAAAAAAAAAAAAAAAAAAAAAAAAAAAAAAAAACATTTTTTCAAAAAAATTAATCCATTTCTCTAATTTCTCCACAAAATTAATGGAAATGGGGCTACTTAAATTACACTACTCAACTCTCTCCATTTCCCCACCAATTTCTCCGCTTTTCTATTTCTCTGGCTTACCAAACACGAGAATTAAAGCCATTTCCATTTCTCCATCTTCAATTCTCTTAACCAAACACACCCTTAATGTCTCCGGCCTTATTTGTATAATAAATTGCTGTTTTGTAAACCACCCTACAAATGTTCCAAAGTTGATGCTAGGGCTGAGCAAATGACCCGAACGGACCGGACCGACCGTCGGACCGACCGAGACCGGACTGGACCGGACCGGACCGACCACATTCGGTCCGGTCCGCGGTCTCGGCTTTTGGGCTAATTCGGTCCTCGGTCCGGTCCAGACCAAAACCGACGAATTTGGGCTAATTTGGCCTTGTTGGACCGGACCGACCAAAGGACCGACCGGACCGACCGTATTCGGTCCGGTCTCGGTCTAACATATTTGCCGAAATCGGGTCTCGGTCCGGTCCGGTCCGGTTTTTGGACCGTGCACACCCCTAGTTGATGCTATGTACACCACCCTACAACATCAATTAGCCCATTGGACACTTAATGTCTCCGGCCCTACTTGTATAATAAATTGTTGTTTTGTAAACCACCCTACAAATGTTCCAAAGTTTATGCTATGTACACCACCCTACAACGTCAATTAGCCCATGAGGGAGTGTATTCTAAGAATTTAAAAACCACTTTTAGCATCCAAATATCTTTTAAGAAGCCTCACAATGTACACGTCCTTAAAATGATCAAATTCACAATTAGAAATGTTATCATCAAATTCCTTCATCTTGTCCCAAGGCCATTCTCCAACCCTGACTAATACAATAGATAGTCGAAGCTTGCTGTAAAAATGATATCATATTTTACCATAAGCCACAAAGAATTCTTATATGAATGTAAATTCTTATATATACCTCGCTACGACTATTGAAACTACAATTTTCTATTCTTGTGAACTTAGTTTACCACATGCGCTAACATTTTGTGTTACATGTACCATGACAATATAATTGGCAGCATACTAACTTTCAAGTTTTCACCTTAAGTAGAAATAAGACATAAATAGTAAATATCAAATTGTTCAACCTTTTTCTTTTTCGACAGGCTGGCCTAATATACACAGTTTGAGTATTAATATCAACCCAATTTAAAAACAGACTAATAAAGTTCATGTTTGGTCCTTTTCCATATCCTTGTACACTTCAAAGAACCCAATCTGCCATGTTTAACCTTTGTCAAAAAATATACCAATGGAAGGCGAGCCAAGTCCTTTTCCCTGTTTAAACCATTCATTTGACATCCAAATGGTGCAACTGTGACAAACTCAGAAGGAATGCGTACTGGTATAGATTTGTATTCCTCCATGAAATGCCAAATTCTTCGCTCCACAATCTTGACAATATCGGTTTTTGACCTGTTTAATGACAAAAAAATAAAATAAAATAAAATAAAAAAAAAAAAAAAAAAAAAGTTCGGAAGAGCAAGGGGTGTTTGGGTCACATTATATATCATGTCAACAAAGTATATGTACAAGCATGAAGCATACCTAATATATGTTAAAGGCCAATCATGTATAACATGCATCAATGTTGTGGAATGATTATCCAAATATTTGATATTGATTCACGAAATCAAGATGGTCACTAAAAAAATAAACATGTGAACCAAAAGATCTGACTCAAAAGAGGTCTGGTTGTTTCTGGAACTTGTATACTAGCTCTTCACATCTAAGCTCACTGCCTACATTTAGTAATTAATTATCTGCTTATGTTGTGTAGAAATTTAACTCTAAATGGGCATAGTAATCAAACATCTGTCTTTACTCTATTCGAAAGCCAAAGATGTTTAATACTTACACTTGGACGACATTTTCCTAAAATGCATTAACACGTAATTTGAGTCATAATAATATGTTCATCTTTAAGTTTCAAAAGTACCAATAAAATTGCAAGATGCCACATTAAGAACAAGTACTTTTTTGGTGCTTCTCTTGGAATTTTGACAACACTCTCAAGTTTCAAATTTCAAGTCTCTAATGTGAATGTATGTGTGTTGGACCAATTCAATTTTCTGAATTCGTATGTTCATTGGCATAATAAAATGATCTTGTATTTTCACGGATCTTTATGGATTCCTAATGTAATTTAAGCAATTACTAGTAGTAATTGTTGTCCCAAACTAGAGTCGAAATATAAGTTGCAAAGTATAAATGAATAAGTGTTTCGTCTAAACATTAAATCGAATGCATCCATACATATATATAGGTTTCCAACCAGTGTGTTGGAACCATTGTGTCCATTCGGATTTGTAACCGAAATTAACTAACTTCCATAACCGCCATAACTAACTTTCGGTTATTAACTATCTATTGTACAATATTGGTCCTTCGTGTTTTTTCATTAGAAGCAATGAGCGAGATTATAAGTTCACATTCTCCTCCTTAATCTTGATCATTGCTTCGTCCTAAGTCTTGAACTCTGAGAATTTGTTGCATAGTCACGAACTTCAATCTTGGTAGAGCCTTCGTTAGAATATCTGCTCTCTGTAGTTCTCCACTGACGTGTTCCACATTGATGTGCCCATTCTCTACGCATTCACGAATGAAATGATAGCGAATGTCGATGTTCTTGCTTCTTCCATGAAAAATTGGGTTCCTGACGAGTGCTATTGTTGAAATGTTGTCGACCTTCAGCGTTATCCTTTTCTCTTCCCATTCAGTTAATTCACTAAGTAGTCGCTTTAAACATAACGCTTGACATGCTGCTCCAGTAGCCGCCATGAATTCTGATTCACATGATGAGAGCGCCACTGTTGGTTGCTTCTGAGTACACCAGGTAATAGGTGATTCTCCAAAATAAAATGCTATCCCAGTAGTTCCTTTTCCTTGATCGGTGTTGATTCCATAACTACTGTCGCTGTAACCTGTAATCTTGCAGCTGCCTTCTTTCTTGTATATTATGCCATGCTCCTTTGTTCCTTTGATATATCGGATTACTTGCTTTACTGCCTTCAGGTGATGATCCTTCGGGTCTTGCATGAATCTGTTGAGTAGTCTGACTGAGTAACTAAGATCTGGTCTTGTATGTAGTAAGTACTCTCTCCCAAGTCAAACACCGGTCTCCATTGATTAGCTTTTCGAGACCGGTTAAAACACCGGTCTCCATTGATTTTCACATGGAGAGCCCCCCACATAGAGACCTCATCATAAACCGGTCTCGATTTCGTCTCAAACAGGTCTCCAAAGCACATTTTGTAGTAGTGACAGCCAAGACCAGCTGATCATAACTCAGTAAGTTGCACACATATCACAGTAGCTATCGTTTTTTTGCTTTAAGAAATTAGGTGTTTACAAGATCAGTCTCCCACTCTCGTTTTACAGAAATATGCTCCAAGGCAAATGCCGACCCCACAAGGCTACTCCTCGTCTTCTCGTTACGCTGGTTCCGGTGCACCCTCTTCAATGTATATGGGTGTAACACCTTATGATGCATCTCCGTTTAATGGAACATCTATGCCTCCTTATGATGGTTCCGCTTATCATTAAACTACAACAGCCGTCTGCCTGGGGTAAATGGGTAAGATTGGGATTAGCCCAATATGTGTCACCTAGTGAGTTGCTGGGCAAAAGTCTTCTTAGAAGGTGCTGTACCTTTTCAACTGTGTGTCGTCTTATTTATTAGATACTTATCATTGAGTTGCATAAACAGATATGATTGTGTGTGCTTGTTGGACCAGAATGAGATTCTGAGCCGGTTGACTAGTCTTGAATTCATCAGCAGTCCCCATTTACGGTTTCTACTGTTTATCTTGGCAGTCTTTTAAAATAGATTGGAGTACTCTCTCCCAAGTCAATGACTTTATTTTTGATACTAATGCTGATACTATGAGAGCAAATCCATTTGGTTCAGTGCCTATTTGTTTTGGTATAGTCCAGTGAACCATGCTCCTTTGAGCCATACACAAGTCTTTGATGAGTAGTCTAAAGTTTGTGGTAAATTCATGGCATGGTCTTGTTTTGGAATGGATTACAGAGTGTCTGGCTGAGGTAAAGCTGACATTTTATGCACTTGAACGAACTCTGACCGGGTGCGGTATAACTTTTCTAGTATGTACTTTTAGCAAGAGTGTCTGGCTGAGGTAAAGCTGACATTTTATGCAACTAGTTTAAGCATGTAATTGGTTTTATACGAATGAATCTTTTCCTATACTTGCAACATTTTACACTATAACAACAAAAAAATGAATTGGAAAAATGGATGGTAGAAATATGTATGGTAAGAAACCAAAACAACCTGATAATATTACTCACAATGATGAACCACAGTAATATATCCACATACACCTGAACCTGTTTTGACCCATTACCTAACCCATCCATGTTTCCATGCATTATGTTGTACAAACCTTTTTGGGTGCACGATATCAGTTCTTTCTCATATATCATATAATTTGCATGAACTCGAGTTGCCTTTTTATACAAACCATTAAGTTATTGCACAAAGAAATTTAATCTTCCAGTCTCTTTTGCACCACTTGGGCCAAATGAAGCAATATTTCAAACTATAGGACGGTCCAGATTCAACGTATGAATTGTTCTCAGCTTATGAAGTACGAAGCTAAAATGAATATCAGATTAAAAAAGTTAAAAGCTTAATAACTGTTTTATTCCAAAAACCAAAACATTACTTTTGCCACCCTTACGAAAATGTTCTCGTTTTGACCCGTTACACAAGCGCTAGAGCCGCCCATTTTCCCACACTTACGAATATTTATTCAAAGAGCAGCCATACCATCCAAGATGTTGCAACATAAAGCTGAGGTCTGGTGCATATGGCACGGCATCCGGTTCCTAATACTTATGTACCATGATCCCTTTACCTTTTGCAGCGTTATGGAAGTAACTGAGCATATCGCTTTTCTGATGACGTTCCAATTCGACCCACATGATGTCAGCCGGATCATGAGCTTTTTCAAGATATCGAGTAACTGATAACTCACATCCTGAGCCTTTCGTAGAGCTTTCACTTGTTCCAATATCCATAGTTGATACATGTAGTTAATAAGTTTGGGTGGCGGGTCCATGAACTCGAAATCAAGTAAATTTTCGATTTCTGGGATGGGGTTGTCGAAGCATTTCTTTTTTTTTACGCGTTTTCGGCAAAAGGAAGTAACAGGTACCAGGCCCAGCCCTGGCTATGGGCAGTCAGGGCGGCCGCCCAGGGCATCACACAAACAAAGGGCATTTTTTTTTCGGATTTTTATACATGAGAGAAATTATAAATAGGAAAAATTATAAGTTCAATAAAGAAGACACAAGCAGGTTTGGTTTATGTGTTTGAGGAAGAAGATGAACTAAGAGAGAGAAAGAAATCAAAATACTTTTTGCTTTTATCATGTAGTTTTGTGTCACACGTGGGTGAGTAAATGAATGGTTTGTATTTTGTAATTATTCTTTTGGGAACCACAAATAATATTTCTCATTTTTTACTTATTATTATTTTTTCTATAAAACTTTCATCTTCGTAGTTTTTTACTTCTTAAAATGGAGTTTACATTCAGAGTACTAGTTTATTCTTTAAAGGATTTCAACTAATTGAGTAAGCTAGTCCTTATTATATTTATACTCTTTTAATCTTGGAATAACTGCTTATTTCAAAATACAGAGAGTTTTAGAAACTCTAATGAACTACGCTGTACAATAATCGAATGTCATTTTTTCACTCATTAAATATCTTTTAATTAATTGAATGTTAAGTGAATACTTGTTATGAGACTACCCAAAATAGTAATATGAAAAACGAAATCTGAATAACGTTATGAATATATACCTAATTTGATACTTATCTGTTTCATTTGTATCAAATATTTTTTTTCCTTATCGACATAACCTTTTAATTTATCTATTGCGTGTATCATTGGTAATATTTATGCATTTGAAAGTATAATCGACTGAAAATGTATAAAAAATGCATAAAATCTTATTCGTGATTGATACGTGTAAGACGTAGGCTAAATTTTTTTATGTAAAAAAAAAAGAAGAAGGAAAAAGAATAACTGTCAGCTTTGATTCATTTTGAGGCATTATAATATTACCCTACTCAATTCAATGAAAATGCTTATCTTGTTTAATTTTCTTTGATTTTGTCAATAAATCTGAACTTACATAAAAGCCAAACCCCATTAGTTGTTTGTTTACATCATTTAGTCCGGAGAATTTCTGACCATTTCGCCCAGGGCATCAAAAATCTCAGGACCGGCCCTGACAGGTACCGGGCCTAATAGTAAACAAACTACATGACCTAAATTAAGCTAAGTTAGTGTAATCTGACTACAACTATCAACAATATTAAAAGGGTCGGATCTACTTGAACTTTGTTTATAAAAACAGTTTAAACACGAACGCCTAACGAAATACAAATAACATCAAAAGTAAAGTGTACTTGCAGTAATAAAACAAACAAACTTTGCCCCCATGAAAGGATCAAGTGATGTAACCAACAGACTTTCTCATTCAAATAGACACACTTAATCATAAACATGGTTGATACAAATGATAAGTCATCTGGTATGTAAATGCACCCTTACGTCTCTTACAGTTCTTATGCAACAAGAAAATTAAAACACACTTACAAACATATTTGACAAAGTAACGTTTATATAACTACGACATGCACTGCTCCTTGCTGCAGTTACTTTCAAATTTCACCAAGAAAGCTTGGTATTAGACCTGAAAGCGTTCAAAAATAAAACCAACTTAGTGATGATTTATTAACAAGCTCATGTAAAATCAGATTCTACAAAATGGGAGAACAAAGTACCTTATATATTTTGAAGCACATCGACAATACGTTGCAACTCATTGACAACAATTTCTATTTTCATTCGTTGTGGCGGTGAATCCACAGAGCATGATACTCCAATCTTGATAGTTGCAACCAAACATTCTTCCACTGTCTTTGCATTCGCTTCGGAACTTTGCAACACAATTGCATCACCATCAATAACATCGATTACCTGATCTGGTAATGCCATGCAAGCAAATTTATGAAGGCTAAGAGCTTCAATAAACATGCCGTCTGTCGGCTTTTTACCAGTCATCACCTCTAGTAATAATATTCCAAAACTGTAGACGTCCCCACAACTTGTCATCTCGCTCCCGATACCATACTCTACAAATGAAAAACAATTAATTAATTTACAAACTTTAACCTGTAAATAAATATAAGCATCATGGAATAAAAGTGGAATTACCTGGAGGTGCATAACCAATAGTTCCTTTAACCCCGGTTGAGCTGTTTTGGTTTAAGTCTGTACCAAGTAGTCGAGCTAAACCAAAGTCTCCAACATGAGCCACCATATCATCATCAAGTAGAATGTTACTTGGCTTCAAGTCACCGTGAACAATCGTTGTTTGGCAGCGATTGTGAAGATAATCAAGTGCAGTGGCAACATCTCTAAGAATATTTATTCTTTGAAGAAGGTTCAACTTCGATGTATTTTCACTTGAATGAAGCCAATCGTGTACACTTCCATTCGGCATAAACTCATAAACCAGAGCTTTAAAATCATTTCCTTGGAAATCAGCACTTGAACATGAAGTTATTATCTTCAACAAATTACGGTGCCGAATATTCCGCCAAGCTTCACATTCTGCTAGAAAACTTTTGTGAGCTCCTGGGTTTTCAAGACGTAGAACTTTGATTGCAACAAATTTGCCATCATCAAAATCGAGGATCCCTTTATAAACACAGCTGAATGCACCTTCTCCAATCCAATTTGCTGCAGAGAAGCCATCAGTAGCCTTGAGAAGTTGACTGTAAGAAACTTTCATGAACCGTTCACTACCCGATGACTCAGATGGTTGACTATTGCGTTTCTTCTTACACAAAAGATATACACAACATAACATTATGAGCAACGTCGGTGCAATCACGATGGCTAATATGAAGAAAGGAAACCTTTTTTTCTTACTACCCGTCTCCTTGCATTTGGGTAACTTAAGTGTAACCAAACCACCACAAAGCTTATCATTCCCCAAAACTGAAAATGCACTTACATTGGCAAACACTCCTACAGTCGGTACTTCACCCTCAAAATCATTGAAGGATAGGTTCAAATTTCCTAAGGATTTCCATTTTTCTAAAAATTGTGGAATTCTACCTGATAAATTATTTTCAGAAATGTCGAATACCTCCAATCCTCCCAAGTAACTTAATGAAGATGGTATGATGCCTTCAAATCTATTGCCACTAAGGTATAACTTTGTAAGGCTAATACACTCACCAAGGCTACTAGTAATGGGTCCTGATAAATTATTATAAGATAAAGCAAGACCGCTCAACATCTTGAGGTCTTTAATCTCTGACGGAATGGAACCAGAAAAGCGGTTTTGAGAAAGATCTAAAAATGAATTTAGTGATGGAAGTTGAAAAAGCTGTTTGGGTATGTTTCCTGCGAGTCTATTGTTTCTAAGGTATAACTCATTAAGTTGTTTACAATTTCCAAGGCTTGATGGAACATGACCTTCTAATTTGTTGTAATCTAAGTAAAGTACAGTCAACATTGATAAGTTCCCAATGGCATCAGGGATAGGCCCTGTAAATTGATTGTTATATAGACTAAGATATTGTAGCTTTTTTAGTTTACCAATGGTAGTGGGGATGTTTCCTTTGAATCGATTATTACTTAAACCTAAAAGGGTCAAACCAACTAGACTACCTATACTTGAAGGGAGGCTTCCAAAAAATTTATTGTCTTCTAAATTTAGAAAGGTGAGTTGATGAGAGAGATTACCTATTGATATTGGAAGCACTCCTGTAAGGCTGCATTTACCAAGATCCAGAGTTACTAATTTGGTGCAGTTTTTCAATGAATCAATAAACCTCATGTCATCAGCTTCTCCCCGTCCATGGAAGTTGTTATTATGTAATCTAATTATATTAATATCTCTTAGTTTTGAAAATTTGATTGTCAACTTCCCACTAAAATTGTTGCGAGACATTTCAAGAATTCCTAATTTAGAGCAATTAGAAAGAGAAGGTGGAAGAACTCCAGTCAATTCGTTACCATATAAGTTGCACTCACCAGAGTAAAATACCTTCAAGCTTTTCCAATGACCCAAGGTATCTGGAATGTTCCCACCCAACGGGTTTCCGCGAGCAGATAATCCTTCCATTGTTGTAATATTCCCCAAGAAAGGTGGGATTCCACCTGTTAACTTATTGTCCTCAATTTGAAGAATAGCAAGTTTGGACAGTAAACTCACCTCCTTGGGTATGCTTCCAGCTAGCATATTTTGACCGAGGTTAAGCACTTCAAGGTTAGAACAACCAGACAAGTTTGTTGGAATGACTCCACTGAATTTGTTATCATAAATATTAAGACTAAGTACACTACTTATATTGCATGTATCGTAGACAAGTAATTGTAAGTGAAATACAACGTATAACATCATAAGATAACACTCAAAACTCTAAGCATTTTATGAAGAAGAATTAATATATTTAAATGAAGAGTATGGAAAATTTTCATATTTTGTAAGAAAGTATAAATAACAGTTGCTTAGTTATTAAAATAAATACTTCTGGTGTGATGGCGACTGCTCGACCGTGTTCGCCAGATGAATAAGGTTGTATGGTATTGGATATGTTCTACTATCTGTTCTTTGGAGCTGAAGTTACTCATCCTCAGCCTGGAGAGGATTCCAGCCCTTCTATAGCTGTTGTCAGTTCAGTTGTGTTTGGGTGCTTTATTTGTATTTTTAAAGGTTATTTGACCATTTGACTGAAATAAGCTTATTGGTTGATCTGTGTTTATTGACGTAATTTTTATAACTTTTAAATAAGCCAATTTTAGTGTTTGGATAGGCTTGTAAGCTTGGGATTATCAGCTTATATAAGGGAATTTTCATAAATTCAAAGCTTACACAAATACTCTCTTTCAAAATGAGCCAAACGGGTCATAGTTTAGTGATGAAACTTCAAATTTCCCAAAGTGTTCTATTGCAATATTAAGAGGATTATGTGATCAACCGGGCTTGTTATATAGTTTTATTCAAAAGATGTTGATTAATATTGGTGTATCTTATCCCAAGCGGGTCAAACGGGTAACTGGGTAGGCCAATTCAGACAGCTAAAAAAGTCCCCCATAATGTTTCTAAATATTCAACTATTGAGGTAAAATAAGTTACACAAAAAGTTTGTTTGACCAGCCTAACTGCTTAAACTTGTATCAGACCGACCCAATTTGACCCATTTGTCACTGTCACATATTTTATAAGATCCGTGTACTGTTTAAGTTCTTAGAAGCTTGTTTTCTATTTTATTTTATAGGTGGTTGCTTCAATGGACTGACCACAAGTGACAGGTACAAGGCACTGATTTATACACAACCTTAACTGATAACTGGATTAGGTAGTCAGTTAAACTATTTAAAAATAATTTCGATTTGGTCTTATATTAAGTTTTGGATAACTGGATTCTTGTTTTACTCGTTTGTAGGGAACGTTTGATATGGTTTAAGAAGTCAACTGGCCATAAGCCTCACTGCGTAATATTCTATAGGTGGCACTTCTTTTCATATCCTATCCTATCTTAGTGATATATTCTAATTTTTTGTTGTGTTAAATCTAATAACCATATTGAATGTTACAGGTGTTGCTGAATAACATGGACAAGATCTGCAAGGTAGTTCTCCTTTCTACATTTATTATTATAAAACACGTCAAAAGCACGTCTGTTCTCTTTTTTAACATATGCAGTTGGATGATACAACCAGACTTGTCTTTCACTGGAAGAAAACTACAGGCCACCTGTAACATTCATTGTAAATTATTCAGGAACTGTTGTGGACACTAAGATATGTCACCCAACCGAGTTTGATTTCTATTTGTGTGACAACATTACAATATAAACGAAACATGTCAACCGTTTTAAACTAAAATCTCCAAAACAATATGATAACCAACTAAGACAGACTCACGATTTCGCATACTGGAAAAAATAAGTTAAACATAAATCCTTAAAAGATACTTACAAGATAACTCATTTTAGCATATAACCTTTGGTTCTATGAATCTTGGTGACACTTGAAGGAATACGAACTTATAGGATAGGAGAACTTATTTGACAGCTTGATTAGATTCAAAAAAACATTGAAATTGATATTTTAGCTTTATCTGATCGTAGTAATAAGTTCTTCAAGATTAAAAACATATATTTGTATTTGTGTAAAGCCCATTATTAATTATTTTATGGTTGGGTTTTGTTGGCCTATCTATTAAAAGATTTTAAGTGGCCCAAAAAATTTAAAAGAATAAAAGACCTAATAGGTCAGCTGCTTTTATTCTTTCTTCCACCTTTTCCACCTTCAAAATAATACCGATTTGAAGGCCGATTGGATCGATATGACTGTCGATTTGGAACTTCGTTGACCACTGTTTCAAACGCGAAATGATGGGCGAATTGAACGCGATCCATTGGACGTTTGGACGCGTTTCGTACCCGTTTGGGATTTATGTGGCTATGGGATGAATTCCAATCCATAAATTCAATATAAGTTAGCTCATTTTACACTGAGTATTGACGAGATGTTTGATGAAAAGGTTCTTATGATTGTTAGTACAAGAAAAAGTTAATTTATTATTTTTTATATTTTGCTGTAAATGATGTTTAGATAATGAGATTTGTTCATGTTCTTGCGAGCTTAGCTTTATTAGCTTTAATTGTTAACTGATTGATTTTTTGGGTTTTAGTTTTCAAGATTTTGCTAAGTCTATGAATGTTTTTTAAGATTTGAGTTGTTTTTATATGGATTTAAGATTGCTTTTGATGTTTACTGCTTGTTAGTATTTGACAATAAGTAATGGTATGGGACGAATCATGGTGTTTTGAGAAAATTTGGTATGTATTTAGGATATGAACCAGGTTTAGGTTGGATCGTTGAGTTATGATGTTTAGGTTTTCAGTTTTGCGATTTTAAGTTTGAATGTTTTTTTATATACGATTTGGGTTGGATTCAGGTTTCTGAGTCTTTGTTGGTCAGTTGTTAGGATAGGGATTTGAGATTGCTTTTGATGTTTGTGGCTTGTTAGTATTCAAAAATAAGTGACGGTGTAACAACCTTGGTTTAATACCCGTTCTGTGTGCTCAAATGATGTGAATTTTGTTTTTTTTTAAAACATGAATTGATTTTGGATTTTGATGTTGCAGCTACTACTTTAAACATAAGTTATGTCTCTAGAAGAGAATGATGATATCTACAGCGCGTGTTTGTATAAAGATTCATGTTTGTATGCGTGTTTATACAAATTAAGCTAACGTATATGTGTGGGTTTGTATGCGTTAAGTTGTTAACATCTCTCCCACGGGTGTCACTTTTAATATATAGAAATTGATCTGCATTTTTAAAGTTATGGTTTACTGTTTCAAATTAGCTTCGTGTTTCCAGTTGATGCTAGTGTTGAGGTACCTGCAATTCTTGGTCAGGGATACACATGGCTAATCTGAGGGGAAATGCAATCCCTGACATACCGACCCAGTTGCCATCCCATAGACTGAAGGACCACTACATTTCCACATTGCATAATAAGTTGAATGCGAAAATGATAGTGGTCACTCATCACTGCCAATAAACCATAGTCTTGATACGGACTATTATGCTTTTATAATGAACATGTGAATGATGATCATGACCCCATGGCTTCTAGTTGTATGCATGCCCTGATACATAATGTAATATGTACTCGAGCTCCATGTCTCACTAGATTTTGCAATTGTTTGGTAATTAGGGTGTTTCGAAAATGGGGAAGCTGACATTGAAAATGACTGAGATGGAGACTGTGTACGATCTTGTACTAGTTTGCTTGGAACCATATGAAAGAAAGCTTGTTTACAACTCTGTTTTCATGTCAACATGTAAATTAGTTAAATTTTAAAGTTTGATCATTCAAATATTTAAAGGTACTGCAATTATCCTAGTGCCTAAAGAGGCGTATTCTGTGTTTGGGGCTCATGAGTAGTGTATTCAGGTTACAACTGTGTTGATTATATGACACATTGTTCATTAGGTTACAATTTGGTATGATGCCTTCAACACATGACTTAAAAGTTTATAATTTAACTGATTTGAAATCTAGAAGGACTCTTCTTTGCTATGAACAAAAGTGCCATTTTCTCTAAGTCATGACTGATGCTTCTATTTCTTGATTGCGCATTGCATTAGGGTGTTTCTGTTCTTTAACTTGTTTTGTAGAGGCCCGCATGTTTTTTTTTCTTGGGTAAATATAGTGTTTTTTGTGTACAAAATACAAACATGTGTGTCGTTAAAATGATGACTTTTGCGACCTGTATTATTGATGATTTTTGGTTGTTTTGTAACCTCTGATATTGACATTTTCTTAAGAATTATCATTTTCTTCAAAATCCTTGTCTTGGTGTTTCATGCTAATAACTGTAATAGAAGTGATAAGAACATAGATGCCCACTCGCAAAGGTACATAATGTTTGATTGAAATTAGGAATTTGGGCTTCCGGGAATATGCATTAGGTGGAACTGAAGTTGTGTTGTTTTTGAAGTTACACTTTCTGATAATTGAACAAAGATGGTCTTTTTGTGCAATTGTCAGTGGTTGTTTCTGTTGTCTATGGGGCGGGGGGGGGGGGGGGGGGGGGGGGGGGAGCCAGTGAACTTTTACATGATGAAATGACTTGGATTATGATGAGAAAAAAACGCAGAAACTAGGAAATGTAAAAGTAACTATGGTACTTGATCTTTCTGAAGACTTAATTATTTTTGTTGTGAAATGCAGAACAGATGGTTTTCTTGCTCTTTTCACCTGTTTTCTTGCTCTTTTACATGATGAAATAACTTGGATTATGATGAGAAAAAAACGCAGAAACTAGGAAATGTAAAAGTAACTATGGTACTTGATCTTTCTGAAGACTTAATTATTTTTGTTGTGAAATGCAGAACACAAGCTTTTCTTGCTCTTTTCACCGGTGACACTGGAGAAATACGAGCTGAAGTGAGGGAACAAATCGATACAAAGGTTGCAGAGTGACGAGAGGAAGGAAAGGTAGAGAATAGAGATCATTCATGGTGCTCTGTTCATAGATGAAGTCCACATGCTTGATATCGAGTGTTTTTCATTCCTAAACCGGGCCTTGGAAAACGACATGGCACCAATACTTCTTGTGGTCGCCAACTGATGAATCACAACTATTTGAGGCACAAATTACAAATCCCCACACGGGATTACAATAGATTTCCTGGATCGCCTTCTCATCATCTCAACACAACCGTACATTGAAGATGACATTCGCAAGATTCTTGATACAAGGGGTCAAGACATCTGAGATACGCCATAAACTTGATCACATCAGCTGCATTGGCTCGCCAGAAGAGGAAAGGGAAGGTTGTGGAAATGGAAGACGTGAGCCGAGTTTATGAGTTGTTTTGGGATGTGTGAAGATCTACACAGTAGTTGATCGAGTATTAAAGCCGGTACATGTTCTATGAAGCAGCAACAGGGGAGGAAGATGAATCCAACATGATGGTTTGACAATGACGTGCTTGTAATTCCTTTTGGCTTTTTATTAGTTTCAGTTTCAAGTCTGGTTTTTTTTTAGCCTATTGATGGTGTGAATTTATAATGTAGAACAGTAGAATCAGCTAATCATGTCCGATGACAACATGAAGAATGTGCTACTTTTTCATCCAGTTAGCGATTGTTGGTCTATGTCTAATCGTTGAGTTGTGTGCGAGATGATTTTTTGAGTTTGAATGTGTGACCAAAACAACTTATATAATATCAGGCATGCTTTTGTAATCATATTGGGCGAAAAACATTCCGGGCAAGCATGATCCTTACAAAAAAATGTTCTCGTTTTGACCCGTTACACAAGCCGACAAACATGGCCATTTTCCCACCCTTACGAATATTTATTCAAAGAGCAGCCATACCATCCAAGATGTTGCAACATGATCAAATAACTTTTCAAGAAGACTTGTAGCTTTGGTTGCTAAGATGAGTGATTTCTTGCCAATATTCTCCATATGGCAAGCTAACATGAATACCAGAATCATAATAACTACCTTAATGTGTCCTACGTGGCAAAAATGAATACCTAATACTTATAAGCTCCTAAATAGTTTTATTCAAAAAACTAAACCATAACTTTTGTAATCATATTTAGCAAGCTAATATCTGTAGGGGATTCTAATAAAACTGGGAAAAATACATTCCGGGGCAACCTGATCCATACCAAAAATGTTCTCGTTTTGACCCGTTACACAAGTGCTAGACCTGCCCATTTTCCCACCCTTACGAATATTTATTCAAAGGGCAGCCATAACCATCCAAAATGATGCAACATAAAGCTGGGGTAGGGTGCAAATGGCACGGCATCGATTTCCTAATACTTATGTATTCATAATCCCTTTAGGTTTTGCAGCGTTATGGAAGTAACTGAGCATATCGCTTTTCCAGTGACGTCCCAAATCAACCCACATGATGTCAGCCGGATCATGAGCTTTTTCAAGATGTCGAGTAACTGATAACTCACATCCCGAGCCTTTCGTAGAGCTTTCACTTGTTCCAATATCCATAGTTGATACATGTAGTTAAGAATGTTAAGTTTAGGTGGCGGGTCCATGAACTCGAAATCAAGTAACTTTTTGATTTTTGACGACTTCAGAAGCAAAGGAACGTTCCCCAGATTCACCCTCCAGATTTCTGGGATGGGGTTGTCGAAGCATTTCTTTTTTGTACCCGTTTTCGGTAAAAAGACAGTAACAGGTACCAGGCCTAATAGTAAACTCACTACAAGACCTAAATTTAGCTAAGTTAGTGTAATATGATTACAACTATCAACAATATTCACTATGCAGATACACTAAGATGTCAAGGGTCAGATCTACTTGAAATTTGTTTATACAAACAGTTTAAACAAGAACGCCTAACAAAATACCAATAAAATCAAAAGAAAAGTGTACATGCAGTGATAAAACAAACAAACTTTGCTTCCAATCAAAAGAGGGGAAAGCACTAAGCTTTCTCATTCATATAAACACACTTAATCATAACCATGTTTGATACATATGATAAGTCATCAGGAATGTAAATGCACTCTTATGTCTCTTACAGTACTTACGCAACAAGAAAATTAAAACACACTTACAAACATATTTGAAAAAGTAACATTTATATAACTACGACATGCACTCCTCCTTGCAGCACTTACTTTCAAATTTCACAAAGAAAGCTTGGTACTAGACCTGAAAGCGTTCAAAAATAAAACCAAGTTAGTGATTGTTTATTAACAAACTCATTTAAAATCATATTCTGCAAAAGGATAGAACAGAGTACCTTGTATATTTTGAAGCACGTCGAGAATACGCTGCAACTCCTTGACAACAATTTCTATTTTCATCCTTTGTGGTGGTGAATCCACAGAGCATGATACTCCAATCTTGATTGTTTTAGCCAAACATTCTTCCACTTTCTTTGCATTTGCTTCCGTACTTTGCAACATAATTGCATCATCATCAATAACATCGATTACATGATCCGGTAATGCCATGTAAGCAAATTTATGAAGGCTAAGACCATCATTGAACATGTCATCTGTCGGCTTTTTCCCGGTCATCACCTCTAGTAATAATACTCCAAAACTGTAGACATCCCCAATATTTGTCATCTCGCTCCTGAGACCATATTCTGCGAATTAAAAACAGTTAGTTAATTTACAAACTGTAATTTGTAAGTAAATATAAGCATCATGGAATGCTACCTGGAGGCGCATAACCAATTGTTCCTTTAACCCCGGTTGAGCTATTTTGGTTTAAATCAGTACCAAGTAGTCGGGCTAAACCAAAGTCTCCAACATGAGCCACCATATCATCATCAAGTAGAATGTTGCTAGGCTTCAAGTCACCGTGAACAATCGTTGTGTGGCAGCGATTGTGAAGATAATCAAGTGATGTTGCAACATCTCTCAGAATGCTTATTCTTTGAAGAAGGTTCAGTTTCGACGTATTTGCACTTGAATGAAGCCAGTTGTGTACACTTCCATTCGGCATAAACTCGTAAACCAAAGCTTTAAAATCATTGCCTCGGAAATCAGTACTTGAACAAGAAGTTATTATCTTCAACAAATTACGGTGCCGAATATTCCGCCATGCTTCACATTCTGCTCTAAAACTTTTGTGAGCTCCTCGAGTATGAAGATGCAGAACTTTGATTGCAACAAATTTGTCATCATCGGGATCGAGGATCCCTTTATAAACAGAACTGAACCCACCCTCTCCAATCAAATTTGTTGTAGAGAACCCATCGGTAGCCTTGAGAAGTTGATGGTATGAAACTTTCATGAACCATTCACTCCCTGATGATTGAGATGGTTGACTCTTGCATTTCTTCTTACACAAAAGATACACAATACATAATACGACAAGCAACGTGACTGCAATCAGGATGACTAATATGAAGAAAAGAAACCTTTTTTTCATACTACCTGTCTCCTTGCATTTGGGTAACCTAAGTGTAACCAAACCACCACAAAGCCTATCGTTCCCCAAAACTGAAAATGCACTTATGTTGGCAAACACTCCTAGAGTCGGTACTTCACCCTCAAAGTCATTAAAGGATAGGTTCAAATATCCTAAGGATTTCCATTTTTCTAAAAATTGTGGAATTTTGCCTGATAAATTATTTTGAGAAACGTCGAGTATCCCCAATCCTCCCAAGGAACTTAATGAAGATGGTATTATGCCTTCAAATCTATTGCCACTAAGGTATAACTCTGTAAGGCTAATACACTCACCAAGGCTACTAGTAATGGGGCCTGAAAAATTATTATAAGATAAATCGAGACCGCTCAACATCTTGAGGTTTTTAATCTCTATTGGAATGGAACCAGATAGGTTGTTGTATGAAAGCTGTAAAAAATTAGTTAGTGATGGAAGTTGAAGAAGTTGTCTGGGTATGTTACCAATGAGTCTATTGTTTCTAAGGTTTAACCCATTTAGTTGTTTACAATTCCCAAGGCTTGATGGAATATGGCCTTCTAATTTGTTGGAATATAAATAAAGTTCATTCAACAATGATAGGTTCCCGATGGCATTAGGGATAGGCCCTGAAAATTGATTACTATTTAGACCAAGAACTTGTAGCTTTTGTAGTTTACCAATGGTAGTGGGGATATTTCCTTTGAATAAATTAGGCCCTAAATCTAAATGGGTCAAACCAACTAGACTACCTATACTTGAAGGTAGGCTTCCAAATAACTGATTCTCTCCTAAATCTAGATAGCTGAGTTGATGAGAGAGATTACCTATTGATATTGGAAGCACTCCTACAAAGTCGCAATTTGAAAGACTCAACCTTACTAATCTGGTGCAGTTTTTCAGGGAATCGATAAACCTCATGTCATCAGCTTCTCCGCGTCCATGGAAGTTGTTATTCTTTAATCTAATTATATTAATATCTCTTAGTTTTGAAAAATCAATTGTCAACTTCCCACTAAAATTGTTTTGACTCATTTCAAGAAATCCTAATTTTGAACAATTAGAAAGAGAAGGTGGAAGAACTCCGGTCAGTTCGTTATCCCGTAACTGAAGGAACTCAAGATTTGGGAGCTGATTACCAATTTCTGAAGGAAGACTACCAGTGAGGTGATTTTCAGATAAGGAAAATTTAACTAGGAGTGAGAGGTTGAAAATGGAATGAGGGATGCTTCCATATAAGTTGCAGCCACCAGAGTTAAATGTCGTCAAGCTTTTCCAATGACCCAAGGTATCTGGAATGCTCCCACCCAACGGGTTCTCTGTAGCAGAGAACCATTCCATTGATGTAATATTCCCCAAGAAAGGTGGGATTCCACCTGTTAACTTATTGTCTTCAATTACAAGACTAGCAAGTCTCGAGAGTAAACTCATCTCCTTGGGTATGCTTCCAGTTAGCTCATTTAGATTGAGGTAAAGATCTTCGAGGTTAGAACAACCAGACAAGTTTGTTGGAATCACTCCACTGAATTTGTTTCTGTTAAGATAAAGATGACGTAGCCTAGATAGACGACCAAGTTCATGAGGAATGGTTCCTTGAAAGCTGTTGTTCCTGAGATAAAGCTCACGGAGGAAGCTGAGGTTTCCTACATGAGGAGACAACGAGCCTTCTAAGCCTTGAGAATCCAGCCATACAGCTGTCACTCGTTTGTGTCGCTTTCCACATGAAATACCACTCCAGTAACAGAAATGAAAGGAATGGTTCCACGAGGTTAGAACTTTGTACGGATCATGGGTGATCATTGACTTAAATGACAGCAAAGCATGATAATCAGTCTCATTACCGCCGTAGGAAGCAGAGACAGTGGCGGATATAAGACATATAATCACGAGACCGTAAATAAGAATTGAAATATGAGAGGCAGATGATAAGTAACTTAATGATTTTGGTGACTTCATTTTTGGAAATTTACAGTATTGGCTTTTAAAAACATGTGACTGGTGAAATGAATTGGCAAAAAATATACCTCTACAATCATTTATATATAAGACGAACCAATTTTAATATTTAATTTAACTTTGTGAAGAGGATGCCGGCCATCAACAAATTCCTTATCTTTAATATTTAAGTTTCATGACATGCAAATTGTGAAGAGGATGCCGGCCATCAACAAAATTTTGTATAATAACCCAAGACTTTTAAGAAGACTTGAGATAGGGAAGACTTTTAAGAAGTCTTGGTACAGGGCCGGCTCAGGCATATGGCGAGGCGGGCGATCGCCCACGGCATCAAAGTTTTATTATTATTTTTTTTTGCGCTACACATCTCAGGAAGAAGGGCATAACATGAAAAAAAAAATGAGTTGAAGTATGTTGGTGTTCGATCTTGAAGAAGAAATTAGATTTCTGTTTCACGTGGAATTTGTTTGACCTAAGTATTTGTTTTTTGTTTGATTGTCAATTTATTTTACTCATATTTTTAAAAGAATTGTTACTCAGTTTTTCAGGTGTTACATTTTTACTTTACCCGAGTATTATTACAAGATTCGTGGCAATTAAGTTTTTTTTAGTAATCAAGGTTTTCGACTTTTTTGCTGACTAATTCACAAGATTTGAACCCTCCGTCACACAAACTCAAACTGGGTAAAACACTTCTTTCTTATGAGGTTGGTATGGCCACTTCAGGGTTGTGACTTGAGGCCTCACACATCTTAGAGTGATAGTCACAAGTCCTTTTGTCACTAGATTACCTCTGAGTTGCTATCGCAATTCTGCTTCTCATTTCGTAAGCATATATAAAGATATTGCTTTCATTTATTAATCACGAAAAACACATTAGGTGCGTGGAATCGTATGTTCTTCTTTTTTATCATTGCTTTGTGAGTACATTTGCTGTCGAGGGATATGGCATACACTATTTGTACGTGCATGGTTGGGTACTTCGCTAAATTTGTGTGGTTGTTTTGTTATTTACTTGGATAGCTCTTTTTTTCTTGATCCGTACAAAGGTAAGGACTGATTCATATTTGTTTTATACCCTTTTTTTAAGTTATAATACACTTGTATCCAGTTGATATATGCATTTTTGTTTTACGTGAAAACTCCAAAAAAGGGTATGTTGCCTGTTTATAACATATATTAGGGGCATGTTTCGATCATCTCGTCCTGGGCATCAAAAACCTCATGAATGGCCCTGACTTGGGTTATGGAAGACTACACTTATATTGCATATATCATAGACAAGTAACTAACGAGTATTGTTCGTGAAACAGATCGTATAACATCGTCAAATAACTCTCAAAACTCTAAACATTTTATGAAGAAGAAATAATATATATTTAATGAATTGAAAATTTTCATATTTTTTAAGAAAGTACAAATGACAGTTGCTTAGTTTGCTGAATTTTATTATGTATATTCTAGAAGAGTATGAGATAAATAGTACTTTACTTTTTCAATATGTAAATGCAAAGAGTAAGAGCATATTTTTACAAAGTATAACTTATACTTAAACTTATTCATTATATCATTTTTACAAAGTGTAAGAGCATATTTTCAATATGTAATGATTAAGTTAAAACCCTTGCCTCTGGAGACAGAGGTCAAGGGTTCGATCCTTACTCCTTGCAAGGTCGTAGGTTCTTTACTACTTTTGGTAGAACAGGAATCAGCCTACCCCTACCTGCTGTCTACATCTCAACCTCCCCCATACACCGTATTGGAAGCTATTTGAAATGATGATGGATTGGGTCAACTAATAGTTCTAACCCATTATATATGTTGATAGGAAATATCTAAGGTTTTTCCTGTATTACATGCTTACTTGGTTACGGTAGTCGGCTTTCATTTGTTGATCAAATGACACTTGTAGTACTATACTCTAAACACCAAACGCGACGCAAACAATTTACTATACTACATGTGTATTATATCACATGTGGGATTATCACAAAGATCATATATTAACAACACTGCCAAACCCAACACATGATCCGATTTGTTTTTGACGTTTCGTCCGTTTTGCAAGAAATTTCAACAACTCATGGACTACAAAAATCCTAAATATGTGTTTACATGTTTTCGTCTGTTTTTGACGTTTCGTCCATTTTGCACGTTTCTGCCCGTTCTTACACGTTTTCGTCTATTTTTGCACGTTTTCGTCCGTCTTTGCACCTTTCCGTCCGTTTTTGCAAGTTTTCGTCTGTTTTACACTTTTTATACTCGTGTATAAAAACGTGTATAAATGTGTGTCTAAAAACGTGTAAAACAGACGAAAATTCGAAAACAGGCAAAACGAATGAAAACGTGTAAAAACGGACCGAAACGTGTAAAAACGGATGAAAACGTGCAAAAAGGACGAAAACATGTAAAAACAGACGAAAACGTGCAAAAACATAAGGAAACGTGTAAAAATGGATGAAAACGTACAAAAATGTGCAAAAACGGACGAAAACGTGTAAAAACGGGCTGAAATGTGCAAAAATGAATGAAAACGTTTAAAAACGGACGAACATGTGCAAAAACGGACGAAACGTCAAAAACAGACGAAAACGTGTAAAAACGGACGAAAACGTGCAAAAACGGACGAGAACGTGTAAAAACGGACGAAAATGTGTAAAAACTGACGGAAACGTGTAAAAACGGACGAAAACGTGTAAAAATAGAATAAAACGTACAAAAATAAATGAAAACGTGTAAAAACAGACGAAAACGTGTAAAAACGGACAAAACGTGTAAAAAATGACGAAAACGTATAAAAACCGATGAAAACGTATGCAAACGTATGAAAACGGACGAAAATGAAGGTATTCTATCTAATTATTTTTATAGATAGTTTTTTTAAAGAAAAAATAAATGTTTTTTTATTTTTTTAAATATTAACTACATAAAATAGAAAAATGGTCAAAGATGGAAAAGTTGAAAAGTCAATATTGTTTAATGTTGAAATAATTATATAAGGAAATATTGAAATATATGTTGAAATTATAATATACAAAGGCATTTAAGATTAAAACAGAATTGCAAAAACAAGGGTAGTACGTTTGAAAAAGTCAACATGTGTTTCGAAAGTTCAAATTGCAAACTAATTTAGGAAACATATTGATGGAGAAGAAACAATTGCAAACTAATTCAGGGAACATATTGATGGGGAAGAAACTTGTTTAATACACACAATATTTCAAACAAACCGAGCCAACTCATATATAAACCAACAAACCCTCACATTTTTATCTTTCAACTAGCCTACACACACCCTCTCTCATGCCATCTAACACAGATAACCATCTCCTCGACTCACCTAGACTACTAATCCTTTGCTGCCACCACCTTCCGAAATCGCTACCACAACCACCATCACTGATGGTATTTAAGGTTTGGGTTTAGGTGGTTTCGGTAGGTGGTTTAAGTGGTATTGTCGGCTGGTGGTGGTGCTTCGTTGGTGGTTAATTTGGTTGTATGTGTTGGTTTATGTGTTGAGTTCGAGTGTGATGGTTAGCTATGGTAAAAGTTGTTGGTAAGTGTTAGATCTAATGGTTTAGGCCTTTTTGTTCTTAGATCTAAAGATTTTGAAACTGGTCTATTGTTATCTTGATGGTGTAGTCACGACCACAACTATTTCATTGTGTTTTTGGTTACATATGTATGTGAATTTTTTTAGTTAATAGGTTTTGTTCTATTTTAGTTAGATCTAAGAGTTTGTAAGTTTCGTGATAATTTGAGGCGAGTGATATTATTTAAGGTTGATATTGTTGTGTTTTCATTGCGGTTTACCATAAGATCAAAACGTGCTTTTTCTTTTAAGCTACAATAATTTGATTTTATTCGAGTATCCTTGTCTGAATTTGTGCAAGGGAAGAACGTGTTGTGTTTTCAACGGTATAAATTTGTAAGAGAAGCGTGAAATATCGCAACTCTAAAGATTATATTTTTTGTTTGCCTGAGTTTGTTTGGCCATGTTACATGAAAAGTGGAACATACATATTTCTAAAGAAATAAGTGAAAATCGGACGCATATTAATGATCACTTTGTTGGTGGTAATTCCCAGAACAGGGTAAAAACAATCAGTAGCAACTGCAATCCCACTGAGTGGTTACCGGATATCACATGGAATAGTGTAATCACTTTCCAAAGTAAACTATTCGACCCTAATGCCTGGGTATCACGAATGTCTACTTGGAATAAGACCAAATGTATGTTATTGAATTAGGCACAAATCAATAACCCTTTGCTTTCAAGTGTTTATTGTTTTCAGTTTGTTTCTCCTAGTTGTGTATGTTTCTCTCAGTGTATTCATATTGATGAATACCATCTCTATTTATAGTAGAGAATACTCACTCCTAGTCAATGGACATTATGAATGATTAACGGCCAATTAATCACCCATAATAAACCCCCATTATCATAGGAATAGTGGTTACATAACCAATTAAACGTGGTCATAAAGCAGTCATAACAACCACTTGAATGAGTCAAAGCTGTTACAAATAATCACTGCAACACTACCAGTAGGAACCATTACACTAGCAGCAGGAACCATAACACTACCAGTAGGAACCATCAGTTACTACACTAGCAGCAGGAACCATAACACTACCAGCGGGAACCATCAGTTACTACATTATCAGTAGTAACCAATACTACCAGTACAACCCACTATTGAGTCAGGGTGTCCAGGAACCTCATGGGTGTACACTCCGTACCTCCTTACCCAAAACGAGGTGTGAAATTATCCCACAAGTGCACTAAATTTTCCAACACACTTATCATCAATAATGGCCGATTAATTTTGTTGTTACATATACAAAGGAATGGAACGACCAAGCAGTTTTGTTATATATGATGCCCATGATACTTTTTTATGCCTTTTTTTATTTCTTGGGTAACATGTATGATTATGCTAGATTTATTTAAAGGATGTGATGAGTCGCATAATATGGTGTTTATTTGAGGTTTTTGTTGATTAGTATGTAACTATAATGAGGAAAAAGTTTTTGTTTAAGTTAAATTAACTTCTTGACTTTTAAAGCTGAGACACTATGCAATTTGGTTCATAGATAGCTTATTTGTTTGGTTATGCAATTCTTTGAATTTACAATATTTTTTTAGGCCAATGATTTTATCTGTGTAGGTTTATTTGGTTCCTGATAGTTTATGTGTTTGGCTATGATAAAAATTTTGAGTCATGTTTGTCAGGCAGTAAGTGGATGACATTATACAAAATTCAAAGAAACCTCTAATATTTGCAGGAGAATCTTAATGTTCCTTATGAAAAGAAGTCTGAGGTTCATTTTGCCATATAGTCCATCTATCTCATTGTTCTTCTTAATATTTGAAGTCGAGGTCAAAGAAGTCCGAGGTTTATGCCAAATATTATAAAACATCTTTTGAAATTGCAAATATGATAGAACCTGATACAAGTGCACGTCAAAATTCAAAGTTTGATTCTTTGACGAATGGGGAATCATTGTACTTTGTATTGATACTTGAGCTAAAGATGTATACCAATAGGGAGTTGATACCCACACACAAAAAAAATGATTGACACACCACAATATCACATGACTATTGCACAAGTTACTACATGATATATGCATGATTGTGGTGTGAGAATCACTTCTTTGGTGTGAGTATCAACCCCCATACCAATATTTGAATAAAATGTTTTAACTTTTAAGCCTTGACTCAAATAAGTAGATGGTGACTAATGTTAAAACTTTTAAGACTTGATATACCTCTAAAAAGTAGATGGTGACTAATCAATTTGGGACTTAAAAATTGGACGCCCGATAAGTGTTTAAGATATAAATTATTCTTTTGAAAGATTACAACGAAGAGAAATACTCTTGTCGTTTCATAATAATTGTCCCGTTTTATAATAATTGTCCACTTTTATAATGTACAAAGTTTTAGAAAATTTCACTAACTTAATTCTCAATCAAACAAATATCATATCTACCCATTAATGTTTATTTTCATTGGTTAAAATATAAAATGAAAGCTTATTATGAGACATCTTAAAAGGGTAATGTAGATACTTAATATGTGGGGCGGAAGTAACAAAATTTAGAGCCACAATTGCAAGCGCTCAAAACCAAAGATAAAAATACACATTGTCATTATAAATACGTAGCTTACAAATTCCGAACGACATTTATACATAGTTATGTTTGTTACAAAGATAAGAAAAATAACTTGCCACTCGCTGTTATGAACTTTTCGTAAGGAAAAACTTGCCACATCTTACAATCTCTAAACCATGCATGCACACAAATACACAATTACAAAAAGAAATGCACATAAAAATTGGAGGAACAAGCTTTTCGTAAATAAATATGCATCGCCACCATTATGTGGTTGACTTTTGATTTGGATAGTAAACATATAACACACATGAAATAAAACGCAACCGGATACTGCAACCGTTTGCAATTACATTTTGATCATTTCACGTTCTATTTTGAACGTTACACGAAACACTTACCACAATATCGCATATCGTTAATTGTCTCCACCTAAGAAGTTTCGTTTCATTTTCAAAAGATAAGCATAATGTATGCATAGAATTGATTGTGATTTGAAAATTAAAAAAAGCAAATTGCCTAAAATAAGTTTTCGTTTCATTGTAATCCATAACATAGTGATTGTGGAGATGAGATTGCGAAAATATCTTTCACACGTTACAAAATTATAGCAATACTTTTCATATCAATGGTAAACTTATTATACTTAAAATATGTCAAAAGTCTTCCATGCAAAGATCATTGCTCAATTAATGTTAGAAACTTTATTGCAAACTTAATTTTAGTAAGAACAATCAAATTTAATGCATTATATATATTATTGTGTGTGGGGTATATTGTGTGGTATGTTGTATAATGTAAGATCTTTTTACGTGTTTGATTAAGTGGTCATCATTACACCCAGCCTAATAGTATGATTTAAGTTGAGTTAAATAGGTGCTAACAAAGTGATCATTACACCCAGCCTAATAGTATGATTTAAGTAAAGTTGATTCACTTTATAATATAGAGTAAATGCAACAAAAGTTCAAAACTATTAGATTTCAAAACTCATAACTTTTAGGATTCCAAAAGATAGGAAATAAAGACAAAAAACAACATTAAGTACCAAAACATTCCTCCATTTTCCTTAGGGCATCCACAATGGAGTCCTATTATCCGGTCAATGAGTGATGACGTTAATACATTGTGAAAATCCACCTAGGCATGTATATTGAATGTTCGTGGGTCTCTTACATACAGTTTATGAATGTCTTTTTAACAATTAAATATTCAAATCAATTGTGAAACTCTTTTTGGGCCAAGATATCATGCTGGGAATATATTTCTATTATTCATTTGGATGAGATTTAAGACCATTTCACATTTTGTAAACATAAAAACTCTATGTTTTCTTACCATTTATTAGATTCAACACTAAGGCTATGTTTGGCGCATGAGATTATAGAGAGATTATAATTATTTTTTCAAAAAATAAGGTACTTAAAAAATAATCTTTGTTTGATAGAGAGAAATAGAATAATATCCATTAATTAAGCTTTAGTTGGCTTGTGCAGTGTTATACCATCGTTGGTTATAGATATGAAATGTATAAACATTGTGGTATGTTTTTAATGCAAAGTAAATGTTTTGTATTTTTTATAAAATTATATTATTAGTTTATCAAATTAGAAAAAGTTTAATGATGCGGTAATCTATTAAACCATGTTAAGTTCAATGCATTGTGGAAGTTTTGTATGAAAGTTGATATGTTGATGTGGTGATGACGTAGAATTGTATTGAACCATGCATCGGAGATACTCTGTCAATGTTTGGATTCCAAAAGTAAAGAAGAAACATTTCTAAATAAAGTCAAGATATAACAGCAACATCTAACAAAAACTGAGTTGTACAACCCTTTTAAGCACAAGTTACAACTGCATAATGCACACTACATGTTACCTATTTTCCCATCCAACAACCCAAAAAACCAAACCAAACTCCCAAGTTCAGAATTTTGTACCAAAATGGAACAAACACCATCAGTACTTGGACCATTGTCGACATCCATTGTATCGGCTTCCTTATTATCTGCTAAAACATGAAGAAACTCGGGAGGAATAGCTGCAGGGTCGAGGTCTAGACAACCCTTTGGAGCATTTGCAGATTCTTGACCCGTGAGCAAGTATGAAGGTATTTGATGCGCTATTTTAAGAAAGTCTTTTTCCGGGATAACTTTTGTTTCTTTGCTGTCGAGATGTCGGTGAAACACTGTTTTAAATCCTGCAACGAACTTTGACTAGTGGCGTGACGGTAATGCCTGTTTCTTCACAAGACTCGTCAACTTCTACAAGTTCGTAAGTAAGTTTTATTGTATCCAGTGTTTTATCGTATTTGTAAAACTAGCTTTGTGAGAAAAATAGTTTGGGGAGGTAACGGTTTCATGTTTTCCTGGTTGAAACTCGGAAAATGGAAGTGGAAGTGGTTTCTTGTTAGGTTTTGAGCTAAGCCAGCATACTTTCATCTTAAACGGGTTTAAAGAAATTACTTTGTGGACTATAGCATAGTTCCGAGGCATCCCATCACGATCATCACATGCAGCCCAGAGCTGACCTTCTTTGAAACACTTTTCACTTCTTTCGATATCAAAATCATAAAAATCTGGATCTGGGAGGTCAGCCTCGTTACTCTTTGAGAAGGCGTTTGCCATGTCTGCAACTTTTACGTCTCTGAACTCCATTCGTCCAGTTTCTTCTTTATTTCCGTAGTCGCCTTCTTTATTAGGTGATTCTTGATAGGCCCTGTTTCCTTAATTGCATCAAACCTGTTAATGTCTTGCTTTGTTTTAACAGATTTGACTTTCTTAGATGCGGATTTAGCTTCTTTTTTAGTAATCTTATTTCTCAAAGCTTCCTCTATATTAGTGTCTAGCTGGGCTTCTTCTCGATCCCTTTTTAGTGGACCCCGCTTGGAGCTTGTACCATTACCAGCCTCAATACCCGTTATCTTACACGTTTCTGGGGCTGAAATGTTATTTCCCGTTCCTTGTGAAATTCCCGCAACTTCTGAAGAAGCATTGATATTTGGTGGCGGAATCGCGTGAAACGGTCCATAACTAGTGGGGCATAACATATTTCGGTTTAAATACTTTCTTAAGAATTCATACCGCAATTTGCATCTCATGCATATGGTCCAAAACGTCTTAATCTTCATCTGTTTAGTAACCGGTAAAGGAATAGATGTGGGACCCATCTTGGTCGTCCCATTAACTTTATCCTTTTCTTGATAAGTGTAAACCTCTGTTAAACAAGGCCCAGGTGTCGTCTCAGGCGCTATCTGTTCATTAGAGGATGCAGGAGCAGAAGTGGGACCCGTCTTGGAAGTCCCGTTAACTTTATTCTTTTTTCGAGAAGCTTTGACCTTTGACGTCTCAGGAGCTATCTGTTCATTGGAGGATGAAGGAGCAGAAGTGGGAACCGTCTTGGTAGTCCCAGTAGTCTCGTCCTTTTGACTCTTGGTTTTATTCTTTGCCTGAGTAGTAGACTTAACCTTCTTTTGAGAAGTTGTAACCTTTGTCTGCACATCTGCACCAGCTGTCCGGGCTGTACTCTTTGTGAGACTGTGAAAACCGTTCTGAGGAACCCTCTGCTTCAAAAACAGAGCATGCCTTTTAGATCATACGCCGATCTCTTATCTTTATCGGATAACAGATTCCATGCTTGAGAAATGAGCTGGAATGCCCCTTCTGCCCCTATAGACTTGTTCTTATCAGGATGAAGTGATAAAGCAAGTTTTCTATAATGTTTCTTCACAGTATCATCATCGGCTAATGGATTCACCGCTTACTTTGTTTTCGGCAGTAACATGCACATCCAGAACAACTATTACTTGGGAAATACTGTCAAGACCAGGAAACAAATTTTGCGCCTAGCAAATGTTTTGGCACCCTTTTCATCCTTTGAAGAAAACTTACTTTCAGCAATTTCTTTCTCCCTTGTGGCTTTATGCTTATTACATTCCATCCTTCACGAGTTCATGTAGTAAGCAGTTAATCTGCTTCACCACTTCCTTAATAATGCTACTACATTAATAGTTTCAAGTAAACGTGAAGATTAACCAAGCTTACTTTTGATCGAATGCTTAACCAAGCTTACTTTTGATCGCGATTCTCAAACCTGATACAGATATACGAAGTTGATAGATTAAGCATAACGCACATGTATAAAGTATTCATAGAATGATTTCTCGCAGAAGTAAAACCATAGTAATAAACTATACCAGAATCCAAACACCTATTTTCCTCATTGTCACAGAACTAAAAGTTTTACTGTATCCAAATACCCTGTTCACCAGTCACAAACCACCAACTGGACTTCTTAAACCCGTTTTTTATTATATATAAAAACTAACCAAAAGTGACCCGTTTCATGTAAATTGTCCCAAAATAATAAATTTTCTGAGAGCAAGTTTGGAAGATCTGGTTACTTACTTTCAGTCAGCAAATGGCACACGTCTTATGAGTGTCATCTTACTCTTTTCAAACTCGGGCACATCACAAAGAGGACTATCTGTTAAGACGGACAACAAAACTGTTAGTACCAATGCAATATTGTCTAAATACATTCAAATTTTACGAAATTCAGAATAACTTGCCTTTATTAATTGTATTTATTGTAGATTTTCGAGGATGTCGTTTTATTACAGCCAACTTACTCAAATCTTGTTTCATTAAACCTTTCCGTGGCATTTTCACACTTTTGAAGTATTTAAAACTTGAGTGAATTCTTCTATTGAACCTCAAAAACTCTATCTCAAGTGACATTAAACCTGCATCAAGTGAAAATTTGAAAAGTGAAAACGGATAATAACTAAAAAACCTAAATGCAAATCTGACTGTACAACAAACAAATACTTTAACGCAACACAAATACTTACAACATAAAATCATCATGCTTAGCTTTTCCTTCCAAATGAACATGGACAAAGTTAGTATATACTAAAGGTATGCCATCAAGAAAGTTGTTCGATTCTGGTTATTTTTACCTTTAACCTTTAGCCTGTAAAATGGGTAAACATAAAACATTCATTTGAAACTGGAACAGTTCGGATGATTAGAACAGGTATAAAATTACATGCAGTATAAAAAACAAGGAAAAATGACAAAAGATGTTCACAACTTCGTTGTTAAACCAATGACTCGTTTGATAGTCAATAAGATGCTATTGATTCATTGGAAATAACATTAGTGATGGATGTTAAATCCACGCTTAGAGGTTGACTGTTAAATTGCATTACCTGTCATTCAAAGGTCATTCATTCAACCTAAAAAAGTCCAAACCGAACTAACCCTTTCCAGCATACAAAGAAAGTATCCTCATGTATATGGGCTGCACTTAATATTTCAATTCCCATGACCCATCTTTAGAAGCATTCTCGGGACGAATTTCAAACAAATGGTTTTACTTCAGAATACCACATCTTTTATATACATAATTAATGTAGCAACTATGACCCATTTAATTAGGAATGGGTCAATTTGGGGTTATGTTTATATATTGGTAGAGATATACTTTCTCTTTGGGTAAAGTAAAACAAATGCTTATGTATTAATAGATATAGACTTTTGCGCCAATTCTGTAAGCTTCTAAACCTTTTTTCGAATTTTGATACATTTGACCCAAAGAGAAGATAAGGCAAGCAGATCAGGTTAACAATACATACCTACACAAGTGCTAAAATGTATCGTTCAAACTTTATAGTAGGTTTAATAAATATGAAGAAATAGTGGCCAACAATGCACATTATGAAGTATATCATATTATACGTCTAAAACGCACCTTGCTATTGAAATATATGCAATATTACAGGACACTGGATGATTTCATTACTTACGGATATCATTACTTACGGATATCATTCAGAATTAAGGAGCCTGTCTTAACATGCTTATATGCAGTCAAAAAGTAATTAGGAAACTCAAAGCTTAAGCTTGTAACGTAAACTAATGATAAGTGGCAATGGCGATTTATATAATCGAAGGGATTCTTACAGGTCCATAGGGCAATTGCAGTTAGCTTACCGACTATCCTTATAGCCTATTTAATCTATAAAATCAAATACAATACCTAACACTTGTAGCATACTTCTATAGAAGTAATGAATTGTCCTTACGCGCGTAATAGAATTGCAGACAAAAAAAAAGTTTGGCCACTAACCCCAAACAATCTATTTCATAGAGGCATAAAAACAAACAGTTGATGTGCATACATATATAAACCACTAATGAACACCTTAATTCATCAACTAAAGTAAACTAACAAAAATCAAACACCCATATGAACAATCACAATTTTAAAAACAAACCCATATCGATTATATAAATTGTAAAACACTAATTTTTATATACCTTATTAGAATCAATCTTTAGCCTTAACTAATTCTAAACTTCCGGCCAACGGAGGGGAACCGGTGACCGGCGCCGGAGAAGATGAATGCGACGGAGGTGCGGTGCTGTCGCTGGTGGTTGTGACTGCCATTGGTGATGGTGACGTAAGTTGTTTGTGAGTTGACTTTTAAAGACCGGAAAGTGGAGAGTATATAAATTAAGAGAGATATAAAAAGAGTTTGTATACTTTTTTTCTTGGGTACTAGTGAGTACTACAAAACCCACCAAGATATTCTTTGGTCAAAAGGTCAATGCGTTGGAGTTAGTATAATTTCTTTTTCAGCTGCTTTTAGTGGCTACTGAAATTCTATGCTTTGATAATTCTTTTGATCCTATTTTCCATTAAAATCATTGTGGGGGAGATCTAGTGAGAAGACAAAATAAAATGAAAAGAATGAGAAATACTTTAAGCCACACATTTCAAATGAAAAACAGAATTTTAAAGGGAGATGCATCTACTTTTGTAGATGCATCTAAAATATGCGGTTGTGATTTCTTCTCATTCTTATCATTTCAACTTTATTTCTCATTTAATACTCATTCTAAAATCATTAATTAAGTATGACCCTTTATCCAGGGACCATTAAATGTGATTAATTCAAATCCACCATAAAATATCACCCGTAACAAAATACGTTTGTATACATATCCACAATAATATGTAACTTTAAGGTTTAAAAAAGAGTAAACTCCAAAATACATCCCTATGGTTTACCCTGTTTCGCACCATACATCCCTCTCGCAAAAGTTTCAACAGATACATCACTCCGTTAGTAAAAGTTAACCTATATACATCCCTCAGTTAAAATAAGGACTAACGGTGCAAATTATTTCTCCGTTATCTCCTAACGAGATATAAAATATTTACACCGTTAGTCCTCTGGGTTAACGGTATTTGCACCGTTAGTCCTTTTTAATGTTTTCGTTCGTTTTTTTACGTTTTCGTCCATTTTTTTAACGTTTTCGTCCGTTTATTTACGTTTTTGCCCTTTTTTTTACGTTTTCGTCTGCTTTTTTTACGCTTTTTTACGTTTTTTTCTGTTTTTTTACGTTTTCGCATGTTTTTTTTTACGTTTTCGTCCTTTTTTACACTTTCGTCTGCTTTTTTACGTTGTTGCCCTTTTTTTACGTTTTCATCCGTTTTTCGTCCGTTTTTTACGTATTCTTCTGTTTTTTACGTTTTCGTCTTTTTTTTTACGTTTTCGCATGCTTTTTTTACGTTTTCGTCCATTTTTTTACATTTTCATCTTTCTTTTTACGTTTTCGTCCATTTTTTTACATTTCCGTCTTTCTTTTTACTTTTTTCGTTCGTTTTTTTATGTTTTCGTCTGTTTTTTCACTTATTTTTATCTGTTTTCATACACTTTTATTCGTTTTCGTCGATTATTCTTATGTTTTTATCCGATTTTATCCATTTCATACATATATTATGTATGAAAACGGATAAAAATATATGAAAATTGATAAAACGTATGAAAATGGATAAAAATGTTCTTTATCGATTTTAAATCACGATTTTGACCCCTTTTCATAAAAAATCGTAAAAAAACGGACGAAAAACGGAAAAAGACAGACGAAAATGCAAAAAAATGGACGAAAACATAAAAACGTGCTAAAACGCAAAAAAAACAGACGTAAACGTAAAAAAACAGAAGAAAATGTAAAAAACTGATGAAAACGTAAAAAACAGACGAAAACGTAAAAAAGGGGGCATAAACGTAAATAAAAAGACGAAAACGTCAAAAAAAAGCGGACGAAAACGTAAAAAAACAGATGAAAACGTAAAAAAACATACAAAAATGTAAAAAAAATGACGAAAACGTAAAAAAACCAGGCGAAAACGTAAAAAAACAGACAAACACGTAAAAAAAGCGGACGAAAACGTAAAAAAATGGACGAAAACGTAAAAAACAGACGAAAACGTAAAAAAAGGGCAAAAACGTTAAAAAGCGGACGAAAACGTAAAAAAACGGACGAAAACGTAAAAAACAGACGAAAACGTAAAAAATGGGCAAAAACGTAAAAAAACGGACGAAAACGTAAAAAAAATGGACGAAAACGTAAAAAACGGAAGAAAACGTAAAAAAACGGACGAAAACGTAAGAAACGGACAAAAACGTAAAAAAACGGACGAAAACATTAAAAAGGACTAACGGTGCAAATACTGTTAACCCAGAGGACTAACGGTGCAAATATTTTATAGTTCGTTAGGAGATAACGGAGAAATAATTTGCACCGTTAATCCTTATTTTAACTGAAGGATGTATATAGGTTAACTTTTACTAACGGAGTGATGTATCTGTTGAAACTTTTGCAAGAGGGATGTATAGTGTGAAACAGGGTAAACCACAAGGATATATTTTGGAGTTTACTCTTTAAAAAAAATACATATCATAAAATATATACTTAACTTTATGTATTATTTCCTGTTTCTAAAAAAACTTTATATATTATTTCATTCTAGCAGGGTACAAATGCGATGCGACGACAAATACCATGTGACCATATTTGTTGTAAAGAAATGTTGTTCGAATAGTAATCTATACTAGAGTCACTTTATTTTGTTTACTCATAAATTTATACTTACTAACAGAGAAATCCCCACCATTCATTTAATTTGATCTAATGGTGGGATTAACCTAAGTCCATGTTTTTTTTTTTTTCTTTTTTTTTTGTCTTTTTGTCTTTTTGTCTTTTTTTCTTTCTTTTTTATTCACATATTTTTCTTTTTGCCTAGTCGTATAAATGAATGATAATCTAAATTTAATTTCTGCAGATACAACTGATTAAACTACCAGTACATATTTGGAACAAGAGGTTATAAAAAAAATTACAAGATCGTAAAAAAAAGCTGAAAATGGATTGAAATGCCAAACACGGGTTTGGTTATTGACTCGATATATAAAAGAGTTGTTGTAAATCTAACTCATGGAGGAAAAGTCGGAGGTTGTACTACGAATTTTTTGCTCTAGTCGAGTCCACCACAATCGGAACCACATGAGACAATTGTGATTGTTCATGTAAATGGTAACCATTATATTAAAGCGACGTTACGTGAATGTTGCCCATTACCGTTAACATATCCACTTTGGATTACATACAAAAGTGAAAATGCATCTGGATGGGAAGACACATATGTTAGTCGCCAAAATATGTTTCATAAATATTATTATCGTATTCCCGAAACTTTTGACCTAACAAGATAAATATTTAATATTCTTTATATTGTATTTCTAATTATTTTTTTAATGAAAAATATAGTATTTATTCACTTATATATAAGTATGTATATGTATTTGACAAAAGTAAAAGTAACTATCAAAATAAATAAATAAGAAAAAAAAATTATAAAGAAAATAATAATTAACTAATAACAAGTAGAAAGTAAGAGTAAAAAGCAAGTCAATGTTTTAAGCCTTAACTAGTACTTATAACAAAACTTCTAAGTAAAACTCTTAATATTATAAATCAATAACCGCCACACCGCATCTATCAATACTTTAAGCCTTAACTAGTACTTATAACAGAACTTCCATCCTATACCTAACCATTTAATTTCACTTTTTCTCAAAGACGGCTATAAAAAAATCAATTATAAATTAAATTAAAATAATAATCAGTTAAATAGTCAAATTCAGTTACAGAACCTGCATATCCGGCTGATTATTCTGATTAGGAGATGAACTCGAGCTCTCAACTGGATCTAAAATTCCGGCCAACGGAGGGGAACCGGTGACCGGCGCCGGTGATTTGTCCATTGATTGTGACGGAGATCCGATGCTGTTGCCGGTGGTTGCGACTGCCATTGGTGATGGTGACGTAAGTTGTTGGTGAGTTGACGTTTAAAGACGGGAAAGTGAAGAGTACATAGTGAATTGATTTGCATTTATTTATTTGTTCATTTTACGACTGTCAGGGACACTTAAACTTTTTGGTTGTTGTAAGTTTTGATCTTTTGAGATATTTACGTTTTAGAAATAATTGCATTTTTGGTTCATGTGGTATGGCCAAATTGCATGTTTGGTCTTTAAACTTTAAAAGTGCAATGATAGTCCCTATTTTAAAGTTTGGATTGCATTTTTGGTCCCTAAACGGTGTGAAATGACCAAATTAACCTTTTCTTCTCTGAATAAGACAAAGGCTATTTTAGTCATTTTACTTTATCTAAGGACCAAAATTGCAATCCAAACTTTAAAATGAGGACTATCATTGCACTTTCAAAGTTTTAGAGACCAAACCTGCAATTTGGCCATACCACATGAACCAAAAATGCAATTAACTCTAAGTTTTATTTAGGCTGGTCGGCAAGGGGCAGCTGAGCCTCTCACCTTGCAACCAACACACACAACATCACCTTGCCCACCTAGTCCACTCATGCGCGAACGGAGGTTCCCAAGACCAAATAAGATGAACAACTCACCTTATGTATCCCTCATGTTTTATTATTTTTTATTTTCTGTGTGAGTGTGTGTGGGGTATTTAGTGGTGTATAGTGGGTAGTTTAATGAAAGGTGAATATGTAGTATCCTTGCCCACAAAAAGGTGAGTGGGGGTGAGGGGAAGTGAGAGGAGAGAGAAAGTTGATGTGGCGCTGAAGTGTAAGGTGAGTGACTCACCTCCTTGCCATCCAGCCTTAGAGCCTAGGGTATCGTGGTGCCATTCATGGCGCCAACCCACCAGCCCAAAATGAAGAATGGCGCACCACTACGAGACTCGCGCCAAGGAAGCTCGCGCTGTATTTGCCAGCTCACGCCATTCTTTCTTTTTCTTTTTTTAAACCAACGGCTAGTTTGTATTTATTTTTTAATGTGTGTAACGGCTATATAGCCAGAATGCATAAATTTATAAAAGTTTTACCCTAAAAAATTCTATAAATTCCTCCTTTATTATATCAATTACAAAATCTTCTAATTTAATCTCTACTTCAATAATACTTGATTTCTTTCAACTATGGATCCAAACAATCCCAACAACTTCTCCACCTACGACCATTATGGTGTTTACTTTCAAAACGACCCAGATCGATATATCCAGGGTTATACGGCGTATGAACAACTTCTAGTGTGATCAAGAAACCGGTGGATCAGGATCGGGTATTAAGAGGACGAGGCAATACATACCACGTGACCGAGAAGAAGCGGAACAACGTTTAATCGACGACTATTTTGGTGAAGGTGACACTCCACCTAAGTATACAGAAGAGAAGTTTAGGCAAATGTATCGTATGAGTCCTATACTCTTTAATAAAATAGTCAACGATATCTTTAGCTATGATGTTCGACCTATTCCCGAGTACTTTAATTTTTTTAGACAACATTAAGATGCTACCGGTCGTTTAAGTATTGGTCCTGTTTGAAGTGCACATTCTTCATCCACCAATTGGCGTACGGCACTGCGCCTGATGCTTTTGATGAAATATTTGCAAATCGGTGAATGTTGTTCACAACAATGTTTTGAGAACTTTACTAAATGCGTACATATTTTATACATTGAAGGGGTATTTAAGAAAGCCCACTTCAACGGAAGTTGAAAAAAATATATGCATTGCACGAAAAAGAACATGGACTCCCGGGAATGCTCAGGAGTATTGATTGTATGAATTGGGATTGTAAAAATTTTCCAAAGGCCTTACATGCTCAATTCAAAAGGCGTGATCATAAATACCCAACTCTTATGTTAGAAGCGGTTGCGGATAAAAAATTATGGGTTTGGCATGCGTATTTTGGGGCAAATAATGATCTTAATGTGTTATATGGCTCCCCGTTATTTGATGATGAACTTGTCGGTGATGAACTTGTCGGTAAATCTCCGGAATGTCCATTTGTAGTAAACGGACATACATACATGAAAGGTTACTATTTAGCCGACCGCATTTGTCAAACATGGCCCGTATTTGTCAAAATGTTTAGTGTTGCAACGTTTGGAAAAAAAATTGAAATTTAAAAAAGTTCAAGAAAGTTCTAGAAAAGATATTGAACAAGCTTTCGGAGTCCTACAAGGTCGTTGGGGAATTATACGACAACCCGCACGTGCTTTCGAAATCAAAGACTTGAAAAGAATCACGTATTGTTGTATAATGTTACACAACATGATATTGGAAGACGAAGAATTTCAAGTGAATTTTAAAGATTTGTTCGTTGATCCAAGTCCAAACATACCAGACACTTGGATCGAAAATTGCATGACGATCTTCGAGAAGACCTTGTGGAGCATTTACGGAACCTTAATCAATAGTTTATAATTTTTATTTCCTGTTTACGTACTATTTTTTATTTTTATGTACATTTTTTTTTTGTTTTTTAATTAATGTAATGTGTGTTCATTTTTAAATTAATGAAGTTTATTTTAGTTAACATTGTGTATGTTTTATTTTATGTAAATGAAAAAAATGGGGAACGGCACCACATTTTCTAGTGCCAACGGTAACAACAAAAAATGTGGTGCCAATGGGTTTCTGGTGCCGTTCAGTGTTTTGCTGATGTGGCACTGGTTTTGGAGAACGTCACGAGAACTATGGCTCAACGATACTTAATGCTCTTAGTGGCATGTTGATGTCTTTTTGGGTTCAATTCATTTTTATCTCATTATATTATGCCTCTTTTTACTTTATACTTGTTTTCTTTTTGGTTCATTGAAAAAACACTAACTGATAGGGATAGAAAATGGAAAAAAATTGAAGGGAAAAAAAAAACAAAGAAAAAGGACCCACAAATAATCTTACAGACACAATTAGAGTAAAAGATATAAATGAGAGATAACTTAATAATAAAAAGAGAGTGATTAATAAAAGAGAATTAGGAGAGAGAATTGTGCATTTAATCACAACCATTTATTAGATCTAATGGTGTAAATTCATTAAACATAACCAATTATGTATTTGTCAAAATTAGAGAATCTTGATCCTTTAAGCAGCTATGTTCACTTTTGCAACAAATTAATGTGTCAATAAACAATGAGGGTGCCACGTTGGCAATCCCCATCACACACACAACTTTTCCAAACAAAAAAAGTTGACTTCAATTAATCTCCACCGTCCAATGCAGTCCCACCTTTTGAGAATCAATGTCCTGTTATGTGTTAGTAAAGAGAACTATGGAGTGCTTTTATCCATATCAATTAACCCCAACTGCGAAATTATATATTGTAGGTTTGTGAGATTGTGTTGTGGTTTGTGTTATCTTTTATATAATAAAAGAATTACATCATTTCTGAATTTTTTTGCTAAAACAATCTTATTAAGAAAAAAAATGGGTCAATCAGGTTGCTCTATTTTAACACGTAGCAAAATTGAAAGTTCTTATTGGTCACTTGAAAGTCAAAATTAAAAAAGAAATTGGTCAAACTTTGATAAATTTGGTGGGAAAAAAAACATAAAAAATATAGGTGTAAAATTTGTGAAAACAATAATTGAAAAAAAAAATGAGGTAATTAATAAAAACTTTAGTGGCTGAAATTTAAATAAATTATATGAAGTTAAGTGTAGAACAAAAACATAAATAACACAAAGAGAGGTAAATAAATTTTTTGAGCCCTAAAATCCATGGACCAAAGCTAAGGGTTCGTTTAGTACGTAGGTGGGTTTAGGATTAGAATTTGGATTTGTTTTTGGATTAGGTTTAAATTTGGAGAGAGAAAATATATTATTATATAAATATAAAGTATATTAAATTAGTGTAAAATAATATAACTTATTAAAATTAATTATTTTTTTAGAGTAAGAAATATTAAGGTAAGAAAGAGTTATGGGATGTTTGTCATGGGGTATTAAAATCGGTTTGCATTTGATTTGACAGTTACTAATCGTTTGGTTTGCATCTATGTGATTCAAAACAGTATTTGATACCTTTTTATGTGGGTCACATCATTCCTTACGTATATCCATGGTTTCAGTTGAATAATCTAATTTTTTTGTCATTTTCGATTGAATACTTGACTTTTTTGTCTTTTTCTTTTTTGCTTTTGTCCTTTTTCTATTTTTAAAGTATTTGAGTGGGTCCATTTATATTTTTAATATTCAAATAAACTTTTGTTATAAATAAAATTATATCAATTATATATTTTCTCTATCTCACATCAAATCTAAATTCAAATATAAACAAAATCTAAATCCAAATCCGAATCCAAATCTTAAACCCGTCAACAAACCGAACACACCTTTAGAGACAACAATTAATGTGGCCCATATTTTAATTTCATCCCCACCCAATATGATATCTTTTCTAACAACGTTATTTTTAGGATTATTCCCTAACTTCCAAAGCTAAAGCTACAAACAAACAATTTTTTCTACTTTGGTTTTCTAAATCCAATCCTAACCCCAAATACCAAACTGCACCTAAACATAATCCAAACATAAAGACAAATAGTAAGAACATATTTACAGAAAATATAACTTATACTTAAATTTAATCATCATATCATTTACCAAGTATCTTAACCAAACAAATACAATCAAGTTCACTTTTGAACTTGAACAAATTTTTTGTTTGGAGTGATGATGGATCGGGGTAACTATTTGTTCTAGCCCATTATATCATAAGGAGATATCTATGCTTTTTTTCAATATTACATATAATGCTTTTGTTGTTTGATCAAATGACACTTGTAATCTTATATAAGAAGAATGCAAAGATGTAGTACTATACTATAAACACCCACCGTAAGGCAAACAATTCGTTATACTACATGTATATTGTATCAAATGTGCGATAATCAAATAGATCATAAGCCAACAATACTAATACATGATCCAGATTAACCCAACATTAAGCAAATCCGTAAAAAATAAATAAATAAATAGACTTTATACTCAAAGAGCACCAATTATTGTACCCATACGAAACTAAAGTTTGTGATTAACTTGAACGGACTAAGTAAATAAATTTACACTAAGAAGTCAGGATTGCTATTACTCTAGTAATAAAACCTAAACTGTGCCCGCGACTACAAATTTGTTCATTCCAGTTAGGAGCTAAGTCATGCCACCACTTAGAGCATCTCCAATGGTAAATCTTTTGATAAGGTTTATATAATTTCAATGTCATATACTCTTAAATTTCTCATTTTATAAACCTATTATCACCATGCTTAAACTTGTTAAAACTTTATAAATTGATATGGTTTAAATCAGTTACATGTATTTTAGTTGCAATGAAAAGGTCTATAAACTTATACCTATTTTATTTCATGTCATCATAAACCTCATCTCACTATAGTGACTTACTTTATAAAACCTCTTTAAATTTTATAAACCTTTTCATGAACCTCTTATAGTGGATGCCCTTATTCCCATCATTTAGTGGTGGAGTAAGGAGTTGTTTATTAAATTAAGTGGTTTAGCCTTAAGTGTCTAAATTAGCCTCTTAATTGGAAGAGAGAGACATTTGTGAGTCTCTCAATTAAGAAAATATATATATGTGTTTTGGGCTCACATTTATCTCAATTAAGAGAGAATAAGAAAAAAGTAAAAACCTTCTAAATGTTAGTTGATCAAAAAAAAATTTAATTTTATTTATTTAACTATTTATTTATTTTAGAATAGCACCACACTTGAAATCCGACCCACGAGTTAAACCGTCCAAACGGGCAGGCCTCGGGACCCGAACCACTAGGAGAAACCCACGAAAGGAAACCCCAACAACTCACTGCTTCTTTTTGAGTAACTATGTTCATTTTTGCTACAAATTATTTAGGCATAAAATGCAATCCTAATTACATGCCTAATCCACTTAACATTAGACATATGTATTCTAAATCTTCTCTCTTTAAATTTCCACCAATTATTTTTTCAAATTCACCAATCATACCATTAGTCATTATTAGCAAGCTTACTACTTAGCCATAAGAATCATTTTTCATAAGAAAAACATTGAACTTACAAACAACTAATTGATTTATTTCCTCTTATATTTGCCACGCCGGCAACCCCATCCAAACATACTTGAATCTGATTAATCTCAGCCATCCAATCCCCCCACCCTTTGAGAGAATCATTACTTTTTCACTTTTAATAAAAATTGGCTTTTACATTGGGAATATATTAGCTACAATTTATTGTAGCCAATTGGCTACAATTTTGTGCTATATAATGCGGGTCCCTGATTTTTCTTGTGGGTTCTGATTCTTTTCAGTGGGTCCCAAATTTATTGCTAGTATATTTTTTATGAAGGATTGTAGCCAGTTGGCTACAAAAATTGTAGTCAAGCTATCCCCTTTTACATTATATGTAGTTAAGATAAGAAAGAAAAAAAACACCTCTTAAGTCTAGTTGGTCAACTTTTTGAGCAGCTATGTACATTTTTACAACAAATTAATGTGTCAAAGATAATTAAAAAAAAATAATAATAAATAAAATAAAAAAGAACTTTTACAAAAAATTTGAAGTAGTTGCCAGGCAATCCCATCCAAACACACTCAATTTTTGTTTAAAGTTATATCTCATAAGCTCAACTAGATTCGATCCATTAATTTTGGTCCATAAAGACAAACCCTAACGATTCAAATCTCCACCATTCACAAACAAATAAAGTCTTTGGTTCTGTGAGCTGAAGTTGCTGATTTTGTTATGCTCTCAGGTATTAGCTTTCATGTGATTTGCAGTCACAAAAAACTTTACCATGGCAGGCACATAACACAATGTGGGCTAATAGATGCTTAAAGTTAGCAAAATGGTTGGGTTGGGTAACTTCTGATAGCATGAAACTATCTTGTGTGCGTAGGCACATTTACAATTGGTTATGCTTACCTATCCCCTTATAAGGATGAAATGGAAAAAGTCAAGTAGTCAACTCTACTTCTTGCTTGGTCTATTTGTGTAGAGTGACTGTCTTATCTGTTGTATCTTATTTGTATCCGAAGTAAGTCTTGTAATATTTTACCGGGTGGAATGCCCTTTACCTAAAAAAGAAAAAGTAAGTCTTGTAACTTTTTTTGCATCATGGCAATGTGTACCAACAAGTAAATACTATTTCTTTGTTTATGATTGTCAATGAAGATAATATTATATCATTTATGCAGCCCGAATTAATTTTTCCTAACTTTTGCTGCGAACCAACTAATAGGACCTGAATGCTCAGAGGATGAGTTATGTAAATGAGGTGTCTGGTAGCGCTTCTTGCTATAATAGGCACGAGGAACTGGCAAAGAAATGTGCTATTGCTGCTATAATATATGCATATTGTGACTCCCCCTCTGTTATCAGCCAAAGAAATGGAACTATTTTCCTAACTTAGATACGGTTGATATATACCTTGCTGAATAAGTTGAATCTTATAGATATGGTAATGTGAAGCAGGTGCTGCTTGCATTAAACCATATGAGTACTTTAATTAATATGTGTAAAACCAAGGACCTAATATATATTATTAGAAATATTGTTCGATAATGACAATATAAAAGAATCTTACAGCACAAAATGAATTAGTATTAAGTTTGCATATAGGTAAGTCTAGCTTAATGGAGATAAGAATGTTATAGTTTTCATGTGATATTGGATAATGAAATTAGGCGAAGTACCACAATACATACCAAATCATTACATACTTTTTACTATTTTCATTCATTTTAGCATGTAGAAAGGATATATAGTTCAATGCACCTTCTGCCTTTACGCTATGCTGAAAATATCGCTCAACAATGTTAAAAGTTGATAGCACTTGTAATGGTGAATAACTCCCGTTTCTTACTAACATATTTGTGTTATGTATTTCAGCATGAAAGTAAATGCCACGTAACATCCTTTCTTTGCTACTGCTTAAGCACTTTTATAGACACTTAATACTTGCTCTAACTAACTTTTATAGACACTTAATACTTGCACAAAAAAGTGGAGGTATTAACAAGTGGGAAAGATGAAGTAGAGAGAAATGGTAAAAGGACAAAAATACCCTTACATGTCTAGACTTAACGACTGTTAGTGTGTCTCGTTAAAGCAAAGGACCAATGGTACATAACTTTTCGCATTTAAGGACGGATGGTGCATTTTTTTGTTCAAATGACGAAACTTGTCGGTCAACGCAAACCACAAGGACGAACAGTGTAGTTTACTCTATACGTTATATGTTATATGCATTTTATGGTTTTGTATGAGGGTGCATGCCTAACTTTTTAGCAAACAGATAAAATTAAGTTTCGAGATGTATCAACAAGAGCACCTAGACACACTTACATGACGTAATAGTTTCAGACACACTTAAGGCATCCTCAATGCAATAAAAGTTCAATAGAGTGACGATTTGCCATTTCACTATCTTTTATAGAATTTGTCACAACCCATTAAACTTTTACCAAAATCTAAAAACTGATACATTGTCCTATATAATTAATTATTAAATGTTTTATTTCAATTCATGGTGGAGGACCCCACTTTCAAGAGTTAGTATTCGTGTGTAGAGACTTGAACCTCATTTACACGAATTTTCCATTTGGAGCTCCTACAAGGGATTAAACAGTTTACATGTAGATTTTCTGTCCTTTTAAGCGTATGCCAGCAAGACCCATTGTGGATGGCCTTACATGACGTAATAGTTTCAGAAGTGCAATAGCTTTGCAACACAACAAAGTAGTAAAAACAAATTAGTTAATTAAGAATATGATTCACCTACTTGATGTAGCAAATAAAATAAAAGAAAACAACAAAACCGCAATGAGAGAAAATGTTATCCGTTTAACCCTCATAAACAATTAAAAACAATGACAATGTATAAGAAGCAAAAAAAATAAAAAATAAAAAAAATAAAAGGCAAAAACTAACATGGAAAAGGCTTAAATCATCAGTCATGTGAGGCCATGCATATTTTGATGTGAAATGACAAATTATTAATTTTGTCGAGGTAATTAATTTATCGAGTATTAATTTATAAAAGTTTTATTGTAACAAGCACAGTTAGTTTGACTATGTTAGACCGTTCATTAAGAGGGTATTTTCGTCTATTATACTAACAAAATAAAAAACAAATACAGTAACTAACACACCCCAACCCTTCAACCTGTTTCCCAATTATCACTTTCTAACAACCACCACCATCTCCAGCAGCCACCACCAATGAAAAAGTAACCCTTCAATAAATTCCCTCAATTTAAAAAAAATACCCAAATTTTATAAAAACTAAAAACCCAAATACCCTCTAATTTGAAGATGATTATTACATTGGGATGATGTATTTGCCTTTTTTTGGACTATTATCTGTTATAGTAGTATGATATAATTAACACAATTGTTTAAACCGAGTTTTGTGAGCTGAAGTTGCTGATTTTGTGATGCTCTCAGGTATAATTTTGAACTAAATTCATTGATTTTTGTGTTTGCTTCAATTAGGTGTTAGTTATAGAGATTTGTGATATTACAGTGCGATAGAGGTGAATTAGGTATGTTGCGTGCACGAAATCTGTTTGATGAAATGCCCATTAGAGAATGATACTTGCGTAATATATATATCGTTAGATTTTGACATGCAAAAATTGTTTGGCGTGTCATTTAGAATGAAATAATAAGCTTTAGTCATTAGTTTGATAATCAACTCCGAAAACATTTTTCGTCAATGGATAAAACAGTTCTAGGTTTAGTTTTGCATGTCAATTGCAGAAATGGGAAGTTTTGATGTTACGTTTTCACATCTACTGGCTAGTTTATCGCTTACTGTTTGAATCGACAGATATTGTTTTTTAAATTGCCCTTATGTATTCCGGAGCAAAAGGGGATTTTGTGTGCTGTTCTTTGAGTAACCGTTAACATGTCTATACATATCTGCCAATGCAGATGCAAATTTTGCAACAGTGTTACATAGTTTTCATGTGATTTGCAGTCACAAAAACTTTACCATGGCAGGCGCATAACACAATGTGGGCTAATAGATGCTTAAAGTTCGCAAAATGGTTGGGTTGGGTAACTTGTGATAACATGAAATTATCTTGTGTGTGTAGGCACATTTATGTTATTTGAAAACTTTTTTATAAACATATGAGTACTTTAATATGTGTAAAAACAAAGACCTAATATATAGATTAATAGAAATATTGTTTGATATTGACAATATAAAAGAATCTTATAGCACAAAATGAATTAGTATTAAGTTTGCATATAGGTAAGTCTAGCTTAATGGAGATAAGAATGTTATGATATTGGATAATGAAATTAGGCGAAGTACCACAATACATACCAAATCATTACATACTTTTTACTATTTACATTCGTTCAGCAATGTTAAAAGTTGATAGCACTTGTAATAGGGAATAAGGATTTTAAAAATGGCTGCAGCTAAGATATGTTTTTCATCTGGATAACTATTTATTTACCTCGGATTTTTCTGATTTGTGAGCTAATCATCCGTTTATTCTTGCATCAACCCAGACTGATGTACTATTCTGTTTGATGACATAAAGTGTATATATATCAATTATCAAGTAAGATGCTAGAGTAGATATTATGTGTGAAACCGATCCAGCTTACCAATATGGACTGCCTGTTCTAAAATAGGCGCTAAAGAGCCATTTGAGTGAGAAATTAGTTCATGAAACACAGTTTGGAGTGGGTATTGAAAGTGCAGGATACTGATACTTGGACTGACATTGGTAGTTTTTTCGAGCTAACTAAATCTGGTCAACTTTAATGTTTTTTTTTTTAACTCTTTTAAATTTGTAAAACGAATTAGAGGGGGGGGGGGATTCATCTACATGTAAATGGGCCAACTCTGGTTTGGGTTTCTCTTACGACGGGTCAAACAGGGGAAAAGGAATGAGTTAGTTTTTAAGGGAACAATTTGAATGTGTCGAAAGTCACAGTTTGTGTGATTTAGACATATTGAGATGCAGGAAGGCTTTGAATTATATGGATAGAATCATCATACTGCTGCCTTCTTGTGAATGATAGTTGTTAACTGTTTTATCGAGTATATTCAAGTTTCCTATATATCAAGTTAGTTTACATTACTTATGAAAAGTTAACTCTTTACACATGCTACTGTAATGTAATATGATGACTTATACTTAATATTCCACAGAAATCGAACAAAAGATCACCACATTATGTCGAGCTCTTTGAGATTTTACATAAAACAACAGAAGGATCTTAAGTTCAAGATGCATCAAGAGATCTCGTGAAGTAGGTGCTACTTGTATTAAACCTCATATAAAGTCAGGTTTAATTTTAAATAATTATTCGAATTACTTTTAAGATGTGCTCTAATTATGTAATTAATTGGCACATAATGCTAACCTATATTTAATTATGTTATGCGACTCAGATATTAACTAACAGTTGAATTAATTATTTACTAAAACTTTATTGGCCATTCTCGTTTTTAAGTGGTTGCACGAAATTGTCAAGTTTATACCCTTCTTTCTGTTGTTTAGCTTAAATTTATCTTGTTTTCCTCTTGGCTAGGTTTTTATTTCATAATAACGTGCACATTAACAATTTGGTAGCATATGCTTGAAAATTTTTCTCTTTACTTAACGATGTGGCGCAGACATGTAATATGTGAATAGTGTCATTTCTGTGCATCATGTGTGTCCTTGCTTGTTGTATGTATCTTAAAACTAGATTTATTGACTGAAAACTTGCATCAATGTCCTACAACTAAGGATGAAATGGACAAAGTCAAGTAGTCAACTCTACTTCTTGCTTGGTCTATTTATGCAGAGCGACTGTCTATCTGTTGTATCTTATTTGTATCCGAAGTAAGGCTTGTAATTTTTTTGCATCATGGCAATGTGTACCAACAAGTAAATACTATTTAATTGTTTATGATTGTCAATGGAGATAATATTATATCATTTATGCAGCCCGAATCACTTTGTCATAACTTTTGCTGCGAACCAACTAATAGGACCTGAACGCTCAGGTGCATGACAATCTGGTTTTATATTCCTACTTATTAATCACATTATATGCTGTTCTTTTTATAGGCAGAATTACTCAGAGGACGAGTCATGTAAATGAGGTGGCTGGTAGAGCTTCTGGCAAAGAAACTTCAGGTATGAAATATTGCTGCTATAATATATGCATATTGTGACTCCCCCTCTCTTATCAGCCAAACTGTTAATTGCTTTCAGCACACCATTCGATTATCTAGTTGTATTTTTGGTACACAAAACAAACTGAAACTATTGTCCTAACTTAGATATGGTTGATACCTTGCTGAATAAGTTGATTCTTATCGATATGTGAAGCAGGCGTTGCTTGCATTAAACCATATGTGCTGTCAGGTTGTTAGTTTAAATTTGCCGAGTGCTGAACGCTGAATAAATAGTAATTAATCTAAATAAATAGAACGCTGAATCAGCTGTAGCTGTTCACTTATATAAAACTAAAAGTAATTTAAAGTTATATGCAGACTAGATGAACTACATCTGCTTCAGAATTTGTGACCTCTTTTAACATGTATAGTTTAACAGGCAAAATGTTGATTTAGCTGTTACCGTGATGGTGTAGGTATAGGTCAAATGGGTCATGGGTCGAAACAGGTGAAATGGAAACACAGGTCAAACGGGTCGTGGGTCAACTGGTTCGGGTTGGGTCAAGATTGCCAAGTTTATGTTGTATTCAAAATAGCTTAGCGAAACACTTTAGAATTGGCTTATTAGGTTTTTTATTTGAAGGTCACTGTAGTAGTAGTCAAAAGTATGGAATTAACATGGCACTTTTTAATACGATTCAGCTTTGTTGTATATACAGACACTTTCTGCAATTTTCTTTGACAGATTTGGAAATGAAATGATCATTAATTTGACTTTTGTTGCAAGATCCCCAATTTTGCTACTGTAAATGGTTGTTTTTGACAGACTCGTTAACATGGTGAACCATATATATGGCACTTCAGTCCTAACCCGTTGGTATTCCCATTGCTTTGTATTGCAGAAAAGCATTGGCTAATGCTTTATCAGTCACACCGTAGCTATGGACCCTTGGAAATGCAGGCTTGTGAGCCTTACAGGTAACACATGATCTAAACTAGAGGTGTTCCATAACGGGCAGCTAGTCATTGTTGGGAAACAAGTCAAACTGGTAATTTTAGTCTGGACTGGATCAGGTTGACCTGCAAACGTGGTCTGTCCTTTTCTTAAACTTGTTTAAAAATTATGATTAATGAATGTTTTCAGCCTGTTGAACCCATTAAATATAACATAACGTAAATTGATCCATTTATAAGTAAAATATATGTTTGAAATTGCGACCTCTGTATTCGACAGTTAGTTTCTTACCAACGTAAATATTTTCTTCCCTTTGAAAGAGCAACAATTTACTGGAATGGGCTCAGTGATATCACCAATGCCAAGGCTTAACATTTACTGCCATTCATATGTTTGAAGCTCGAAAGAATGATAAAGTGTCTTTGTTTTAGTTTGTGCAGGTGGTCAATGTGGTGTATTGCTAGTTATTAGTGTTATTTGGAGCTTGTACTTGGATGGGTAAAGTCAACATTTATTATGTATTCGTCATATGGCCTGATTCTCAATTCTAAAGGCAGATTGGAGACGACATTAACTTCATCAAACCCCATCTGTTTTTCTCGAGTTATTCAAAGGCAGTGACGATAACGATACTTACAATGACTTCTATGGTGTATGTTTTAGTTTCATTTCTGCTCTAGCAGTTAATAAGGTTGGCGTGTATCTTTTTAGATGTGTTGTTTGCAAGAGTAGTCATACAGTAGGCAAGCTCAATGTATAAACTCATTTGTAATGTCAATGGATCTTCCTTATTTGAATCAATACTATGTTCATTTCGGAAAAGAAGAGCAACAGATTCATTCATGGCTGAAGTTATATCATAAACAGTTTTATTTTATTTTATTTATTTAAATTCACATAGAGCAATGTTTAAGTAGAAAACCAGGCTCTTTAACCACTAACACTAATAGAGCCTGTTTTGAAAACTGGGCTCTATATGCATTTCGAATCAATACACTTGTATCCCTACACATTTGTGATGTCAATGGGTCTTATTTGAGTCGATACAATGTTCATTTGAATCAATACACTTGTACCCCTACACTATATTCAGTTTCCAGAATGACCCCTTAAGTTCATTATTGTCAATCAATCCATACAGACTACATTTCAAAACAGGTTACGTGTTATCCAAGAAGCATGTCTCAAGCCTACTTTTTCAAAACTACTAATAAGTAATAAACTCTTAAGGATATTGTTTGCAAAACTAGCGGTAGTTGTAGTACCAATTATTAACAGTTACTAGCGGTGGTTGTTTGTTTTTTCAAAGCGTTTGGTAACATAATAGCTACTGTAAATACGTATACAGCTTAAAGTGATGTTAAGCTAAAGTCTCCGTTTATTATCGTTTCAAATGGGAGAGACAACATCCAAAAGCTAAACGCTTGTATTTCTAGAAACATGGTTAGAACAACAATGATGACCATAAAGCTGCACATTACTGCTAAAGGGCTGTTTGGGCTTGCTTAGACTAAGCGCAGTTTTGAGTTTGGGATTGCTTATCCAAACGCTTATCCGATGAAAATAGAGTTGTACTAACTGTATAAGGAATACGAAAAGTATCAAAATATTCGAGCTGATTTATGTATCAGAAATACACTTTGGTCATTATTGACCCATTTTTAATACAGTATTCTTGCAGTACTAATAATGATTTTGTACTAACCGAATACATGGTACAAGTGTATCACAAAACATGAGGTTAACTTTAGGCTGCTCGAAACCAGAAGAGGGGGAAGCCTTGTACTTTGTCATTCAGATATTAAAAAAAAAAGTCAAATTTATGAAATTGAAAGTCAAAGAACACGAATGACATTAGGCTGCTCATTAAGGAATCGAACACCAAATAAAACTTAAGTAGAATTCAAAACCACAAATTGGATTCATGGAAATTAAACCACAATTACAAACATGCCTGATACATATGATACGTCACCAGGAATGTAAACGCACTCTTATGTCTCGTACACTTATGAAACAAGAAAGTTAAACCATAATTACTAACATCTTCAACAACTTAACATTTATTTAACTACGACATGCACCGCTCCTTGTTGTAGTTACTCTCAACTTCACCATACAAGCTTGATGATAGACCTGAAAGAGTTCAAAAATAAAACCATTTTAGTGAAGATTTATTAACAAACTCATGTAAAATCAGATTCTACAAAATGGGACAACATAGTACCTTATATATTTTGAAGCACATCGAGAATGCGCTGCAACTCGTTGACAACAATTTCAATTTTCATCCGTTGTGGTGGGGAATCCACAGAGCACGATACTCCAATCTTGATAATTGCAACCAAACATTCTTCCACTTTCTTTGCATTCGCTTCCGTACTTTGCAACACAATTGCAACATCATCAATAACATCGATTACATGATCCGGTAATGCCATGTAAGCAAATTTATGAAGGCTAAGTCCATCGTTGAACATGTCATATGTTGGCTTTTTCCCGGTCATCACCTCTAGTAATAATATTCCAAAACTATAGACATCCCCGGTACTTGTCATCTCGCTCCCGAGACCATACTCTGCGAATTAAAAACAGTTACTTAAGTTACAAAAAGTAATTGGTAAGTAAATGTAAGCATTATGGAATACTACCTGGAGGTGTATAACCAATTGTTCCTTTAACCCCGGTTGAGCTGTTTTGGTTTAATTCTGTACCAAGTAGCCGAGCTAAACCAAAATCTCCAACATGAGCCACCATATCATCATCAAGTAGAATGTTACTAGGCTTCAAGTCACCGTGAACAATCGTTGTTTGACAGCGATTGTGAAGATAATCAAGTGCTGTTGCAACATCTCTGAGTATGCTTATTCTTTGAAGAAGGGTCAGTTTCGACGTATTTTCACTTGAATGAAGCCAGTTGTGTACACTTCCATTCGGCATAAACTCGTAAACCAAAGCTTTAAAATCATTGCCTTGGAAATCAGTACTTGAACAAGAAGTTATTATCTTCAACAGATTACGGTGTCGAATATTCTGCCATGCTTCACATTCTGCTAGAAAACTTCTGTAAGCTCCTTTATTTTGAAGATGCAAAACTTTGACTGCAACAACAGGTTTATTATGATTAGAATCTAGGATTCCTTTGTAAACTGAGCTAAACCCACCCTCCCCAATCAAATTTGCTGTAGAGAAGCCATCAGTAGCCTTGAGAAGTTGATGGTATGAAACTTTCATGAACCGTTCACTCCCTGATGATTGAGATGGTTGACTGTTGCGTTTCTTCTTACACAAAAGATACACACAACATAATATGACGAGCAACGTGACTGCAATCACGATGACTAATATGAAGAAAGGAAACCTTTTTTTCTTACTACCCGTCTCCTTGCATTTGGGTAACTTAAGTGTAACCAAACCACCACAAAGCTTATCGTTCCCCAAAACTGAAAATGCACTTCCATTGGCAAACACTCCAACAGTCGGTACTTCACCCTCAAAATCATTAAAAGATAGGTTCAAAAATTCTAAGGAATTCCATTTGTCTAAGAATTCAGGAATTTTACCTGATAATCTATTTTGAGAGATGTCAAGTACCTCCAATCCTCTCAAGGAACTGAATGAAGATGGTATTATGCCTTCAAATACGTTGCCACTAAGGTATAAATATGTAAGGCTAACGCACTCACCAAGGCTACTAGTAATGGGGCCTGATAAATTATTATAAGATAAATAGAGCTCGCTCAACTTACTGAGGTTTTTAATCTCTGATGGAATGGAACCAGACAAGCGGTTTTGAGAAATATCTAAAAAACAATTTAGTGATGGAAGTTGAAAAAGTTGCTTGGGTATGTTACCACTGAGCCTATTGTCTCTAAGGCTTAACCCATTAAGTTGTTTACAATTCCCAAGGCTTGATGGAATATGGCCTTCTAATTTGTTGGAATATAAATAAAGTTTATTCAACAATGATAGGTTCCCAATGGCATCAGGGATAGGCCCTAAAAATTGATTTGTAGATAGATCAAGATATTGTAGCTTTTTAAGTTTTCCAATGGTACTAGGAATCTTTCCTTTTAATTGATTCGAATCTAAATCTAAAATAGTCAAACCAACTAGACTCCCTATACTTGATGGGAGGCTTCCAAATAAGTGATTGTCTCCTAAACCTAGAAAGCTGAGTTGATGAGAGAGATTACCTATTGACATAGGAAGCACTCCTATAAGGTTGCAATCAGCAAGTCCCAAATATTCTAATCCAGTGCAGTTTTTCAAAGAATCAACAAACCTCATGTCATCAGCTTCTCCGCGTCCATGGAAGTTGTTATTATTTAAGAGAATATAATTAATATCTCTTAGTTTTGAAAAGTTGATAGTCAACTTCCCACTAAAACTGTTGTTTGCCATTTCGAGAATTCTTAATTTAGAACAATTAGAAATAGAAGGTGGAAGAATTCCGGTCAGTTTGTTATCCCTTAACTGAAGGAACTCAAGATTTGGGAGCTGATTACCAATTTCTGAAGGAAGACTACCAGTGAGGTGATTGTCAGGTAAGGAAAAATTAACTAGGAGTGAGAGGTTGAAAATGGAATGAGGGATGCTTCCATATAAGTTGCACTCACCAGAGTAAAATACCGTCAAGGTTTTCCAAAGACCCAATGTATCTGGAATGCTCCCACCCAACGGGTTCCTTTCAACAACGAACACTTCCATTGACGAGATGTTCCCCAAGAAAGGTGGGATTCCACCTGTTAAGTTATTGAAGTGAATTGCAAGAGTAGCAAGTTTCGAGAGTAAACTCATCTCCTTGGGTATGCTTCCAGTTAGCTTATTGTAAGAGAGCCAAAGCTCTTCGAGGTTAGAACAACTTGACAAGTTTGTTGGAATGACTCCACTGAACTTGTTTTCATCAAGATAAAGAATACGTAGCCTTGATAGACGACCAAGTTCATGAGGAATGGATCCTTGAAAGCTGTTGTTCCAGAGAGAAAGGTGACGAAGGAAGCTGAGGTTTCCTACATGAGGAGACAATGAGCCTTCTAAGCCATGTGAATCCAGTCGTAAAACAGTCACTCGTTTGTGCCGCTTTCCACATGAGATACCACTCCAGTCACAGAAATGAAAGGAATGGTTCCACGAGGTTAGAACTTTGTATGGATCATGGGTGATCTTTAATTTGAATGACAACAACACGTGATAATCAGTCTCATTACCACCATACGAAGCAGAGACGGTGGCGGAAGTAAGACATGTTATCGCGAGACAGTAAAAGATAAAAGAAATAAAAGAGGAAGATGATAAGTGAATTATTGCTTGTGGTGAATTCATTTTTGGAAATTTACTTGAAATTTTAAGAACATGTATTAGCTTTTTATAGCCGGGTTGAGCAAGACAACTAGCAACACCTTTTGTCATAGAAGACTAATTTCTTGACTAATAATAGTAACTAATTTCATGCTATCCACTAACATAAGCTTTAATTGTGGTTCAGATTTTATCGTGTCTTAGCGTTGTAATTTCAGTCATCATCTTTTGAGCTAACTAATTTCAATTTTCTTATGTGATAACGAATAGCCTTAATTAGGTTTTGTTACACTTCTCATGTCTAACATAATTAATGAGCAAAGGTAACGTTGCTACATATGATGTGGATAGTAACTTTTAACTCGAAAGTATGTAAAAATCCAGAAAATTGATTTTGTAATCGGCCAAGGAGTTAACATAAGTCTTTGAGATGTTATGTATACAGGTGCTTTATGTGATGTTAAAATGCTCCTTGATCTTTGGCTTACATATTTCTGTATTCTTATTTTCGACAGATTCGAGATCATGAACAGGAGGAACAGCCCACTTTTGAGCCTATGTATATTAATGAAACCACTGGCTGAAACCATTCTGGTATAGATGACTAATGTTTGATACTTGTGATCACATACTCGTTGCATCTATGAACTGCTAATACCTTGGGTTTTGGAAAGGTAAAGCCCTTTGTTGCCACTTACTCGCTTTGTTGAGTCCTATCCATGTAGGTTCATGTTTGATAGAGTTTTGGTCAAACTGGCTTGTTAGGTCTTAGGAGAAAACGCTAGTTGTTAATTAGTTGTTAGCAGAGCTATATGGAACGAAGTGTATGATGTGCTAAATTTTGCTCATATGTTATAAATTTCGTGAACTTGAGATTTTGCATAGGTCTGTCATTAGTCATATTTATTTCACCATTGTTTTACACTCTTACGGTTACTTGGAATTTTCAAAATTAAATTTTTGTTTCAGACCTAAACACGGTTTAAAGTCCAGAACTCAGAATAAATACTTATTTTGAGAGACATAATCTATTTAGAGAAGGTAATGTGTATATAATTGAGTCTACAAGTCATTGACAAAACAAAGTATCAGCACTGTTTATTCATTTGAGTTTTACATGTATTACAGTAAGCCCTTGTTCACACCACGTGTGTAAAGGGTAAAGCAGTTGGGGATGGAAGTACCAAAAGGAAGGACATGTATCATTTATAAAATAAATGGTTGAAAGCTCATCATTGGCATCATCAGGTAAATTTAAACAATAGTAATCATTTTTTATTTTTGCCAAAAAATTGTGGTGCTAGAGCTTACAATTTTCTATCATCCACTAATTCCTTTAATAATAACTGATTTCTATGTATAATTATATCATAAAAAACTTTGAAGAAAATTTGGGAGTGGGAAGACTAGACTTATATTGCCATGTAACTTTAATCATGTCATTCAAATAGCACGACTAGCATCACCCATTGTCTATCAATCTATCATCCACTAATTTCTTGACTAGTAATAGTACGTAGTAACTATTTTCTATGTATAATGACAGAAAGACATTAAGAAGACTTGGGATAGGGATCATGGGAAGACTATACTTATGTTGCATTATAACTTTAATCATGCCATCCAAATAGCACGAATAGCATCACCTATAATTGAAGGGATAATAGTCCAAGATGTAAGCAACTTGACGTCTTCCTTTGGCTGTACCTCACTACTTTTTGGATGCGACTTGTAAACATTTTGGTACAGAACTTCTATACTAGAAGCAATTATTTAACTTGTTGGACGCATTATACAGAAAATAAAAGCAGATATTTTTTTAATTGAATTTTACCCTTTTTGGATTTTAAGAGTAATGTGAGGGACAGGAAAAAAGGGGTTTGAGTTCATGTTTTCGTATATAATGTATAAATGCAATAGTAATAGTAACTTTTTTAGTTACCACAACATTGACCAAAAGTTTCTAATCCAAATTTCACTCATTAGATTTGTCTAATTCTTACTCTCAACAACATTCAAAAAACAATCTAACTTCAACTTCAACACAAACGGATTAGAATGAGAATGAAAAATCCTTCGAGTATTGCAGCATCAATCCATCACGGCCTTCAACAAAATCTTCACGAGCCATTCCATTGTTTAGTTACTCTGTTTTGTCCCGATCCTTATGGCACAAGTACTGGCAGTGCTACATTATGAAGATGAAAAAAAACATAAACGAAGTATATAAAATCTAATGTGTACTTACAACAGAAGGTACATATATAAGAGATAGAAAAATGAAAAGAAAAGAGTTGAACAAGCCTTAAAACTTAAATATTATGAATTACATCTTTGATAAACTAAAATTCATTTTGTAGTTACTCTAGATATATCATTCGCTCCCAGTTGCTGTGTATTGTACTCAATTTCGCAAAATACAATGAAGTATAAACATATGCTTTGGATATAAATGTTAATTTTCGTGCATCATTACTTAATTTGTTGACACATGGCTTATTGTTGATTGGAAAAACTAATTAAATTTAAGCAAGTTATTAACAAATCTAATACAAGTTAAAAAGCTCACTTTTCTTCTTTTAATATGCAAAAAGTGTTACTTCAACCTAAAACAATCCTCATACTTATAGAAAAGATACGTACACAACTATCCTAACATGTTCTTGTATAAATATAAAAGAGAACCAAGTATATATGTGAACATTGTTTTTAAAGAAAGATAATTTATTTACTCCTCTAATCATACGGTGACTATTTTATGTAGATGCTTGATCTACAATCTAAGAATAATGAGACATGACAGCAAGGTCAAACATACGTAATGTGTAAAATCTTTGTTCTCCTACATATGTAGACCATAATTCTGTCGGCCGTGCTTAAGCTGTTAGTTTTATGGATATAAATTAGTAGACGTGAGTTAGGTCGAACTCGAGACCACGGCAGCGCCGGCCCTGGCTATGGGCAGTGCGGGCGACAGCCCAGGGCATCATTCGAGTAGGGGGCATCATATTTATGGTGGCGGGAATAGGTTTTATTTGATATTCTCTTGATTGAGTGTCTGTTATTTTTTGTCATCCATGGATGAAAATGAAGTGGAGAAGAAGACCAAGAGAGAAAACAAATGCATAAAAAACGTAGTAGTAAAAGTCTTTGATACTTTATGGTCATCACTATTTCCAAGGTAACTTGTTGGCTATCTTAATTTTAGTTCTATATTTATATGATTATATTTCTTTTAATATATTGTTTTAACATTTGTTTTTTTACTTGTTCTTTTAGTTCTCATTAAGTAATTTTTTGAAAGGGATATACCGTAATTCTTCCAACTAAATAATAATGTAATTGTCATAAACAGTTCCAAAAAAAAAAAAAAAAAATCATAAGTTACAATCACTTAGATTCACAGTAGCTTTTCAATTTTGGCTTCATTTTCAAAAAAAAATATATATATATTTTTTAGTTTCATATTCTTACTGATTTCAATTTCATTATCTACATATGAAATTCTTGGAGTTTTGTTTTAGGTTTATAAAACCATTTGACATATAAGTGTGTGATAACTTGTAAACTCATGTTGGTTTGTGCGTAATATATTTTTATATGGATTTTTTAAAATATGCCTGGAGGGCACACATCTAACTTTATATAAAAATAAAGTCGAATATTATATTTTTTTTAGTTTCATATTCTTACTGATTTCAATTTCATTATCTACATATGAAATTCTTGGAGTTTTGTTTTAGGTTTATAAAACCGTTCGACATATAAGTGTGTGATAACTTGTAAACTCATGTTGGTTTGTGCGTAATATATTTTTATATGGATTTTTTAAAATATGCCTGGAGGGCACACATCTAACTTTATATAAAAATAAAGTCGAATATTATTAAATTTAAAATTACATCTATCAATGGTATTTGTGAGTATATCTAATGAGAATTAAATGCATTTTTAATATAAAAAAAATTACGTGTTTAATAAACATAGCTTAACATGTGTTTGAAGGTAAATGTTAGAAAACCCCTATTTTATATAGGAATAATGATCTCTAAATGTATCTAACTAGCTAATGTTTATTTTATTTTTTTGTGTAACATTTTTTCTCCTTAATTTACGTATTAAATTTTTAATAATATCCATTGTGTGTATCATTAAAAACATTAAGTAACATGGCACAACTAATTCTTGTTAATCCATTATTAATATTCATAATATATCTAGAGTGACACGATGTAGTCAATATTTGATCGTCTCTGTTAGGGCATAAAAAGTGGCTCGCCCAGTGCAGCAAAAAGCTCAGGACCGGCCCTGGACCACGGGATTGCACACTTTTTGTATGAGAATTAAAGTTAATAATTAAATATAAAATGTTATATTTATTTATTGTTTACACGAAAAATATAACGAACGTTAAGTTAATTAAGCGTAATGAACTAACGATCTTTAAATGTTAAAAGGAAGGACTAGATATGAAATTAGAGATCGAGAAGGTTCTAGAAACCCTTGGGATGCATATACACGATCGGGAAGGGGTTTCCATAACCCAATCCAAGTCGAACATGGACTCCAAGTTTCCTTGAGTATATATACAAGGCTTAGGATCTTTGTATTCCATCTCTTGTACTCCTAAACTTAAACCTAAAATTGTTTTGTGTGTGTTTTGTCTCAAAACCGATCGTACACCCCTACAAAGTGGTCGATCACATTGTTTTTCCTAAACAATCTTTTTCATGTTCTTAAAACTAGCATTACTTTAATTTGTTATAGTACGTGTGTACAAGAACGTGGTACTAACACACTATTGTTAGTATCTTGGATTGAATTACAAAATGGTAAGGGGTAATTCATATAATCCTTATAAACCCTAATTAGGGTTAATCCACTTGCTAGTTTGAGGAATTGATTCTTGTTCAGTTAGAATCAAAAGGTACGCATACTTTATGTTTATGTTAATTAGTTATTCATTATTTATTCATATACACTTCCGCATGTTTCTTTGATGTTTTATGTGTTTTATATATGATTGCCATGTTATATAATTTCATCAATGGCATCACGAGCTTTGTTTAATGAGTAATTAATTACTAAACACTTAAAAAAAAGGATATTGTATGATGTTTGATATGATTGTTCTAGGGTTTTGGTTTTGATTATGTAAACCCTAATTTTAGGGTTAGGGCTTTTGCCCTAATTGGGTTTTATGTTTTTATAAAAGTCGATTCCTAATTTTTTTTATGATCGATCCTAATTTTTTTTTGGTCGAATAGTTTTTAAAATTTTTATGGTTTATAAAAAGTGTTTTGTTATCCATATCTAAACCTAAAATTATATATTTGTTACGTGAATTAATTCATGAATAATTGTTATATGACATGGAATTGTATGCGATCTTGTGACTTACGTGAACAGGGGCGGATCTACAGCCACAACAGGGTATGCACTTGCATACCCTGTGATTTCTTCGTGTAGTGTAAAAAAAATTAGTTTAAAGATTTTTTTTGTGAAATAAAGAAGAGTGCATACCCAGCAAAAAGGAGATGCATACCCTGATTCAATTTATCATCGTTCAGTTCTTCAAATGGTTAAAAAGGATATACTAAAAATGAAAGAAAAGAAATATTTGTCGCCTGCATATAAGTTGCTTTCTCTAGAAGAAGAAGAAGGGTTAATATTTGAGATGCTTTTCTCTCTCATGGATGAAGATAAAAAGAAAGGCCCAAATAAAATATAAGTAGTATATATACCAGTGAAGGCCCAATCTCACTTTAAGTTACAGTTTGCGTATCTAATAAGTAATGATTCTAAGAATACATTGGGTTGGGTTTTGTATGTGTTTAATATCTTTGTCATATAAGTTTTAAATATATTGGAAATATCAAATGAAAATTTGTTTGTAGTACATGATTTTAATGGTTTGTGCTTATAAAGTTCTAAAAAATATAATATTGCAAGTGTAGTTTGTCGTTCTTTTAGTTCCTAGTTAGTTAATTTTAATCCAATTATACTTGGTAGTTGGTACTATTGTTGATAACTATTTATGTTTTACATCATTATAGTGACTTTATGATTAGATTTTATGAATTTAAATATTAAATTACAACTTAATATGATATTATTAATACCAAAACCAAATCAACTTTTATAAATTCATATGAGTCCGAAAAAAGTTAAGTTAAAATAGCCTAAACTTGGTAAACTGATTCCGTTTTAAAGCTCCGATTTTCATAAAACACGACTAGTTACGCACAACCCGAATCCTAAAAAAACCGACCCGAAAATCTGGCCTAGAAAAAAATTTTACTACTAGAATAGTGCACACCCTATCCCAATTTCCTAGATCCGCCACTGTACGTGAATAACTGTTATGTTATATCCATGATGATACATGCATATTCGTCATGGATGGTTGTTTGAATTTTTAATTGTTAAGTTATTTTGACACCCGAAAACCCGTTTTGATGTTTAAATCTTGATCACTATACTTAATAAAGATGTTATTGGATCTATATATTCAAAATCTAGGACTCGAGAAAGAGTAGAATCATGTTTGTTTTTGAAAATGAGCCAAGTACCTAGTAATTTCATTATATACAGATCGCACACCAAAACTTGTTTTGTTGTGAGAACCTTGAACACTGCACGTAAATATACCAATATTAGTTCAATATAGCCGAGACCTAGGATAATCGAAAGTAACCTAGGCATTTAGAAATTAAAACCAGAAACTAAAAATTGTTATGAAATGTGGCTGTTGGACCATATTGAGGCTCAATTTTGGGTACCTAGGCTAGGTCAAATGGACTATGATAGTTAAGAATATTGTAGCTAACAAAACCACCTAAACATAGAATTTCAAATCAAGCAAAACCGAGCCTAAAAGAAGGAGTTACGACTATTAAAAGTATGACAAAAATCTAGTTAAGTCCAGAATTTAAAAAAAATATATATAAACTAAGTGTCGAAACTAGATTTCTGGGTGACCATGGTAAAAAGTGATCCCTGAGACTTTTCTGGTTCACGTGGTCTAGTTTTCAGAAATTCCAACCCCGCGTCAAACGGATTAATAACGGATAACTTATGTCCTTCAAACTTTCCCGAGAGAAACACAGAAAACGGCCTGACCACCCGACTTCATGGCAAATTTTAAGCATGCTAGAGTTTGACTTCATGGCAAATTTTAAGCATGCTAGAGTTTGATATCGCTGTAGACCCAAAAGGAGACACTTTTAGAACATACTACCTACTTTTTTAATGCCCCTAGAATCAACCAAAAATACTGAGTAAGGAATGTTTTACGGACCGGAAAATTAGTCCACTCGTCCATTTTTCAGAATTTTGAAAATTAATTAAAAATTGATATATTTTTACGTAAATTGTTATTTTCGTGTAAAACTTAAATGCAACATATATTGGTGATAAAAACTTACAAAATGCACATGCACGACATACATAACATGTTCATGACCTAAAACACATTATTTTACATTAGGTCGCGGTTAGGGACTTTGCATTGTTTTGCGTGCCATCACGGCAACATTTATCATTCGTTTGAGGTGAGTTCATAGCCCTATATTTTACATATCTTTTATTACTTGAGGTGAGAATACACGCTTAGTTTTACGATTGAACGCAAGTATGTTGCATACGACCTAAGTCCCGATAACCCAAATACTATTATTACGCCCATTATCATGAATCGTTAATTACTCTTTTGTGAGTAAGCGCAAATGCTGTGAATAGATCTATTGGGGTTGACACCCGTCCATAGTAGGATAAGCTCTACTGACCACTAGTACGAGTCGGACAGACGCATATTATTTGAGTATTTCACAAGTGTGTGAGTTAGACACTTGTATTTGGCATTTATTATATCGTTAACGCTTCGGTGTCATGAGCTTAGCCAGTAGAATAAGCTATTTCGTGCCATTGGGTTACAATGGTCACAACCTACAAAATTTTATGGTTCAATAATTACATTTAATTTAAACCTATGATCTCACCAACATTATTGTTGATGTTTTTTTAGCATGTATTTCTCAGGTGCTTGGTTTTGGCTAGGCTCAGCATTCTTGGAGTCTCATATAGAGGTCTTTCTCTTACATATTGTGTTCTTATACTATGACGTAACGCCTTCAAATTACAGTTCTGTTGCGTGAATTTGGGGGGTGTTACATATGAAAATCAACTTATGTAGGTTTTGTTAGTGTTTTTGTTTTGGCTAATTGTGCAAATAAGCAATGTATTAATTTTTGCGAAATTCATTATCCATCCATTTCTATTTTTCTTAAAGTTATCTATCTTAATATGCCACAAGGGGACATGTCCATTAACAAAGTTTTTCATGGTTCATACTAAGAGGTTTTGTTTAAGCTTACTTTTAAGCTAACGAGTTCACGTGGTTTACACTTATGCTTAATAAGTTACTTTTCTAGCTTATTTTAAGACATATAGACTTATATCAACCTATAAAATTTAAAATAAGGGGGTAAACGTAAGCTTACTAAACGTAAACCAAAATCATTTAAGCTCAATAGCTCAAAAATAAGCTTAAGTGAACACCCGATACATGCAAGATATTTCAACAACTCATTACTTCGGCTAAAAACATATATCCTAAATCTATGTTTTTCATAAAAAAGGAAGACAATTCTTTTACTTGATGGAAGCCTTCAAGTGAGATTTTGAAAATTTTATGACCGGGCCTAATGGAGGCATCCACCACCCGTGGTGAGCCTCTACACCACGTCATCCGTCACTACGACCTCTCATCCACCGCACACAAATGTGCCTTTTAGGGTTGGTTCGGTACTGCAGACCACCTAACGTGGTGCACTAACTTTTTTTTAATGAGTGTGTAGGGTATATCGTAGGGTATATATGCTACGTAAAGTGATATATTTTTATGTATTTAGTTGAGTGATTACCACTACGGCTGTTAGGAGATGGTTTAAACTGATGTGCCGCTGAGGTGGAGATGATGAAAATGTGACCATCAGATACAACCTAAGATTAAGATATAAGTAAATAGGCGTTAAAATAAACCCGAAAAATCTAGCTTATAAAATATAAGACGAAGTCTAATTAGCTTGTTAGCAACAAACAAACATTTAAATAAACACCTTAGTTTTTTTAATAGAACTTCGATAGGCGAGAGGCGTAAGCACCGCTAGGTGTGAAGAGATCTCGTACTAAACGAACGAACTTTCACTTTCCATAACCAAAATGAAAAAAGTCAACCTATTCCTGCAATTGCGGTCAGTCTCGGTTTATTGTACTTTTGACCATTTCAAATTACAAAGTATTTTCTTATAAAAGAAAAAAAAATACTTAAACATGTTTTTTTTAAACTTTTTGTGTCTAAAATTAACTATTCATTAAATCATTTTGAAAAAAAAAAAAAAAGAAAAAAAAAAAAAGTTGTGTTAAGACCATAAGAACGCAACTATAACCGTTTGCTACTAAAAAATCTCATTATTATGCATGAGTACTCGTTTAGCTTTCTTAAAAACCCAAAATGCTTCAACATTTTCTTTTTTAGAAATTAGACTAGATGGCAAGGCAAGGTGAATGCTTCACCTAGTCCTAAACTCACTCACGAGTACCTTGCGAACCACTTTTTCAGAGGAAATTTAAGGTGATCTCTTCACCTTATTTCATAACCAAAACGAAAAAAGTCAACCTATTCACTTTTTTTTTTTTGACAAAGTACTATTTTCTTTTTAGGTGATTAATAAAAAAAAATGTGACAGATATTATAATATTAAGAATTATTATGGTTAGTTTTTTTACAAAGTACAATTTTCTTATTAATGTTAGTTAAGCCACCTTACTCAAATAAACAAAAATAAAGTATTATAAGTAGAATAGAAACATTATGACGCTATACCCAACTTCACGTAGTTATAAGTTTGGAAAATAACATTCCAGTGACTTGTCGATTTTGACTAAATAAACATAAAAAGTCGTAAAAATATTCGCAAGCATTGATCTTTCCTTCTATTGTTTTGTCTTGAAACTAATCTAATATCCCATCTTTTACAAAATAATTATTTAGTTATTCTATATTCTTATGTAATTTATGACTATTTATGAGTCCTTTCTTTTACAAAAATGACCAAAATATATAAATTCTTAATAAACCATTCATTTTTTGTTTTCGACAATATTTTATTATTTTGTGAGTTCTAATATTTTGGTGCAAGTGATTAAGGTTTCGGGGGAGAGTCTTTCTATTATTTTGTGTGAAGTTTTTTACGCGTTGCAACGCCGTTTGTTTAATTTTTCTTTTTTTAGTTATGTACAATTTTAGTGGCGGGTTATTGACATGTAAAGGCACGTACTTTTCCATTTGTTCCATTATTAGATACGAACCCAAAAAATTACCATAATCACCATCCAACTCTTTGCTCCGTTAGTTCTTTTGGCATGTTTTAGCAACTTACTTTCCCATTTGTTTCATTATCATACGTTTTGACTAATGACCGTTTGTAATTAACTACAAAATATGTTTTCTTACGTTTTCATGCGTTTTTATCCGTTTTCTTACGTTTTTATCCGTTTTTATACGTTTTCGCTTGTTTTCTTACATTTTGACTAATGACCGTTTGTAATTAACTACAAAATATGTTTTCTTACATTTTCATACGTTTTTATCCGTTTTTATACGTTTTTATCCGTTTTTATACATTTTCGCCCATTTTCTTACGTTTTTGTTCGTTTGCACCGTTAGTCCTTTTGACTAACGACCGTTTCTAATTAACTCAAAAATATGTTTTTCTTATGTTTTTATATGTTTTCAATTGTTTTTGTTGTTTTTAAACATATTTTTGAGTTAATTACAAACAGTCATTAGTCAAAAGGACTAACGGTGCAAACAAAAACATAAAGAAAACGGGCGAAAACGCATAAAGACGGATATCAACGTATAAAACGTATGAAGACGTAAGAAAAACATATTTTTGAGTTAATTGCAAACAAAACGTATGATAATGAAACAAAATTTGAAAGTCGGATGAGTATTGTGGTTTTTTTTTTGTTCATATATGATAATAGATCAAATAAGATAGTGCGTTGCTATTACATGCTATTAACCTTTTTAGTGACACTTATCTTACTTAGCATGTTGCTATTACATCCTATTAACCCATTTAGTGACATAAAAATTTGAAAACCTCACATGGGGTGTCAGAAATTGAGAATTGAGTATTTTCAAAAGTCCTCAAAATATGATAGCTGTGAAATGGGTGTCAGATTATAACATTTTTGTCATTTTCCTGTTTACCCATGACTTAATTAACAGGCCCTATTGACTTGGACCCTATGGATTAAATGGTCACCGATTAATATATCCGTCTACTTTTCAATATTGGCTTTCTTTTTCACCTTTATATCACGATTCTTATACCATTATCATTTTCCAGGCCTTTGTTTTGATTCATACTATTAAAATCACTTTGTTATTATTGTGTGTATCTCCTTGTTATTTGGATAATCTATCGATTTGTATGAAAATTTGGATTGGAATTAATGTTTAACAAAGTTGATCGCTTGGCATATTACTTGTAAAATTTCGGTGAATGATTTTGATATCTAAGTATGTGCAGATTTGGTTTTAAATATTAAGAGTGGATTAAGTGTAATTATTATGGAAAACGTTTTAGGTTCATTAAAAAAAACTGAAAATTACTTTAAAAATACAATTGTACTCGACTACTCGTGTGATGTGATGGCGTCAAAAAATTAGTTAAGTTGGGTTTTTTAGTTTAAAACTTTTCGTGAGTTAAATTTTTGCGACAATAAATTTAATAAATAGATAAAAATTTGACATTTATGAGTATTATTTTTATTTTTAATTCATTTCATAAAATTATTATAGGTAAATTAGTAAATTTGCCTTTTATTTCTTTACTAAATTTTTTATTATAGGTTTTAATGCTATAGACTGATAGTAATATTACTATACTTAGAAGTTTTTGCAAAAATTAATTAAAGAAGGGCTTCTTAGTAATAACACTATCCTTGAAAAGTCCAACTAGTATAGTTATGCCTTGATGAATTAGACCGTCCGTAATGGCACTAGTTTAGATGCGCCTGCATTCGATTTGGCACTAGTTTGGACGCGTTGGTGTTATAATGGAGAACATGGTAGGACGTGTTTTGCATGGTATTTTTCAAGGACTTGGTCGTATACTCGACAGAGTCGTGTGCTATGTTTGTGTGTGGATGTTTTTCTTAAATGATTTTTGTGGGGTACATTTGTTTTTAAGTGGGATATGTTTTTTGTGATGACCGCGGTCCCCTTATTACGCTAAGTTGGTCATGAAAAAAGTTGGCGCTGATATGGCAGTGATGACCGCGGTCATTTGTGCTCACCAATACACTTAGTGTACAAGACACAATTATACATACTTGGTCGTAATTAGGGGTGGAAACGAGCCGAACCCGAGCTTGCCAGAGCTTCAACTCGGCTCGGTTCAAGCGTTATTCTCGAGCTAGGCCGTGGTATGTTATCTAGGCTCGGGCTCAACTCGTATATTCGATTTGGCAATGAAAAATTGAAGCTTGGCTCGTAATATATCTATTTTGAGCTTGTTAATAAGCTTGCTATATATTGAGCACGTTAATAAGCTCGCCTATAATACAAATTCAAAACGTTATACTCCCTCCGTCCCAAAATTATAGTCCCCTATTGACTTTTTCGGTCTTTCTTTTACAACTTTGACCTTAAATATTTTTGTTTGTGTTATATAATACTTGATGCAAATTATATGAATGAATTGTGTTTTAAATGTATTTTTCATTAGTATATTTTCATCAACTATCGTATAACACAAACAAAAATATTTATGATCAAAGTTAAAAAAGAAAGACCAAAAAAGTCAATAGGGGACTATAATTTTGGGACGGAGGTAGTATATATGTTTAAAACGTAAAATATCCTAGTGTCGTTTAGCCTCGCGAGCCCAATCGAGCTTTGCATGTAAAGTTCAGGCTCGAGCTCGATTATTGAATGAGATGCAACTTAGGCTTGAGCTTGGACTCAAGCTCTTTTATGCTCGGCTCGTTCGAGATTTTTACGAATTAAATCTTAAGCTTTTTACGAGCGGCTCGGCTCATTTTCAAGTCGTAATGGTCTTGAATTTTTGGTATAGAGCCATAAAGGTTAAATGTGAAATTGCAATCTGTTATGAGGATATGCCTATATTCATATAAAAAAAATGAAGTATTCATAGAATGATTTTTGTTAGTTACTATTATTTAAAGAGTTCTATCGTAAAACACTTTCATTGGACATTGAGATTTCTACAAAAAAAAATCAGAATAACGAAGGTAGGTTTTTAACAAATTAAAGGTAAATTAGTCAAATTCTTACTGTACAACAATTCTTAAGCCCGAGCTTGCCAGAGCTTGAACTCGGCTCGGTTCGAGCATTATTTTTTAAGAACGAGCTAGGCCGTGCTATGTTATTTAGGCTCGGGCTCAACTCGTATATTCGAATTGGCAATGAAAAATTAAAGCTTGGCTCGAGCTTGGCTCGTAATATATCTATTTTGAGCTCGCTAATAAGCTTGTTATATATTAAGCCCGTTAACAAGCTCGCCTATAATACAAATGTGTAACGTTTTATTAATTTTTAAAACTTAAAATATCCTAGTGTCGTTTAGCCTCGCGACCCCAATCGAGCTTTGCATGTAAAGCTCGGGCTCGAGCTCGATTATTGAATGAGCTGCAACTTAGGCTCGAGCTTGGACTCAAGCTCGATTCTTTCGAGATTTTTACCAATTTGATCCCAAGCTTTTACGTCGTAATGGTCGTGAATTTTTGGTATAGAGCCATAAAGGTTAAATGTGAAATTGCAATCTGTTCTGAGGATATGCCTATATTCATATAAAAAACAAAAAAATAAATAAAAATAAGTATTCATAGAATGATTTTTGTTAGTTACTATTATTTAAAGAGTTCTATAGTAAAACACTTTCATTGGTCATTGAGATTTCTACAAGAAATCAGAATAACAAAGGCAGCTTTTTAACAAATTAAAGTCAAACTAGTCAAATTCGTACTATACAACAATTTTTAGTGGAGAAATTAATAAACAAGTAAAGGTAGAAAGCTATAGTCTTGAAACAATAATATGATACATATTTACATTTAGTTTAGTGAACTACTAAGTTTTATAAATTTTCTTTTGTCAAGATTTGCATCAGCATTATGTCCAGTGATGTTTTCAAAACAATAGCATAACCGACCAAATCTCCAAGCTCCATTTCCATCTCTTCAGCGACTCTTTTGGCAACACTCACTACTGCCACACGTCTTGGTTGAGTACAACCAACAATCCCTTTTTTCGTATAACCATCTTCATGCAAATACTGCAACAATAAAGTACTACAAATATTACATATCAAAGTAAGATGCAACAGTTAGCCAACATATAGTATTCGTGGTGGGAATGTTACCTGAGTCAGTTGTCCTCGCCTACAACCACACCCATTTAATTCTCTTGTATTACATATATTACAAAACAGTCATATTACTACTTCACCCGTTTTCATGTGTTGGCCAAATTTTGCATCTCCTTTGAAATCAACTTCACCATCTTCACCAACTACTGTCGTATCAGCATCAATCTGCTCTGCAGACTTCTAAACACCAACGATATTACCAAGCTTTGAACCAGCAAGTTCCCAAAAACACTGACGTGATTTAATCATACTTTGTTTTTCATGAACTTCATGTACAAGGTTGGAACCTTTCTTGAAATCTTAGCCATATCAGACAAATCATCCTTTAAACCATTATGGGTTATGCTTGTTTTTTAAACACAGTCATCTGTTAGTGTTAACAGGTTCCGATGGCAGTCAGTACAGCAACTAACCAACAATAGTACAGACGGCTATTTTGACCCATTTTACTTTTGAATGGTAAACTAAAAAGTAACTTGGAGGAAAAAGCGGTGCCCAGTACATAGAACCTCCCAAATCAAATAATTTTAATGATAAAAGATATATTGAACTTTTGCACTCATAATTAACCACAAAAAATGGAGAGTACCAAAAAAATTTATATTTTCTTTTCTTTATTTTACAGAGCTGCAACAAGCCCCTTGGAGCTGTTTTTCTGGCAAAATCGACATGTCCAACATGTCGGTTCTGGTCTTTCATAGCTTAAAATTCAGATCCTACATGTCGGTTCAGGCTATGTAAAAACGATATAAAATTAAAAATAGCTTAAAACGGGTCAGTTTTAACTAATTTAAAAGCTTAATTACACAACTTACACTTGTACCCCTTCACTATATTCAGTTTCCAGAATAACCCTTTAAGTTCACCTATTGTCAATCAAGCCATACACATAAAGGATCAATAACATCCATATAGATTATAAAGAGGTGTTTGGGACTGCATTTCAAAACAGGTTACGTGTTATCCAAGAAGCATGTCTCAAGCCTACTTTTTCAAAACTACTAATAAACTGTAACGCTATTGTTTGCAAAAATAGGGTAGTTGAAGTACCAATTATTAACAGTTATTAGCAGTAGCTGTTAGTTTTTTCAAAGCTTTTGGTAACAGAATAGCTACTGTACGTATACAGCGTAGAGTGACGTAAAAGCTAAAGTTTCCGTTTATTATCGTTTCAAATAGGAGAGACAACAACCATAAAGCTGCACATTAACTGCTAAAGGGCTGTTTGGGCTTACTTAGACTAAATAGCAATACACAGTTTTGAGTTTGGGATTGCTTATCCAAACGCTTATCCGATGAAAATAGAGTTGTACTAACTGTATAAGGAATACGAAAAGTATCAAAATATTCGAGCTGATTTATGTATCAGAAATATACTTTGGTCGTTATTGACCCATTTTTAAAACAGTATACTTGCAGTACTAACAATGATTTTGTACTAGCTGAATGCATGGTACAAGTGTATAACCAAACATGAGGTTAACTTTCTATAAAATAGGACCATACACTGCTCGAAACCAGAAGAGGGGGAAGCCTTGAGCTTTGTGATTCAGATATTCAAGAAAAGTCAAATTTATGAAACTGAAACTCAAAGAACACGAATAACATTAGGCTGTTCATTAAGGAATCGAACACCAAGTAGAACTTAAGTCGAATTCAATACCACAAAATGGACTGATGGAAATTAAACCACACTTACAAACATGCTTGATACATATGATACGTCACCAGGAATGTAAACGCACTCTTATGTCTCGTACACTTATGAAACAAGAAAATTAAACCATAATTATGAACATCTTCAACAACTTAACATTTATTTAACTACGACATGCACCGCTCCTTGTTGTAGTTACTCTCAACTTCACCATACAAGCTCGATGATAGACCTGAAAGAGTTCAAAAATAAAACCATTTTAGTGAAGATTTATTAACAAACTCATGTAAAATCAGATTCTACAAAATGGGACAACATATTACCTTATATATTTTGAAGCACATCGAGAATGTGCTGCAACTCGTTGACAACAATTTCAATTTTCATCCGTTGTGGTGGGGAATCCACAGAGCAAGATACTCCAATCTTGATAAATGCAACCAAACATTCTTCCACTTTCTTTGCATTCGGTTCCGTACATTGCAACACAATTGCATCATCATCAATAACATCGATTACATGATCCGGTAATGCCATGTAAGCAAATTTATGAAGGATAAGACCTTCGATAAACATGGCGTGTGTTGGCTTTTTACCGGTTATCACCTCTAATAATAAAATTCCAAAACTGTAGACGTCCCCACAACTTGTCATCTTGCTCCTGATACCATACTCTACAAATGAAAAACAATTAATTAATTTAAAAACTTTAACCTGTAAATAAATATAACCATCATGGAATAAAAATGGAATTACCTGGAGGTGCATAACCAATTGTTCCTTTAATCCCGGTTCAACTGTTTTGGTTTAAGTTTGTACCAAGTAGTCAAGCTAAACCAAAGTCTCCAACATGAGTCACCATATCATCATCAAGTAGAATGTTACTTGGCTTCAAGTCACCGTGAACAATCGTTGTTTGGCAGCGATTGTGAAGATAATCAAGTGCAGTGGCAACATCTCTAAGAAAATTTATTCTTTGAACAAGGTTCAGTTTCGATGTACTTTCACTTGAATGAAGCCAATTGTGTACACTTCCATTCGGCATAAACTCATAAACCAGAGCTTTAAAATCATTTCCTTGGAAATCAGCACTTGAACATGAAGTTATTAACTTCAACAAATTACGGTGCCGAATATTCCGCCAAGCTTCACATTCTGCTAGAAAACTTTTGTGAGCTCCTGGATTTTCAAGACGTAAAACTTTGATTGCAACAAATTTGCCATCATCGGAATCGAGGATCCCTTTATAAACACAGCTGAATGCACCTTCTCCAATCAAATTTGCTGCAGAGAAGCCATCAGTAGCCTTGAGAAGTTGAGTGTAAGAAACTTTCATGAACCGTTCACTACCCGATGACTCAGATGATGGTTGACTATTGCTTTTCTTCTTACACAAAAGATATACACAACACAATATTATGAGCAACGTTGGTGCAATCACAACGACCAATATGAATAAAGGAAACCTTTTTTTCTTACTACCCGTCTCCTTGCATTTGGGTAACTCAAGTGTAACCAAACCACCACAAAGCTTATGGTTCCCCAAAACCGAAAATGCGCTTGCATTGGCAAACACTCCTACAGTTGGTACTTCACCCTCAAAATCATTAAAGGATAGGTTCAAATATTCTAATGAATTCCATTTGCCTAAGAATTGAGGAATTTTACCAGATAAATTATTTTGAGAAATGTCGAGTACCTCCAATCCTCTTAAGGAACCTAATGAAGATGGTATTATGCCTTGAAATTGGTTGCCCCTAAGGTATAAGTTTGTAAGGCTAATGCACTCACCAAGGCTACTAGTAATGGGGCCTGATAAATTATTATAAGATAAATAGAGCTCGCTCAACTTATTGAGGTTTCTAATCTCTGATGGAATGGAACCAGACAAGCGGTTATGAGAAAGATCTAAATAATAATTTAGTGATGGAAGTTGAAAAAGTTGTTTGGGAATGTTTCCGGTGTGTCTATTGTATGAAAGGTCTAACACATTAAGTTGTTTACAATTCCCAAGGCTTGGTGGAATATGGCCTTCTAATTTGTTAGAATATAAATAAAGTTTATTCAACAATGATAAGTTCCCGATGGCATCAGGGATAGGCCCTGCAAACAGATTTCTAGATAGACTAAGAAACTGTAGCTTTTGTAGTTTACCAATGGTAGTGGGGATGTTTCCTTTGAATTGATTAGGTCCTAAAGCTAAAGCCGTCAAACCAACTAGACTACCTATACTTGAAGGAAGGCTTCCAAATAATTGATTGTCTCCTAAATATAGAGAGCTGAGTTGCTGAGAGAGATTACCTATAGATATTGGAAGCACTCCTATAAGGTTGCAATCATAAAGATCCAAAGTAATCTGGTGCAGTTTTTCAAAGAATCAACAAACCTCATGTCATTAGCTTCAGCATGTCCATGGAAATTGTTATTACTTAATTTAATTTTATAAATATCTCTTAGTTTTGAAAAATCCATTGTCAACTTCCCATTAAAATTGTTGTCACTCATTTCAAGATACCATAATTTAGAACAATTAGAAATAGAAGGTGGAAGAACTCCGGTCAGTTTGTTATCCCTTAACTGAAGGAACTCAAGATTTGGGAGCTGATTACCAATTTCTGAAGGAAGACTACCAGTGAGGTGATTATCAGGTAAGGAAAAATTAACTAGGAGTGAGAGGTTGAAAATGGAATGAGGGATGCTTCCATATAACTTGCAGCCACCAGAGTAAAATCCCGTCAAACTTTTCCAATGACCCAAGGTATCTGGAATTCTCCCACCCAACGGGTTTCCCCGAGCAGAGAACGCTTCCATTGATGTAATATTCCCCTAGAAAGGTGCGATTCCACCTGTTAACTTATTGTCGTCAATTAAAAGACTAGTAAGTTTCGAGAGTAAACTCATCTCCTTGGGTATGCTTCCAACTAGATTATTTCGAGCAAGCCAAAGCTCTTCGAGGTTAGAACAACTAGATAAGTTTGTTGGAATGACTCCACTGAAGTTGTTTCTGTTTAGATAAAGAATACGTAGCTTAGATAGACGACCAAGTTCATGAGGAATGGTTCCTTGAAAGCTGTTGTTTCTGAGATAAAGTTTACGGAGGAAGCTAATGTTTCCTACATGAGGAGACAACGAGCCTTCTAAGCTGTTGTGCCCAATATCAAGAACAACAAGTTTTGAGAGTAAACTCATCTCCTTGGGTATGCTTCCAGTTAGCTCATTTTGATAGAGCCAAAGGTCTTCAAGGTTAGAACAATGAGACAAATTTGTTGGAATGACTCCACCGAATTTGTTTATACTAAGAGATAGAGCACGTAGCCTAGATAGACGACCAAGTTCATGAGGAATGGTTCCTTGAAAGCTGTTGTTTCTGAGATAAAGCTCACGGAGGAAGCTAAGGTTTCCTACATGAGGAGACAACGAGCCTTCTAAGCTGTTGTGCCCAATATCAAGAACAACAAGTTTCGAGAGTAAACTCATCTCCTTGGGTATGCTTCCAGTTAGCTCATTTTGATAGAGCCAAAGGTCTTCAAGGTTAGAACAATGAGACAAATTTGTTGGAATGACTCCCCCGAATTTGTTTATACTAAGAGATAGAGCACGTAGCCTAGATAGACGACCAAGTTCATGAGGAATGGTTCCCTGAAAGCTGTTGTTCCTGAGACAAAGCTCGCGGAGGAAGCTGAGGTTTCCTACATGAGGAGACAACGAGCCTTCTAGGCCTTGCGAACGCAGCCGTAAAACAGTCACTCGTTTGTGTCGCTTTCCACATGAAATACCACTCCAGTCACAAAAATGAAAGGAGTGGTTCCACGAGGTTAGAACATTGTATGGATCATGGGTGATCTTTGACTTAAATGACAGCAATGCGTGATAATCAGTCTCATTACCATCATATGAAGTAGAGACGGTGGCGGAGGTAAGACATATAATCGCGATACCATAAAAGAGAAAAGGAATACAAGAGGAAGATGATAAGTAACTTAATGCTTGTGGTGACTTCATTTTTGGAAATTTACTTAAAATTATGAGAACAAGTATTGGCTTTTTATCCTTAGTTTTGCATGTTAACGTTCGTGACAAACAGTTGGTGAATGAATGGCTTTTAAGAACACTTGGGACAGGGAAGACTTATAACATTAATTATGGAACACAAGTAGCACAACTAGCATCACCTGTTACCTGTACATGGTCTATTAACATTAATTATATATGGAACCCAAGTATCACAACTAGCATCACCTGTTGTACATGGTCTATTAACATTAATTATATGTGGAACCCAAGTAGCACAACTAGCATCACCTTTTGACTGTACATGGTCTATTTGTTAGACTATTAGTATTAGGATTAGTATTTGACCCATTGTATATTAGGCTCATTATGTAGCTTATATAATCTTGATGTACCTCTCATTATTATTCAATCAATATACAAGTTTACACAATCTTACATGGTATCAAACCCTAACCGATCCTTCTACTGCTTCCGCACGTTTTTTCTTTGTTTTGTTTCTCGACTACATACCGGGCTTGGGCCTTATTATCCACTAATACAATTAACATTAATTATATGTGGAACCCAAGCAGCACAACTAGCATACTGTTACCTGTACATTGTCTATTAACTTTAATTATATGTGGAATAACCCAAGTAGCACAACTAGCATCACCTATTACCTGTACATGGTCCCTAACATTAATTATGGAACCCAAGTAGCACAAATTCCTTCTCAGCGCCAAGATAATTTGATTGATATTAACAAATTTTTATGTGTTATCAAAAAAGACTTTTAAGAAGACTTAGGATATGGAAGAGTAACGAGTGTCGTTTGTAGTAACGAGTGTCGTTTGTAGCCAAACTTCGTGGTGTACTTCTAATGTTTGTTGACGTAATTTTAAGTAAAATAGATCCTATAACATCATCAAATACACTCAAAACTCTAAACGTGTTATGAAGAAAAAATAATATATTTAAATGAAGAATATGGAAAATTTTCGTATTTTGTAAGAAAGTATATAAAAGAAGTTGCTTTGTTTGCTTAATTTTATTATGTATATTCTAAAAGAGTAAGAGCATATTTCGGTTTAAATACTTTCTCAATAATTCATATTGCAATTTGCATCTCATGCATACAGTCCAAAACATCTTAGGCTTCATCTGCTTATTATCCGGTAAAGGAATAGAAGTGGGACCTCTGTTAGACAAGGCCCAGGCGTCGTCTCAGGCGCTTACTTGGTTTTCGTCTGAGTAGTAGTTTTGTCTTAATTTAACCGCGGAGGATGAAGGAACATAAGTGGGAACCGTCTTGGTAGCCCCATTAGTCTCATCCTTTTGACTCTTGGTTTTTTTCTTCGTCTGAATAGTAGTTTTATCCTTCTTTTAAGAAGTTGTAACCTTTGTCTGCGCATCTGCGCCAGCTGTCCTAGCAGCTGTACTCTTCGTGACATTGTGAAAACCGTTCTGAGTTGGAGGTATATTCACTCGTGAAAACACGTTCTGAGGACCCCTCTGCTTCAAAAACTGAGCATGCCTTTTATGTTCATACGCCGATCTTTTATCTTTATCGGATAACAGATTCCATGCTTGAGAAACGAGATGAAATGCCCCTTCTGCACCTATAGACTTTTTCTTATCGGGATGAAGTGATAAAGCTAGTTTTCTATAATGTTTCTTCACAGTATCATCATCGGCTAATGGGTTCACACCAAGTATTCCATAATAATCTGATTCACCGCTTACTTTGTTTTCAGCAGCAACATGCACATCCAGAACTGCTAATAGTTGGGAAATACCCTCCAGACCCGGAAACAAACTTTGGGCATTTACAGCAAATTTCTTGGCACCCTTTACATTCAACGATTTCTTTCGCCCTTGTGGCTTCATCCTTATTTCATTCCATCCTTCACGAGTTCACGTAGTAAGCAGTTAATCTACTTCACCACCTTCTTAATAATGCTACTACATCAATAGTTTCAAGTAAACGTGCAGATTAGGCAATATTCTGGCCCGAGCTAATGCTTAACCAAGCTACTACTTTTCATCGCGATTCTCAAACCTGATACAGATATACGAAGTTGATAGATTAAGCATAACGCACATGTATAAAGTATTCATAGAATGATTTCTCGCAGAAGTAAAACCATAGTAAACTATACCAGAATCCAAACACCTATTTTCCTCATTGTCACAGAACTAAAAGTTTTACAGTATCCAAAGTTTTACAGTATCCAAACACCTATTTTCCTCATTGTCACAGAAAATTTGGCCTTTGACTTCGGGTAGGACCCTTTGTTGATAGGTTACGACAAATTGACCAAATGATGTCCTAGCGACTTAAACCCCCACTTGAATCAATTCGAAGTAATTTAGAAAACATAGACATTACATGGTAGGATGATTAATTAGGTTAGCACATTTTCTCTCCACTATTTTCAACGTAAATTTTCTTTGCACATTTTATTTCTTGTCCTTAGTTTAATTAATCATTTCAACCTCAAAACCAGTTAAAACAAGTGACGCTTAGACTTAATAGGATCCTCATCTACATAGCTCTTAGGAACGACCTCGGCTTTACCACCTTCTATACTACGCACAATTAGGTTCACTGCTCGTTAGTGCATTAGGTAGACCTTAGGTAGACGAGAACTATAAATATTAAATCTTGGTCGGAAATCCTGCATCATCACCTCACACGAATCCCACCCCCTTTCTCCTAATTTCAACCATCAAATCCAATCCCTTTCTATCCAATGCCTCCAAACAAACTTACCCCACTCCAAATTCACATAAAGTTAGAATAGCTTAAACTCTTGTTCTAATCAAGCTTTTCAACTAGCTTTTTGGATAGCTTAAAGTAGCAAACTTTCATCCATACCCCACCTCAAGTTAACATAATGTTTCAAGCCGAAGGTTATTTGAAGTATGTGTAAAATCAGCCAATCTATGGTTATTTAAAGTGTGTTCTTGACATGTATACATACTTGTAAAGCCATAGATTAGCTTATTTTACACCGAGTATTCACGAGATGTTTGATGAAAGGGTATTCTTATGATTGTTTGTAGAAGAAAAGGCAAGAGTTTATGTTTAGGTTGATTATTTTTTGGATTTTGCTGTAAATGATGCTTAGAGAATGGTGATATTTGTTGATGTTCTGGCGAGCTTAGATTTTGAAGCTTTGATTGTTAATTGATTGATTTTTCGGGTTTTGGTTTTTGAGGTTTTACCAAGTCTATTTTATAAAGGTATTATACTTGTTACAATTTCTTTTTCTGGGCATCGAACAAAAATTTTCTTTACGCGGGTACTAATCTTTCAAATTTGGTCTTTTTGGGGTACTTTGTGACATTTTTGCCCTTCAAATTATTAAAACTCCTATTAGTTGCGATGGGCAAAAGTGTCACAAAATACTCAAAAAAGACCGAATTTTCTTGTTCATGTTCGTTTACTAAGAAAATTAGTTGTTCATGTTCGTTTATGTCCGTTCATTAAGACACTAAACGAACATAAACGATATCAGTATCTTTTCAACCTGATCCTGTTTTGAACCGTTACCTAACCCATCCATGTTTCCATGCATTATGTAGTACAAACCTTTTCAGTGTACGATATCAGTATCTTTCTCGTACGTCATATAATTTGCATGAACTCGAGTTACCTTTTTATACAAACCATTGACTTATTGCAGAAAGAAATTCAAGCTTTCGTCTCTTTTGCACCCACTTGGGCCAAACAAAGCAATATTTCAAACTATAGGACTGTACAGATTCAACATGTGAATTGCTCTCAGCTTATGAAGCATGAAGCTAACATGAATACCAGATTAATAAAGTTAACGGCATAATAACTTTATTACTGTATATAAACTCCTAAATTGTTTTATTCCCAAAACCAAATCATTACTTTTGCAATCATATTTAGCATGATAACATCTATAGGGGATTGTAATTAAACTGGGAAAAAAACATTCTGGGCCAACCTGATCCATACTAAAAATGTTCTTGTTTTGACCCGTTACACAAGCGCTAGACCCGAACATTTTTCCACAACTAAATTCAGACGTTAAAGTAATATGACTTCAATTTTCAGCAAAATTCATTATGCAAATACGCCTAACGAAACGGTGAAACACCCATAATCTCCAAGATATGTTTGACAGATGTAACCAGCATACTTTGCCCCCAAATTTTCAATTTTACAGGAATTGGATTAAGGAAAAATATGCACAATTAATTATAAACATGTTTGATACATATGATAAGTCATCCGGTGTGTAAATGCACTCTTAAATCTCTTACAGTGCTTATGCAACAAGAAAACTAAAACACACTTACAAACATATTTGACAAAGTAACATTTATGTAACTACGACATGCATTGCTCCTTACTGCAGTTACTTTCAAATTTCAATAAGAAAGCTTGGTATTAGACCTGAAAGGGTTAAAAAATAAAACCAAGTTAGTGATGATGTATTAACAAACTCATGTAAAATCAGATTTTACAAAATGAAAGAACAAAGTACCTTATATATTTTGAAGCACATCGAGAATGCGCTGCAACTCGTTGACAACAATTTCAATTTTCATCCGTTGTGGTGGGGAATCCGTAGAGCATGATACTCCAATCTTGATAAGTGCAACCAAACATTCTTCCACTTTCTTTGCATTCGCTTCCGTACTTTGCAACACAATTGCATCATCATCAATAACATCGATTACATGATCCGGTAATGCCATGTAAGCAAATTTATGAAGGCTAAGTCCATCGTTGAACATGTCATCAGTTGGCTTTTTCCTGCTCATCACCTCAAGTAATAATATTCCAAAACTATAGACATCCCCAAAAATTGTCATCTCGCTCCCGAGACCATACTCTGCGAATTAAAAACTGTTACTTAAGTTATAAACAGTATTTTGTAAGTAAATGTAAGCATTACGGAATAGTACCTGGAGGTGTATAACCAATTGTTCCTTTAACCCCGATTGAGCTGTTTTGGTTTAAGTATGTACCAAGTAGTCGAGCTAAACCAAAGTCTCCAACATGAGCCACCATATCATCATCAAGTAGAATGTTACTAGGCTTCAAGTCACCGTGAACAATCGTGGTTTGGCAGCGGTTGTGAAGATAATCAAGTGCGGTGGCAACATCTCTGAGAATGTTTATTCGTTGAAGAAGGTTCAGTTTCGATGTATTTGCACTTGAATGAAGCCAGTTGTGTACACTTCCATTGGGCATAAGCTCGTAAACCAGAGCTTTAAAATCATTGCCTTGGAAATCAGTACTTGAACATGAAGTTATTATCTTCAACAGATTACGGTGTCGAATATTCTGCCATGCTTCACATTCTGCTAGAAAACTTCTGTGAGCTCCTTTAGTTTGAAGATGCAAAACTTTGACTGCAACAGGATTATTATGATTAGAATCGAGGATTCCTTTGTAAACCGAGCTAAACCCACCCTCCCCAATCAAATTTGCTGCAGAGAAGCCATCAGTAGCCTTGAGAAGTTGATGGTATGAAACTTTCATGAACCGTTCACTCCCTGACGATTGAGTTGGTTGACTGTTGCGTTTCTTCTTACACAAAAGATACACAAAACATAATACGACGAGCAACATGACTGTAATCACGATGACTAATATGAAGAAAGGAAACTTTTTTTTCTTACTACCCGTCTCCTTGCATTTGGGTAACTTAAGTGTAACCAAACCACCACAAAGCTTATCGTTCCCCAAAACTGAAAATGCACTTTCATTTGCAAACACTCCTAAAGTCGGTACTTCACCCTCAAAATCATTAAAGGATAGGTTCAAATATTCTAATGATTTCCATTTCTCTAAAAATTGGGGAATTTTTCCTGATAAATTATTTTGAGAAACGTCGAGTACCTCCAATGCTCCCAAGGAACTTAATGAAGATGGTATTATGCCTTGAAATTGGTTGCCACTAAGGTATAACTCTATAAGGCTGACGCACTCACCAAGGCTACTAGTAATGGTACCTGATAATTTATTATAAGATAAATCAAGCCCGCTCAACATCTTGAGATCGTTAGTCTCTGATGGAATTGAACCATACAGGCTGTTGTATGAAAGATCTAAAAATATAGTTAGTGATGGAAGTTGAAGAAGTTGCTTGGGTATTTTTCCACTAAGACTATTGTATGAAAGGTCTAACACATTAAGTTCTTTACAATTCTCAAGGCTTGGTGGAATATGGCCTTCTAATTTGTTGGAAAATAAATAAAGTCTATTCAACAATGATAAGTTTCCAATGGCATCAGGGATAGGCCCTGAAAATTGATTCCTATCTAGAGCAAGAAATTGTAGCTTTTGTAGTTTACCAACGCTAGTTGGGATGTTTCCTGTGAATCTATTTTTTTCTAAAAATAAAGTGGTCAAACCAACTAGACTACCTATACTTGAAGGGAGGCTTCCAAATAAGTGATTGTCTCCTAAACTTAGAAAGGTGAGTTGATCAGAGAGATTACCTATTGATATCGGAAGCACTCCTATAAGGTTGCAATTAAAAAGATTCAAATGTACTAATCTGGTGCAGTTTTCCAAAGAATAAAAAAACCTCATGTCATCAGCTTCTCCGCGTCCATGGAAGTTGTTATCAAATAATCTAATTTCGTAAATATCTCTTAGTTTTGAAAAGTCGATTGTCAACTTCCCACTAAAATTGTTGTCACTCATTTCAAGATTTTCTAATTTAGAACAATTAGAAAGAGAAGGTGGAAGAACTCCTGTCAGTTCATTATCCCTTAACTGAAGGAGCTCAAGATTTGGGAGCTGATTACCAATTTCTGAAGGAAGACTACCAGTGAGGTGATTACCAGGTAAGGAAAAATGAACTAGGAGTGAGAGGTTGAAAATGGAATGAGGGATGCTTCCATATAAGTTGCACTCACCAGAGTTAATTAACGTCAAGCTTTTCCAAAGACCCAAGGTATCTGGAATGCTCCCACCCAACGGGTTCCCTGTAGGAGAGAAATATTTCATTGATGTAATATTCCCCAAGAAAGTTGGGATTCCACCTGTTAACTTATTGTTTTCAATTACAAGCTCAACAAGTTTCGAGAGTAAACTAATCTCCTTGGGTATGCTTCCAGCTAGCATATTTTGACCGAGGTTAAGCTCTTCAAGGTTAGAACAACCAGACAAGTTTGTTGGAATGACTCCACTGAATTTGTTATCATAAAGATTAAGACGATGTAGCCTAGATAGACGACCAAGTTCATGAGGAATGGTTCCTTGAAAGCTGTTGTTCACGAGATAAAGCTCGCGGAGGAAGCTGAGGTTTCCTACATGTGGAGACAAGGAGCCTTCCAAGCCTTGCGAATCCAGCCATAAAACAGTCACTCGTTTATGTCGCTTTCCACATGAAATACCACTCCAGTCACAGAAATGAAAGGAATGGTTCCACGTGATAAGAACTTTGTATGGATCATGAGTGATCTTTGACTTAAATGACAACAACGCGTTATAATCTGTCTCATTGCCGCCATATGAAGCAGAGACGGTGGCGGAAATAAGACACGTTATCGCGAGACCGTAAAAGAGAAAAGAAATAAGTGAGAAAGATGAGAAGTGAATTATTGCTTGTGGTGACTTCATTTTTGGAAATTTACTTAAAATTATGAGAACAAGTATTGGCTTTTTATCCTTAGTTTTGCATGCTCGTGACAAACAGCTGGTGAATGAATGGCTTTTAAGAAGACTTGGGATAGGGAAGACTTATACCATTAATTATGGAACCCATGTAGCACAACTAGCATCACCTGTTACCTGTACATGATCTATTAACATTAATTATATGTGGAAAAACTCAAGTAGCATCACCTATTACCTGTACATGGTCCCTAACATTAATGATGGAACCCAAGTAGCACAAATTCCTTCTCAGCGCCAAGATAATTTGATTGATATTAACAATTTTATATGTGTTTATCACAAGACTTGGGATATGGAAGAGTAATGAGTGTCGTTTAATTTGTAGCCAAACTTCGTGGTGTTTATCACAAAATTAAAGACTTTTAAGTAAAATAGATCCTATAACATCATCAAATACACTCAAAACTCTAAACGTGTTATGAAGAAAAAATAATATATTTAAATGAAGAATATGGAAAATTTTCGTATTTTGTAAGAAAGTATATAAAAGAAGTTGCTTTGTTTGCTTAATTTTATTATGTATATTCTAAAAGAGTAAGAGCATATTTCGGTTTAAATACTTTCTCAATAATTCATATTGCAATTTGCATCTCATGCATACAGTCCAAAACATCTTAGGCTTCATCTGCTTATTATCCGGTAAAGGAATAGAAGTGGGACCTCTGTTAGACAAGGCCCAGGCGTCGTCTCAGGCGCTTACATGGTTTTCGTCTGAGTAGTAGTTTTGTCTTAATTTACCCGCGGAGGATGAAGGAACATAAGTGGGAACCGTCTTGGTAGCCCCATTAGTCTCATCCTTTTGACTCTTGGTTTTTTTCTTCGTCTGAATAGTAGTTTTATCCTTCTTTTAAGAAGTTGTAACCTTTGTCTGCGCATCTGCGCCAGCTGTCCGAGCAGCTGTACTCTTCGTGACATTGTGAAAACCGTTCTGAGTTGGAGGTATATTCACTCGTGAAAACACGTTCTGAGGACCCCTTTGCTTCAAAAACTGAGCATGCCTTTTATGTTCATACGCCGATCTTTTATCTTTATCGATAACAGATTCCATGCTTGAGAAACGAGATGAAATGCCCCTTCTGCACCTATAGACTTTTTCTTATCGGGATGAAGTGATAAAGCTAGTTTTCTATAATGTTTCTTCACAGTATCATCATCGGCTAATGGGTTCACACCAAGTATCCCATAATAATCCTATTCACCGCTTACTTTGTTTTCGGCAGCAACATGCACATCCAGAACTGCTAATAGTTGAGAAATACCCCTCAAGACCAGGAAACAAATTTTGGGCCTTTAAAGCAAATTTCTTGGCACCCTTTACATTCAACGATTTCTTTCTCCCTTGTGGCCTCATCCGTATTGCATTCCATCCTTCACGAGTTCACGTAGTAAGCAGTTAATCTACTTCACCACTTCCTTAATAATGCTACTACATTAATAGTTTCAAGTAAATGTGAAGATTAGGCAATATTCTGGCCCGAGCTAATGCTTAACCAAGCTACTACTTTTGATAATGATCGCGATTCTCAAACCTGATACAGATATACGAAGTTGATAGATTAAGCATAACGCACATGTATAAAGTATTCATAAAAATGATTTCTCGCGGAAGTAAAACCATAGTAAACTATACCAGAATCCAAACACCTATTCTCCTCATTGTCACAGAACTAAAAGTTTTACTATATCAAAATACCCTGTTCACCAGTCACAAACAACCAACTGGACTTCTACAACCCGTTTTCTAATAAAAACTAACCAAAAGGGACCCGTTTTATGTAAATTGTCCCAAAAATAATAAATTTTCTGAGAGCAAGTTTGGAAGATCTGGTTAGTTACTTTCAGTCAGCAAATGGCACACGTCTTATGAGTGTCATCTTACTCTTTTCAAACTCGGGCACATCACAAAGAGGACTATCTGTTAAGACGGACAACAAAACTGTTAGTACCAATGCAATATTGTCTAGATACATTCAATTTTATGAAATTCACCTGCGCCGACTCCGGGCTATCCAAAAAGGGTAGTCGCCTGGGGATTAGTCGGCTCGCAATGTCGGGTCGGAAACCCAGCTATACCAACAAAAAAAATCTGAAATTCAGAATAACTTGCCTTCATTACTTGTATTTATGGTAGATTTTCGAGATATAACTCTGGAAAGTGTGGATGTCGTTTTGTTACATCCAACTTACTCAAATCTTGTGTCATTAAACCTTTCCGTGGCATTTTCACACTTTTGAAGGATATAAAACTTGAGTGAGTTCTTTTATTGTACCTCAAAAACTCTGTCTCAAGTAACATTAAACCTGCATCAAGTGAAAATTTGAAAAGTGAAAACGGATAATAACTAAAAAACTTAAATGCGAATCTGACTGTACAACAAACAAATACTTTAACGCAACACAAATACTTACAACATAAAATAATCACTCTTAGCTTTTCCTTCCACATGAACATAGACAAAGTTAGTATAGACTAAAGTTATGCCATCAAGAAAGTTGTTCGATTCAGGTTATTTTTACCTTTAACCTTATAGGCCAATGGGCCAATAGGTATAAAATTACACGCAGTATAAACAAGATGCTATTGATTCGTTGGAAATAACATTAGTGCTGGATGTTAAATCCACGCTTAGAGGTTGACTGTTAAATTGCATTATCTGTCATTCAAACGTCATTCATTCAACCTAAAAAAGTCCCAAACCAAACTAACCCTTTCCAAAACCACAAATAATTAACCAAGCCAGTAAACCATACGTGTCAAATTAAGCCCAAACATAAGTGAAGCCACTAAAGTTCACTCAAATGTGGTTTTCGTTAGGTTCTGCGAAATAACTTGCCAACATATCGCCGCAAAATCCCTTCGAAATTTTTGGGTGAAATTCTAACTAAAATAGGTGAATAACTAAAAACATAAAGAAAAAAGCCATACCTTGAACATATTTCAAGGCAAACCTTCTGTTGCCTGGAGTATAGTGTGGAGATAAGCTGCATTCTTAAGGTGCAGATCTTGGATGGTCGTTGGCCGTTCATACTTCCTACTCCAATAAGTCCTTCGGAGACAACAAATTATCATTCATTCTTTTCAGCATAGAAAGAAAGTATCCTCATGTATATAGGGTGCACTTAATATTTCAATTCCCATGACCCATCCTTAGAAACAAATGGTTTTACTTCAGAGAATACTGATAGTCGTATCAAATACCTACATAACAATAATTCTTATATGATTTAAGTGCTTTAAATACCACATCTTTTATATACATAATTAAGGTAGCAACTATGACCCATTTAATTAGGAATGGGTCAATTTGGGATATGTTTATATAGTAATAGAGATATACTTTTTCTTTGGGTAAAGTAAAACAAATGTTTACGTATTAATAGAGATAGCCTATTGTGCCAATTCTGTAAGCTTCTAAAACTTTTGTCGAATTTTGATACATTTGACCCAAAGAGAAGATAAGGCAAGCAGATCAGGTTAACAATACATACCTACAAAAGTGCTAAAATGTATCATTCAAAGTTTATAGTAGGATTAATAAATATGAAGAAATAGTGGCCAAGAATGCACATTCGAAAGTATATCATATTATATGTCTAAAACGCACCTTGCTATCAACCTTAAGGACATGCTATTGAAAGGGGTGGTCACTGCCACCTGAAATAGATAAATAAATATATACAATATTACAGGACACTGAATTGATATCATTCAGAAATAAGGACGCTATATCTTAACATGCTTATATACATTCAAAAAGTAATTAGGAACCTCAAAGCTTAAGCTTGTAACGTAAACTAATGATAAGTGGCAAACATAAAACATAAAACAGACCGCGTTGCATAACAATTTTAAACATTCAATGGCCATTTATATAATCGAAGGGATTCTTACAGGTCCATATATAAGGCCAGCGGAAACCAATGAGGGCAATTGTAGTTAACTTACCGACTATCCTTATAACCTATTCAATCTATAAAATGAAATACAATACCTAACACTTGCAGCATACTTTTATAGAAGTAATGAATTGTCCTTACGCGCGTAACAGAACTGCAGACAAAAAGAAGTTTGGCCACTAACCCGAAACAATCTTTTTCAATGAGGCATAAAAACAAACACTTGATGTGCATAGATATATAAACCACTAATGAACGCCTTAATTCATCAACTAAACTAACAAAATCAAACCCCTATATGCACAATCACAATTTTAAAAACAAACCCAAATCGATTATATAAATTGTAAAACACTAATTATTTATAAAAAAAATTATTTATATACCTTGAAAAAGATTTATTTATAAAATAGTCAACTAATTCAGTTACAGAACCTGCATATCCAGCTATTATGCAGGAGACGAACTGGAGCTCTCAACCGGATCTAAACTTCCGGTCAACGGAGGAGAACCGGTGACCGGCACCGGAGAAGATGATTGCGACGGAGGTGTGGTGTTGTCGCTGGTGGTTGTGACTGCCATTGGTGATGGTGACGTGAGTTGTTGGTGAGTTGACTTTTAAAGACGGGAAAGGGAGAGTACATATAATAGTGTTTCTCAATTGTTTATGGGAGGTGATTTGTACACTCTTAATATTGATTGGGACACTCAAAATATGAGTGTTTGGACAATTATACCCTTACAGAATAAACATAACTAAAAATTATATAAGGGTATAAATGTCTAAACACTCATATTTTGAGTGTCCCAATCATATTTGGGAGTGTGCAAATCATCTCCCATTGTTTATACATTTTATACAATTTGCATACGTACAACACTTTAAGTGATGAAAGAACAAAAAAAAATTTTGCACTTTTTTTTTTTTTTTTTTTTTGTTTTATATAAACATCATTTTATACAAGTTATATAGCATACCGTACAATACTATAAGTGATGAAAGAACAAAAAAAAATTAGTGTGCAAATCAACCCTTTATTATTATCTCTATATTAAGGTATGTTTAGCAAAACTAGTTGTAAGTTGTAAACTGCAAAGCTGTTAACATGAGCTACAAGCTGTATCTTTTTTTTAATAACGTTGTATGGTAAATTAGCTGTTAAATGTAATTATAAGATGTAAAATGACATAAAAAGACAAATCTATAATTGTATATAAATATTTGGAGGGTATATTAGTAATTTGAAGTTTTAATAGCTCATAGACATTTAAAAAGCTTCATGAATCAGCTTTTCGTTTTGGAGCTATTTGTTTGAAATAAAAGCTTGTAGGTAATGCATCCAAACGAACCTACTTAGTTTATAGGAGATTATTTTGTAACAAAAAGCTAGTAGCTTCTCCAAAAAGCCTCTACCAAACATGTCGGTACATTTTTATATTCATGCTATCCTTTTTATATTAACACATTCTTATAATATTGATTGTATATATATTATAACTTCTCTCTTAATATAGTAATAAAATACTTGGGCAAAGCAATAGTCCACTTTCATTTTTGTATGCTGGGCTTTTTATATCAACTTTGCCGACTCCCTTTGTGGTCATTGTTAAACACGTGACTTCACCGCTTGTGATTCACCAAAAAGACACAATCCTCAGACACCTTCTTCTTAAAATAGATCTGACGGTCCGTTTTTACACACGTACCAAAAATGTGAGGTGGGTTTTTGGTATTTTTCGTGGTTTATTGATTTTGTTGATGAGTTGATGAGATTGTCGATGTGTGTTAATGCTTCCCCCAATTAAGAAGAATTAAGGGTTTAGGTCTGCATCTTCTCGATTAAAAAGAAAAGAAACACTCCTTAGTACCCACATACACACAGTCGCCACACTTGATGGTTAAATGCCAAGCTTGCACTAAAATCCCATTTCATAATTAGGTCGTATTATTATTTTTATAACTTTATGATGTAATTTCGATCCATTTATTTTGAGCTTGGGGAGGGGTTTTACCCGGGTTCCAGTCTCGCAAATGACAAAGAAAATCCGGATTTCCCTCTTAGTGCGAAGCCATGAACTCTAGGGGTTTCCTTTCGCGGGTCTCTCCTAGTAGTTCGGGTCCTAGGGCCTTCCCATTTGGATGGTTTAACTCGGGGTCAGATTTTAAGTGTGATACCGTTCTAAAAAAAAATTGAAATGGGTTGGTTTTGTTGATCTTTCATCTCTAACGGATCAAAAGTAAAAAAAAAAGCTGAAAGTAAATTAGTCAATTGGGTCAAAGGTTGTCCAAAGTGCATTTTTACATAAAACCACTAATGAGTTTAGAGTAAATTGCAAAAATCGTCCCCGTGGTTTAGCCAAATTGCATATTTCGTCCGTACTGTTCATTAAGTGCAAAAACAGTCCTTTGACTGCACTGTTACGTGCGCTTTTGGTCCTTTGACTTAACTGCCGTTAAATGGACTCCGTTAGTAGTTACACTTTAGCCCTTTTGACTAACCACCGTTGCAGCACACATCCTTCAAACCACAAGAACGATTTTTGCAATTTTTTATTCGAATTAAAAAAAAAAAAAAAAAAAAAAAAAAAAAAAAATCCTACTTTTTTTTTAGTTTTTTTTTTTAATATTTTTTTTCAAAAATGTTTTTTATATAAAAATGTTTTATATAAAAACATTTTATAAAAAAGTTTTTATATAAAACGTTTTTATATAAAGCTTTTTTATATAAAAATGTTTTTATATAAAAATATTAAAAAAGTTTTTTATATAAAAACGTTTCATATAAAACAATATTTTTATATAAAAACTTTTTTATATAAAAAACATTTTCGAAAAAAAAGTTACTTGACGATAAAAATTATTCAAAAAAAAATCGAACAAAAACGGATAACTCGCTTCGATGTGATTAAGTATTGTTGTTGTATGTTGTAATGTTCATTATGTTTTATCTTATCACAATTTTACACTTTTAACCCTTCAACTTATATAAATTGAATAAAAGCACCCTAAATTAACTACAATCTATAATTAAAACATCAACTATACCAATCAATTCATATGGTTTCCTCAACAACCACCATCTCCGCCACCACCACCCATCCGCCATCACCACCCTGCTGCTCTAACCCTTTAATAAATTCCTTCCATTTAAACAAAATCCCCAAATTTAACTTCAAAATTGTTTCAAGAAATGAGAGATTTGGTGATAAGGGTTTTTTGTTGCTTCTAATCACCGATTATTTGGGGAATAAGGGGTTTTTTCGATAATGAATAAATGCATAAGTTAAGCATAAGGTTATCCTGATACATTACATCATCTTAATATCCACAATATAATGTATGTAGCCTTGTTATTGAATCATAATTATTTAGAGAAATTTGATTTTGTGTGAGAGATAGCTGCCATGGGAATCATTGGGATTTAGGGGGTGTTTCGATGAGCTTAGTTAAAGAGCTTAATAGTTTATTGTGTTTCAATAAAGCAAAAAAGCTTATTGAATTTTTTCTTATTTTAAGGGCTTATGTATTTTTGAGGGGAGGATTAAGCTAATAAGTTGAGTCCATTAGTTTGGGGTATTTCGAAAATGCATAAGTTTTATTTACTCTTACCTTATCTAAACGTCCCCCTAGTATATTGTGGGCATGATTGGAGGCAAATACTGTCTGTTGTTTTGCTTGTAGTGAGTTATCGGCCAAGGCGGGGAGTACTCATAGTCTTAGATAGGAATTTTTATATATAAGTTTTGAAGCTATGTGTAAGAGTATGACATGTTTAAAGGACTAAATAAATGTTCATGGACACTAGAAGTATATGTTAAGAAACTTTAACACACTTGTTAAAATACATCAAGCCGAGTTTTTTTACGAGTTGGCACCGAGCTGACCAACTTGTGACCAAAGTTGAATCTTTTGGCCGATTATGCTCAGCTCACCTTGGTCACTGGCCTTGTAGCTAGTAATGGTTGATCACTTTGTGATTCGAGTTTTACTACTCTGTGTAGGCTTATTTTAAGAGTTTAATAAGTTATTGGGTATAAAAAAAGTTAAAAAAACTTATTGAATTTGTTTGGACAAAGCTTATGTCAAAGTGCGTTATACATTGGAATGTATTTCTTTTTTACCTAATTATCATGTGTAAAGCAGCGTGCGTTTGTGCGAGGGATACATGTCATGAGAATATGAGATTTAGGGGGTGTTTGGGTAAGCTTGTATAAAGAACTTACAAGCTTATGCCAAAGTGCTTATTAGTTATTTGGGGGAATAAGGGGTTTTTCGATAATGAATAACTAGATAAGTTAAGCATATGGTTATCCATATACAGTACGTCTTAGTATCTTTTAGGCATGATTGAAGCTAATATAATGTACGTTGCCTTGTTCTGCATCAAGATAATAACCATATCTAAAGACTTTATCTGCTGAAGTTTGGTTATTGGATATAAAAAAAAGTTAAAAAGCTTATTGAAGGTGTTTGGGTAAAGCTTAGAGCACTTACAATCATAACGCCGGAACCGGCTTTATTTGGTGTTATGGTTGGAACTTCGGTATCTAGACACTGCACACACGGTACTTTTCCACTGAGTATCTTAATAGTAAATGTGAAATTATTATTGTCTAATTTATAATTTTAAGCATACGTAAGCTTAAACAGTGTTTTGGGAGGTTATCGTGCACACTGCAGAACGCAATAACACATGAAACTAGTATTTTATATTGAAATAAGCGAAACTATCACTTTTTAACACATACTGATGATTTACGAATGAAAACGAGAGGTTATTTCATTGTCAACGGAAAACATGGCACCGCACGTGTACCGAGACCGACTTAGTTACGTCAAAACGTTTATAATCAATTCCAAAATAATAATGATACCTTAGAGGGGTGGGTGTAGTGATATACCATATCTCTTCATCACTGCCACGTCACTGCCACATTAGCATAACAAACCTCCACAACTAACCACAACAAACCCCTTCCCTCATAACAAACTACAACCTCTTCATTTGAGGCCCACCACTACCACTTTATTTTTTTATTCAAATTTCCAAATAAACTAAATTTATTTCATTAAAAATAAAAATACAATACATAACACAATAATAATAAAAATAAACACGATACGAAAAAAAACAACACGGGTAAAAAAAATACAACACATACTAATGGATCGGATCTTCGACATCCCACTTCGGGTAATTTTTCAAAATCTCCCAAACGTGAACATACTTGAACTCCTTTCCACCAAATCATTGCTCAAAGTTTAGTTTCACATTCTCAAGATGAGTGTGGTCATTTTCACCACTTCGACGCTGCAAATATTTGTAAATATCGTTGAATTTTTTTGGAATCAACATTAATCCTCGTCCATTTTCCCGTGATTGAATTTTTGGTACGATGGTCATCGTTAGTTTGATCATTTAACATCTCCATAACGTCGTTCCAAAAAAAATTTGGAACGGTTATTTTCCATATCTAGAGCTTGCGAAATTTCTATCCAAACTTGCGCAAGCAACATTTCTTCAGACTTGTTCCACTTCGGATTTTGAGACATTGTGTGTTTTTTTTTGGAGCTACAGAGATAGAAAGTTTGAATTGATGCAGATGTGAAAAAATGGTGGTCATACTTTGTTATTTAAAGGGGTGGTATTAGTTTTTTTTATATATTTTTTTAAATACAATTCAAATTCAAAAATCATATTCAAAATTCAAATTGAAATTCAAAATTCAAATTTAAATTCAAAATTCAAATTCAAATTCAAATTCAAATTCAAATTCAACTTTAACGGTATACTTTTGAGCAGGGTTATTTAAATTCAAAATAAAAATTCAAATTCAAATAGAAGCGAGATTATTTAAAATTCAAATTCAAATTTTAAATTCAAACGGTATAGTTTTGAGCGGAATCATATGTGCCTATATATACAACTCTACCAGTCACGAGTTACACACACAACTCACACACACAAAAATGTCTCGCAAAGATTTTTCTTAGCAATTCCCAAGTCCACAATAGTTGCTGGAAACAAGCTTTCCAACTCCACCACAGTTTCCTGAAACTAGTTTTCCAACTTCAGAAGAAGTTGAAGTTTACTCAACACCACCTGAAAATGTCTTTCCGGTTTTCCAACCAAAAAACGTATTTTTAAACACTCCACGTATGAACAATCCAATTGTTCCAACTCCACCTGTGAACAGCTCCACCTGTGAACAGTCCACAGGTGGATTTTGAAAACAACCCATTCGGGTTAAGTGAGGCTTCCCTTCGTCAACTTGAATAGGACGAAGAAAACTATAGGGAGATTATGGAAGAGCATGCACGCGAGGAAGCTGCTCATCGTGAACAAGAAGCAAGGGAAGCTCAATATATTCAAGATAACTACTTTGACATAATTGAGACTCGGCTCGTTAATGGCGAGTTTTATTCCTCTTCAAGTTCTGAGGGTGGACTCAGATGATCCGTTTTATTAAGTATTAGTAGTTTTATTTTCATCAGTATACATTGTAGTTTTTAATGTTTAAGCGTATTATGTATTTCTTGTGTTCAGTTTAATGTTCAATGTAATTTGTGTTTTTCATCAGTATGCATTTATGTTTGCATTCTTTTTTCCTCCACGAACCTTTCAATCTTAATAAAAAGACACTTCACCTTCAAAAATATTTATCCTCTCCACAAATAAAAACTCAACAAATAAGAAGAAAAAAGAGAAAAAATAAAAGTACAACTTCAAGCTCGTCGTGTAGACGGCGAAATACACCTTAGCCACGGCGAGCCACGATCCCTCTCACACCCAATGCTCTTAGTTTCATGCTCATGAAAACATTTCCAGAAACATATTTGACATATTTTACGCGTATCGGGATACTGCGTTTAAATTGGAACATGACGGGACAGAGCTACAGTTAATACAATGGCTAATAATAAAAAAATAATAATTAAAAAAAGTTAAAAAAAAACTAACAAATACCCACACCCCATACCCCACACCCCAAAACATCATAATAGTATTGTTCTTGAAGTCCACTACCTTCCTATCACCATCACTACATCTCAAGTAGAAGGCTACCATCATAGCTATCACAAGATGGTTGAAACGTGGCTATGAAGATAGTGGGCAAAATAGAGGGCAAAATCACAGGTTATCTCCTCACTTGCACACAAACCTCACATAAAATTAGGGTTCCAAGGTTAGGGGTTTTTCAAAATTGTTTTGTGGGGTTTTGTAATTCAAGCTTCCATTGTTCGATTAATCAAGAAAGCTCGTGTTAATTCTTTTGCCTATTCGATTCAACATGACACCGCACGCGTACCGACACCAACCTAGTTATGGCAAAACGTTTATAACCCAATTCCAAAATAATAATGATACCGTAGTATTACGCTCATGAAAACATTTCCAGAAACATATTTGACATATTTTACGCGTATCGGGATATTGCGTTTAAATTGGAACATGACAGGACACAGGCTTAATACAATGGCTAATAATAAAAATAAAAAAATAAAGAGTAAATTGCAAAAATCGTCCTTGTGGTTTGGCCAAATTGCACGTTTCGTCCTTGTGGTTCATTAAGTGCAAAAATCGTCCGGATTTGACACTGTTACGTTCACTTTTGGTCCTCCATCATTGCAAAAACCGTCCTTGTGGTTTGCCAAATTTCACTGTTGAAGGACCAAAAGTGCACGTAACAGTGCAAAATAAGGACGATATTTGCATTTTTGATTTACAAGGACGAAACATGCAATTTGACCAAACCACGCCCCATCCTTTTCATCATTTTCTTTTCCGCTTTTCCTTTTCGTCTTCCCCACACCCCAAAACATTAACCATCACCACATCTCAAGTAGAAGGCTCGTGTTAATTCTTTTGCCTATTCGATTCAACCATCATTTTGTAAGATTTGTTATTTAAAATTATTCAAGTTTAATTAATTTGTTTTGCTAATTAATCTTTTAGTTCGAATGGAATAACTTAAGTGAAATTAAAAGAGATTTGTTGCTTGTTAAGGTTACTGTTGTTGCCGTGGCTGCTAAGGATTAAAAACACAAGACCAAAAACTAAAACTTGTGAAAACCAACTATATTATAATCGGCTAAATGACTGTTTGGTTTTGGGCTTATGTTTGGATTAATTAGTTTCGAATTATAAGCCGAATTTCTTATTCGGTTTTCGGCTTATTCCCTTAATTGATTTTCGATTTATGTCATGGCTTGTTAGCTTATTGAAATTTCACCTTATTGCTTTACTTGGTTTTCGACTTAAAGTTGGGGCTAAATTGCTCACTTTGGTTTTTCGGATTTTACTTGGCTTATTCCTTATTTGGTTTTCGGTCTAAGTAAGCTTATGATACTTTTGGTTATTGCCTTGTTGCGTTTTCTTTGTGATCCTTGCCTCGAACGGGAACGAGCACGCACTCGAGGGGGTTAGTTCCTAGTCACTATAATCGTTGTTCACATTGTTCATTGTGTTCGGATATCATTAGAGTCACCCAACGGGATGTGTTCGTTTACTCACTTCGAGCCAAGGGAGAACACCCTATGGTGTTTCTACCCGCTTCAACTCTAGACCACACCAAGAGGTCTCGTAAGAGCTCGTTGGTGTCACGTATGTGATAGAAATGAGAGATTGGTGTGATATTGGAAATCGTTATTAGGTGAGAACTTATGTTTATTACATTGGAATGATGTATTTGCCTTTTTTGGACTATTATGTGTTGTAGTAATATGATCGTATGGGATTTAGGGGGTGTTTGGGTAAGCTTATTTAAAGTAGCTTAATAGGTTATTGAGTTCTAAAAAAGCTGAAATTAAGGTTGCAAATCTCGCTAGGCGGCAACGAGTAATTGGCCCTAGGCGGTAAGTACGTGGGGGTATTGGAATTTTTATGTACAAGTTTTGAAATTATATGTATGATCTGTTTATTGGAGCATAATATTGTTCATAGAACCACAAAGTATGTTTGGAAACATTAACACAATTGTTAAAACACTTCAAACTGAGTTTTGTACGAATTAGCACTAAGCTGACCAAGTTTTAACCAAATTGAATCTTTTGGCTGATTCTGCTCAACTCGCCCTGGTCACTGACCTTGTGGCTTCTAATCGCCGATTACTTTGTAGTCCAAGCTTTACAACACTAGGTAGGCTTATTTTAAGAGTGTTGGAATCACTCCTAAACCATAATTCAAGTGTTAGTTTCTTATATGTAATAGGTAGCTTATTATGGACTTTATATTTGTTTAAGGTCAAGCATATGTAGAAGGCCCATAAGCTTAGGCCCATGTCCAATAAGGAAAAGGGAAGGAGTGGGAGTGTTGCCCTAGCTCCTTGCCTATAAATACTCTTGTAAACCTTCATTTGAAGGTTGGTTGTTCAAGCTTTTCTTTCACTACATACTCTACGCATAACTGTCTTAGTATAACGTGTGTGTGTGTTTGGTTTACTTGTTCAATCGCCTTAATCTCTTTCTAGTAAGCTTGTGTTGTAAATCTAGTGACCTAACAGTGGTATCAATCGCGAAATAGTTGGGTGAACACTTTTGTTTTGAAGTTTTGGTTTTGGTCTTACGCGCAAAGATAACGTCCTCTTTGGTTCGCTTAAAAACTTGTTTTTTACACTTTTTAATCCAAGATTCTTGTACTTTCAACGTTTTAAGGTGTTAAAATACTTGTTTTTGGCAAAAAGTTTCAAACTTTACGTGTGGATCTAAGTTTTTAAGCTTGTTTTTGTTCGTGGGTGCAAATCTACGCGTATCCCGTTTAGCCGTTTTGGTTCATCAAGGTTCATACTTTTGTGTTATTTTGGTACTATTAACGCTATTCCATAACAAAAATCTGGTTTAGAAACAAATTTGGGCATAATCATTTTTACGAGTAGGATTACGCGTATCAAAACCCTAATCTTACGCGTAACTTTATCTGTGGTTTGATCTTCAGTTTCGTGGTTTACTCCGTGTTTTCTTGCTTGGATAAGCCTGAAAATACGTCGACTTTGGATATCTTTTGCACTGTGATAGTGTAAAAGATCATTTGGGCAAAACCCTAAACTTACGCATAAGCATAAAGCTTACGCGTAGAAATCCTACGCATAAGATTCATCTTACGCCTAAGCCAAGTCTTACGCATAAGATAATCCTACGCATAAGTTTCTACGCCTAACTTTGTGTCTACGCATAACTTTAGAGTCTTTTCCATACTTACGCGTAAGCTAAATTCTACGCGTAACTAGTGATTGTTACGCGTAACTTTGGTGTTTTTACGCATAAGTGCTACTTGGATTAGTGTGCTTTCTACGCCTAAGGACACTTCAACAACTAAGGTTCATTCGACTACAAAGATCCATTTTTATAACACAAGTTAATCAACATGTCTCAACCACCATACTCTAACTATTTCCCTTACACTTATTCTCAACGACAACAACAACTAAGTCCACAACATCAACAATGGAATCAACAACAAGCAATTTATCAACAACAATTTAATCAACAACATACTCCACAACTTGGAGCAATTCCTCCACCACAAATGGTTCAAACACCGCCAAGCCTTCAAGTTCAACCCTACACAAACGATTTCAATCAACATCCATCAAGGAACACTATGAAGGAACCCACTTGGTTTGCAAAGATGTGTGAAGCTTTAAGCAGCCAACAATCAATTCATGAGGCTGGATCACTTGATAGACCTCCAATGCTAACTCCAGGAAACTACGATCAATGGGTGATAAGGTTCTTTAGATTTTGTGATCTGAAGAAACCACATGCAAAGTTCTTAAAGAAGGTTATCTTGGAAGGTCCATTTGAGATGCCTACTGTCATTGTACCCAGAGATCCAACTGCTATTCCACCAAGAGATGAACAAACGAACATTGCTACTGTTGCAGACTTGAATCCTCAAGAACTTCTACACTATGAAGCAGATGAGCTTGCAATGGAATATATCCTCTTAGGATTACTAAACCCAATTCTTTGTAGTGTTGATGCTCAAAAGACTGCACAGAAAATGTGGGATCATATTCGTCTTCTTATGGAAGGATCTGTACTCAATCAGGAGGATTTGGAATCCAAAATTTACTTGGCTTATGAACACTTCATGATTGAACCTGGAGAGACACTAGAGTCCTATCATCATCGATTTTCAGACATCATCAATGATTTGGATAAACACAACATCATCATGCCAAGAATTGCAGTGAATACTAAGTTCCTGAGTAGTCTTGGTCCCGAATGGGAGAAGTATGTCATTTTTCTCCGTCAAGCGAAGAATATGCATCATTCTACATATGGTTTGTTGTACGATTACTTGAAGCCTCATGAAAAGGAAGTTGATCGGGAAAGGATTCTCCGTGCTCAAATTGCTCCACCTACACATCCGGAAAATCAACAACTTGCCTTATATGCTCAACAAAGTTATCCTCCTCAACAAGCAACTCAACCAACTGCCTCAGTCACACCAAATGATCAATCACAACAACCTCAACAAAATCAATTGGTTCCTTACAACAACAACAATGATCAAGCACTTCATAGTCAAACTAATGAGGAATCCGATCCGTTCGAAGCATTGCAACAGGGATTTGTTATGGTTGCTAATGCTTTTAGCAGTTATACCAACAAATCCAACAATCGTATTCGTTCCTCATCCAATACACGAAATCAGGTTGTTGTGAACAATGGACGAGTTGAAGTTCAGAATCGTGGTTATGGTCGTCAAATGGGAGGTGGTCAAGGGTTTAATGCTATGGGTAGGAATAACAACAGAGCTCAAGTGGTGGAACAGGGAAATGCTCCGAATGGGTTGAATGGTCTTCGATGCTACAACTGCAATGAGAAGGGACACCTGGCTAATGCATGACCAAAGCCGAGGACTAGGGGCAGTGCTTATTTCAAAGAGGCTATTCTTTTGGCTCTTAAGGATGAAGCTGGTGGATCTCTCACAAACAAAGAACAGAGCTTTATGGCAGATGCAGACTCAGATGATGATATGGAGGATTTGCAGGCCAATGCAGCTGTTATGTTGATGGCTAATATGCATGAGTTACACATGAGTGACACAGGCCCAGTGTATGACACTGATGGCTTGTCTCAGGTACCCGAACAAACCATCATCATATCTGAACTAATATCTCCGCCAATATCTGAATCCGGCACGGCTCAGACTGTTCAAAATGAGTCATCTACATCTCATTCTGACGATTTTCAAATAAACCCCGTAGTTACATTTGACGATCAAGATGACCTTATGGTTTCCTTTGATAATCAAATTGACTCCGTGGTTGTACTTGAGGATCTAAATAATGATCATGTTGTGACTCACATTGAACAAGCCGAACTGTTGCCTCATCCAGATTTTGCTCGTTTAATTAAAGACCATCAAATCAAAATGGAGGAATATTATGCATTAAATAAGGACTTAAAAAGCAAAAATGCACTGTTAACCAAGGATTTTGAATGTTTAAAAATGCAACTCAACTTTTTCAAAACTCAAGAAAACCCTGAAAAAGGTTTTGAAGCCGCTTTTGCAAAATCTCATCAAAACGAAAAATATTTAGAGAGACAGATGCGTGATCTAGCCGCTTCGAAGAATGCTTTGTTGTCTGAAATAGAACAACTGAAACATGAACATAAAAAGCAAATTAACGCTCTCTCCTTGGAAAATCAAAAAGCTAAGGCTGAGTTGTTAACTTGTCAAAAACAGTTCTCCGCATACAAAAAGCATTCAACGAATCGGGTAGATGACCTTCTTGAAGAAATTATCGGCTTGCAAAACAAACTTAAAGAGTTTAAAACTATTGTTTACAAACATGGTGAATCAGTAACAGTTATTGAAAAGTTTACTTTAAAACCCAATCCAAAAGGATATGGATCAAATCTAGCTGATTACAAACCAAAGCTTTCACTAAAAACATTCAAACCAAATCCTGAAGTTTCCAGTGCAGAATATAAAATTGATGATACTGTTATGAGTGTTGTTGAATATCATCGTCAAGAGGAATTAGATGCAGAAGACGAGAGTCGATCAAAATTAAAAAATATTGTTTACAACAAACCTTTTAATTATAGAAAAGCGGTCACTTTCGTCACACCAACAGATTCTACTAACACACCAAGGGTTATCATAAAAACGTCTGAGTCTTATAATGTTAATCCTCAACCAGATTATGCACAAATTTATGGTCCTTTACCTTCCATTAGTGAAGTAAACTCAAAACCTGAAAATCGAAAAATTCTTAGATATTTTGACATTTTCATGGCTGACCTCAAAATTTTACAACATGAGATAGAATATCGTTCTGAAATCAAAATTGAATATTTTCAATCGCCTCTGGCGCGAGAACAAAGAGACATTTTTCAGAAAAATCTTGTACCTAACGTTAAAATTTTGAAAAGTTGTGCATTAGCCTGGGAAAAGGATTTTCATAAGGAACTTGGAGTAATGAAGGTCGTTTTCGAGAAAACATAAACATCTATTTCTAACACTAAACGTAAAAAGAAAATGTTGAGAAACGATGTTGATCGACTCTTGAAAGATGTTATCTGTGTTGATATCCATAATGTTGTGTTATTCAATTCTTTGCCATATGCATCTCATTATATATCTGCTGATAATGTTGACTCTGTGGTAACCGTTGAGAATACTGATAATGTGCTTCAGATCGAGTCTTTAAAAGCTGAAAATAAACAATTACTTAACAAACTTTACAATGCAAAACGTCGTCTTAATTGGTGTGAAAAAGATATTCACAATCAACAACTTAGTTTTCAAAAGAAAATCGCTCAGTTGAGTGCAAAATCTTCTGATCCTAAAATTGAGCAACTGGATGATCAAAACGTGTCTTTAAAAAGTCAAATCTCAAAATATGAACAAGAACTTGTAACAGTTAAACATGAATATGGTGTCATATTTGATTTACTCAATAAGACTCGTCATGAAGCATCAAACGAACTTGATCACTATCTTGCTCACACTAGAGAAGTCATGAATTTTGCTGGTAATATTCGTTCTGAAAATCAAGATTTGATTCACACTATCTCTAAGTTAAGAGAAATGTTAGGAAAGTATGAACAACTTCCGCCAACCATCTTTAAGAGATTAGCACCAGTAACACTTAGTAATCGTGAACCTAGAATCCCTACTGCCAAATATCAAGTTGCTAACGTGCTTCCTTCTACTGAAACAGGAATAGTTGCATCTTTTCCAAACGTCCGCACTTCACAGCTTAGGAGCAATCAATCGAAGAATAGGAAGTTGCGACCTAAGAAAAGATCAATAAGGAATGCTAAAGTAGAAGAACACCCTAGGACTATGAATAAGACTCACGTTGCTTCCACTATAGACATTGCGTCTGGCAAATGTAATAGAAATAGTGATGTAACGAATGTTAAACCGTTAAGTACTTTTGATATTCAGTCTGATGCACCTTGTGTTATTTGTCGTAAAAGTATGAATTTTGATTGTCATGACAAATGTGTTGCTAAAGCTATAATCTCTCGTTTACGGAATCCTAAGAATCGGAATACCTCTAGGCCCACTAATCATTCTAAGTCTGTGCTTGGTAGACCGCCGTCTTTAGATTCTAAGGCATGTGTTGTTGTCCCTGTAGCTCCAATATCACCTCCTAAGAATGTAGTACCACCTAGTGCATTCACTATGACAAAAACAAAGAGTAGTTATAGATGGCAGAAATGGATATATAACACACTAGGATTTAAATGGATGCCCAAAATTATTAATGTGTGTATGTCTAATATACCTGCTTCGGAACCCTCTAACATTTCGGGTTCCACATCTACTTCTATTCCATCTGTGTCGTCTGTGTGTAATGCAGGTGATACAGATCATTCTCTGGATTGTTGATAGCGGATGTTCCCGACACATGACAGGCAACCTTAAACTGTTATCAAACTTTATTGCAAAGTTCATTGGCACTGTCAGGTTCGGGAATGATCACTTCGCAGCTATCATGGGCTACGGAGACTATGTCAATGGGAACATCGAAATCAGCAGGGTTTACTATGTGGAAGGCCTCGGTCACAATCTGTTTTTAGTAGGTCAGTTTTGTGATGGAGATTTGGAGGTTGCTTTCCGGGAGAAAACTTGCTTCATCCGTGATCTACAAGGAAATGACCTTATGTCTGGCTCGCGTAATTCTAGTCTCTACACTATCTCTATGCAAGACATGGTTGCTTCATCTCCCATCTGCTTACTTTCAAAGGCAACATCAACAAAATCATGGCTATGGCACCGTCGTCTCTCACATCTAAACTTTCAAACCATCACCAACCTTGCTCGACACAAACTAGTTGAAGGTCTCCCACGATTCCGGTATTCAAAAGATCACCTTTGCTCAGCCTGTGAACAAGGGAAAAGCACTCGTGCTCATTTTCCTTCAAAGGTGGAACACAGCTCTCAGCATGTGCTTCATCTTCTTCACATGGATTTGTGTGGCCCGATGCGCGTGCAAACGATCAATGGCAAACGCTACATCTTAGTAATTGTTGATGACTACTCACGCTGGACTTGGGTCTACTTTCTTCGAAGCAAAGACCAAGCTCCAAAGATGATCATCACCTTTCTCACAAAAATACAGGTTCAGCTCCGCAACACCGTCAGACTAATCAGAACAGACAAAGGAACTGAATTTGTTAACCAAACCCTTCGAGAATTTTATGAGAAAGTGGACATTCAGCATCAAACATCTATTGCACGTACACCTGAACAAAACGGAGTCGTTGAAAGACGAAACCAAACATTAGTGGAAGCTGCAAGAACAATGTTAATCAATGCTAAACTTCCAGATTACTTGTGGGCAGAAGCTGTATCTACTGCATGCTATACTCAAAACCGTTCTATGATCACAAAATGCCACAACAAAACACCTTTCGAGCTTGTCCACAACCATAAACCGAATCTCAAACACTTTCATGTATTTGGATCCCTTTGCTATCCAAATAATGATCGTGATGATTTTGGAAAGCTCAAAGCCAAAGCTGACATTGGAGTCTTTATTGGATATTGTGAGAATTCTAAAGGGTACCGGATATGGAATCGTCGTACAAAACAGGTTATGGAAACGATTCATGCTCATTTTGATGAACTTACGGAAATGGCTTCTGAGTATAACAGCTTGGAACCCGGTCACAACCGTTTAAACTTCCCCCAACCCCCATCATCAGCTGAACAAAGCCCCCAGCTCACTCGTCAACAAATGAAAAGGTTATTTGCTCCGCTGTTCAGTGACGATATTGATGAACGTGCTCCAGGTGTATCCGCTGTTTCCGCTGCTCAACCTGATAATACTCTTATACCTTATACACCTGCTAAAACAACTACTGTTGAAGAGGCACCACCAGTTGACTCCAACACAACAGTTGAACAAACTGCTTCCAACAATGATGAACCGGCTGATGATATTCTGAATGAAGTACCCCCACCTGCAGATTTTGATCCAAATGCGTTCTTTAACCCGTTTGCTAATGAAACTGCTGCACCAGATGTCGCGGAATCTTCAACAAACCATTTGAATCCTCAGAATCTGCACAATGTATACCAACATCAACCCTCCACACATAGATGGACAAAATACCATCCTCTGGCAAATATTATTGGCAACCCAAACCAACCAGTCGTTATGAGACAACATCTTCATACAGATGGTGAACATTGCATTTATGCACTCACTGTCTGCCAATCTGAACCTAAAAACATTAAAGACGCAATGACAAAAGATAACTGGATTGAATCCATGCAAGAAGAACTCAACCAATTCAAACGTCTTGAAGTATGGGAACTGGTTGAAAGACCAACAGGGGTCTACGTCATTGGTCTCAAATGGATTTGGAAAAACAAATTGGATGCTGAAGGAAACGTAATCCGAAACAAGTCACGTCTAGTTGCTAAGGGTTATCGTCAGGAAGAGGGAATAGAATTTGAAGAATCTTTTTCTCCGGTCGCTCGTCTTGAGGCTGTTCGGATATTTCTCGCGTTCGCGGCTCATATGAATATGACGGTCTATCAAATGGATGTCAAAACTGCGTTTCTCAATGGACAACTGAAAGAAACAGTTTATGTCAGCCAACCAGAAGGATTCGTTGATACTGAGTTCCCGAACCATGTCTACAAACTGAACAAAGCTCTTTATGGCCTCAAACAAGCACCTCGGGCATGGTACGATAAGCTATCATCTTTCCTCATTGCTAATAATTTCACCAAAGGTTCGGTTGACCCAACTCTTTTTATACAATATCACGGGGCACATATCTTAATTGTTCAAATTTACGTGGATGACATCATTTTTGGGTCTACACATAAAAAGTTTTCAATCGCTTTTGCAAAACTAATGAAGAAAAATTTTGAAATGTCCATGATGGGTGAACTCACGTTCTTTCTAGGATTACTAGTTCATCAATCACCCCGTGGTATTTTCTTGAGTCAGTCCAAATATGCCCTTGAATTGTTAAACAAATTTGGAATGAAAACCTGTGACATTTATGCCACACCAATGACTCATACCAAGAAGCTAGACGCTGATTTCCATGGGAAATTAGTAGACCCTACCAAATACCGAAGTATTATTGGGTCTCTCATGTATCTAACAGCTAGCAGACCTGATATTATCTTTGCCATTTATCTATGCTCCCGTTATCAGTCACGACCAACTGAAACCCACCTCTCTGAGGCTAAAAGAATCCTCCGATACATCAAGGGAACCATTAACTTGGGGATCTGGTATCCGAAGGATTCTGGTTTTGAACTAATCTCCTTTTCAGACGCTGACCACGCAGGATGCTTAGACTCAAGGAAAAGTACTTCAGGAGCTCTACAATTTCTTGGTGATAAACTGGTGTCTTGGCAATCAAAGAAGCAGGATTGTACATCGCTGTCATCAACCGAAGCAGAATATGTAGCCATATCCGCGTGTTGTGCTCAAGTCATCTGGATGAGAACACAACTCAAAGACTATGGTTACGTATTTGACAGAATCCCGATGTACTGCGACAATCGGAGTGCCATTGCGATCTCGTGCAACTTAGTTCAGCACTCGAAATCAAAGCACATCGATTTTCATTATCATTTCATCAAGGACCACGTGGAACAGGGTACAGTTGAATTATACTTCGTGGGTACTGAATACCAATTGGCAGATCTGCTCACCAAAGCCTTGCCTCCCGCTAGGTTTAATGAGTTGGTCCACCGAATTGGTATGAGGTGTTTGACTCAAGAGGAATTAGATGACCTCCTAAAATAGTCTTAAAAAACCTGTCAAACACCAAAATCTCTTTTGTAAATATTTTTCCAAAAACAAAATACAAAAATATAAAACCTGATAAAACAACAAAAATATTCTTCTATCTATGTTTCTTTCAACATGGCAAGTACATTTCTTCCGTCAACACTCTAATCTTTCAAAATTTAGTATTTTTTCCGATCAAGTGTTGAGGGGGAGAAAATATTCACTTAACTGTTTCAAAACATATGTGTACTTGCATGTTATCATATCCCAGTTGTTTCTTTTATCAATGGTGGCAAATTTTTTTTCTGATTCAATAACACTCCTCGGACTAAAATTTATAACCGTTCATTATTTTCTTAAGTCGAGGGGGAGTGTCGTCAAGTTTCTTTCTCAAAATCTTTGTTTGGTAACCATAATGGAAGTTAAATGGCTTTGTATGAAAAAGGAAAAGGTGGAGGGACCAAAACTGTCAAAATGTTAAAGTCATTTTTAATAAAAACACTCTCCACCTAACTATTCCATCACATTTATTACTTACACCAAAAAGATCCTACGCCTAATAATCGTTTGACAAATCCGTGTTTCAGATCATCAATTTGTAAGTGATTTCGTGTTTATAACAAGTTTTTAAGCAATGGTTTTGAATCTTTCAAAAATCCAACGGTTTAATTTTAAGATATAGTCACTTTTGTGTCTTATGCGTAAGCGCAAGAACACCAAATCATAAAAGGGTGTTTGTGGTTATAAGAGTTGTGTCAAAACGTTCTTAAAACATCAATGATACTTCTTTAATCATCAAAACGTACCCAGAAATACAAATTGAGTGTATTTGATTACTAGGGTTTATGCGTGGAATTGGGTGTTTTCAAATGTGAAGGTTTTTGGTCAAAAAGATTGTTGTGTGATGTTCATATCATGTTGAATTAATGATTTCCAGGCTCTATAACAACCCAGAAACACTAATTAAGTCAGAATTAGGAATTAGGGTTTAATGTTCTTGAGTTTGGGTATTTTTGATTCACTGAGAATTGGGTGTTAAAACTTGGTTTATAGACTCTCACAACACCTAAGACCTACCAGATAAAGTTTGGTGCAAATTCTATGGTTAGAATTGTTATGCGTAATTCTTGAACTATTAGGGTTTTTTGACTTACGCGTATGTGTTTCTACGCGTAAACTGTGTAATATGTTTCATGCCATAATCTGTTTTAATATGACTATACATGTTAAGATTGATGATATGATGATTTTTATTTCAGGCTTGCTACTCGTAAAATTCAGAATCAAGATCGATTGTTACTCTACGCATAAGGATCACCTTACGCGTAGACAGTTATGCGTAAGAGAAATCCTACGCGTAACTACTACGCATAAGGTTCTACAATGGGACTACGCATATCCTGTGAAGGATATGCGTAAACAGTGACCTCTACGCATAAGGTCTACTCTTACGAGTAAGCCTTACGCGTAAGCTCTACGCATAAGGTGCCCTTTTCCTACGCGTAACATTTCTTACGCGTAAGTAAGGATCCTACGCATAAGCTTTCGTCTAAGCGTATATCACTCCTGTTTACGCGTAACTTTGCCAAATCTACGCCTAAGCCTTGATAGACCTTCATTATGAATTGTTACGTGTACAAACTTGTTAATAAACAAATCATATCGTCACGAAACCAATAATGTCACTAATAAACTTAATCGTTTAATATGTTGTGTTAAATATGTGATAACATAAACTTTAAAACTTAAAGTTAACTAACTCACGAAACTTATCACGACGACATTGGACTATTGAACAAACAAGTGACTTTGGACTCGTAACAATCTTTGACACTGTATATTCAATAATTAGACAATAAAACCTTCTGTTGACTAACATTATGTCTTTCGATATGTTGGTTCTTTTGGCTAATGTTATTTCAGATCACGACATGGCTGCTCAAATGAATGTGGATGCACCAGAAGTTATCACAATTGCTGACCTCTTACCTAATGGCTATCCTAGAAAGATTGGAAAGAACAACCTTAGGGTTGACTTTAAAACCCTCACATGCTCAGAATCTTCTTGTCTCATTGCTGTGGATATTCTTAAGAATCATCCCTACCAAAACATGCTCTCACACTCTGCTACAGCACCGGAAATCTACATTCAGCAATTCTGGAATTCAATGCAGAGGATCACAGGTCAAAGTGCAGTGACGGTGACGCTCAATCACAAACAAGTCACCATCACTCATGCAGACTTACGAGCTGTTCTTCTCATTCCTGAAATCGAGCCAATGACTTCTTTGCCACACCTACTGAGGAGACAGTTCTTCAATTCCTGATTGATATTGGCTATGATGAAGCTTCAGGAACTATCTCTAAGCACTCTCATGTGGAGCTTAAGAACATTCCTCAACCGTGGAGAACCCTCTACATCATCATCACCAAATCAGTCTCTGGTCGTGATAGTGGCTATGAGCATCCCAAGCTCATGGAACTACAAATTTTCTGGTCATTAATCAACAAAAAGGACATCGAAATTGAAGCACTGTTATGGGAAGACATGATGTCATTTCACAAGAAACTTGGCTCAAAGATTCCCTATGTCAGATACACAAAATTGTTGATCCAGAGAGCACTTGGACTTCATCCCGATATTCCACAAAGGCTCAATGACCCAGACAATCACGATATGTTGACTGAGCCTACCCTATCAGTCAGAATCAAGGAATCGTCTACAAAGAAACAGGGTGCTGTATTACCTGATCACCTTATGTCTAAAGAAATCAAAAAGCTCGAGACATACAAAAGGTATCTAGTAGCAGTAAGAGAAGGAAAAGTTGGTCATCTCGATGACAAGTCTTCTGGAACACCTATAAGGAGAACCAGAAGAGGCAGTGCAGGAAGTGCTGCAAGTACTGAAAGTCATAGGAAGTTTCCCAAGAGGAATCCTCCTCTTAAAAGGACTGTTCCTTCTAAGGAAGCTGTTCCCATTCCCTTACCTAAACCTGAACCGCAGAGAAAGCTAATTGACGAGGACTCAGAAGGTACTGAATCAGAAGAAGAGATTACATACTCTGAAACTGCTAAAGATGAAACCACAACGGTATCTAAACCTCCCAGTCCTCCAGCTAACATAGGAAAAGGAATGACTCCTGTACTTGTGCCATATGAAGAAAGCTCAGAAAGTGATGAAGAGCAACTGGATAAATCCTACAGGAAGAAGTTTAAATTAGTTAGACACCTTCAAAAAGCTAAAGAATTTGAACAAGAACAAATGGGTGGCCCCGGAGGGTCGAGTGGTGGTGTCCACTCTTCACCAGGTCCTGATGCGGTTAATCGACCCGATAAGGGATCTGGTGCCACCACTCTTGTGCAACAACAAACACTTGTGGAGGAGTCTACTGATTATAACATTGAGGAACCAGAAAAGGATAAGACTGAGAAAGAGAAAACTGATGAAGAAGCTAAGGCTCAGACGGAAGAAAAGGCTAAATCTGGACAAGATAACAAAGAAAATTATGATGATTATCTTCTCAACAGTCCAACTCGTTCCAAAGAGGATACTTCTGCACCTCCAAAGGACCCTGAGCCTCCTCATGTCTCCTCCTCATCAGATTCATCATCTCACTCCTCACCACCACAATCTAAAAGATCAACCAAATCAACTTCCAAATCAGTGAAGAAGCCTACTCGATCTTGGATATCTCATGCTCATAAAAGAATTGGGAATGCTGTCAAACAAGTCAGAAAGAAAGACATCCTCTACAGGAAGATGAACTTCTATGCTGATCAGATACAGTATATTCATGATGATCTCGACAAGATGCAAGAAGAAAGGGAGTATGTCCAGAAGCTCATGAAAGATGATCTTCAAGGGAAAATGGACGAAATGATCAAAGGATACTCTCACCAGTTCCTTATGGAGGTCGTTCCGAAACTGACAAAGGAGATGTATAACAGACAACTGTATCCAAATCTATTGCATCTAGCCAAACAAGCCATGAAATCAACTCTGATGAATTTAAGCATCAATCCAGTTGAATCTACAATCTTCTCAGATGATGAATTGGTGAACCGGCTAGTAGCACAAATGTCGAAACGCTCTACAACGTTTGCCTCACATGAAGCTAAACTGTTTGAAGCTCTATTGGAATACCAACTCAGGTCCTCATTCCGAGAAGAAACTGTTAGGCCCAAACGTTCAAGAGATGATGAAGACAAAGATCAGGATAAGGATAAAGAGCCCAAACGCTCAAAGAAGTCTGATGAATCATCCTCTATTCAGTATTCCATGCAACATCCTCCCCAAAGGACTCCAGCTTCTCAACGAACTCCTCCTAGCTCTTCTACTGATAAACCTCAGGATTCTGAGTTACCGCCCGAGACTTAAAAAACCGGTGATCACTTTGAGTATACGGGTGGTGATGATGAGGAAGTCCGTGAGCCCCTACAACAACCCACCTCTCCCAAACAAGTACAGAAACCAGAGTCATCATCTAGGCCTTTGAAAAAGAAGAAGAAGACGCCTTAGACTGACGTTGTATCATAGCTAGACGATGATAAAACAGAGGAATTTGAATGGTTCTCTACACTTGTTAACTCAACTCCCTACCCTGAAGAAGGTCAAGATCTGGTAGACGGTAATACATTGGAGCATGCTAAGATTCTGCAAGAAAAGTTCCATGTGAAGAAGATGACGAAATCCGAGTTGAGGTGAATCAAGAATGAAGCTTTTCAACTGTGGAAAGATAGCTCAGAAAGTGCCATCGAGGTCGAATATCACCTTGAAAACATTGCTCGAGCTATGTCTAACAACATGGATTGGCTCAACCCAGAAGCAAACATCAACTTCACCAAACGGGACAACCCTCCAAACTACACCGACTGGTCTAAACCTCTACCAACAATTGGCCAACCAGATGAACCTAGGATCCCATTTAGATATTTCTTCAAAAAAGACTTGGAATTTCTTCTACACGGTGGCGATGGATCAAGGAAATACGCTACATCTTTGACACTTCCATTCCCAGCAGCCATATACTCAAACTGCATAGCTATCGAGGAAAGAGCTAATCACTTGTTCTCCAACAAAGTGGAAGCATACGACCGAGATGCAATGTACGGGATTCATCATTGGCCGGAACGCCGAAGAATCTACTACAGAAGCTGCCAGGTTCAGAAGTCTCAACATGCAGTGTTCAGTACTAAGGATATTGTTGCCATCAAACACGTTGATCTTTCGACCAAATGGGACTACACTTTTCTCAAGAAGATTGTGGTCAAAAGGCAAGATGAACGGGATTATGCATTCTCTGAAGCTGACTTTGAGAATTTGTCTATCAACGACATCGAAGACATGTACCTTGCCAAAGTACAAGGTCGGATGAGACAATTCTCCACTGACGTACAACGTGAATTCATCAAGTCAGTGCTCATATTCATCAGACGCATAGTCATCAATGAACGTGTAGAAGATCTCCAGCTGGCTGTTGAATCATATCAAACCCGTATTAAATTCACTCCACCTTAGCTTAATCTTCCCGACATCAACCAGCTCTCACAATATACGGTCGTCAGCAAACCTTTCGGTGTCGTTTACCGCAGTGAACTTCAACGAAATTGCTTAATGGCGTGTAGTGATCTTCACAAGTTTGGGGATCACACTTTGAAGATGGTTAGGGACGGATTGGCTTATAGGTTAAAGGATATACGTCAAAATATTGGGTCTCCTAAGCGATGGAATTCTCAGGATCGAAGGGATGTGAGGAGAATCATCAAGATGATTGATGAAAGGTTGTATAGAAGGGATCAGTTCAGAAGATTGGAAAGCTTTGTTGGTGGTCGACCCAGGATTAACATCACCAGCTTTCAACGCCTGATTCACACTCCTGGCGACATCTCTGGACTTCCTGGTACCCCTTGAACTGCTTCTTTCATTATAAATTTGGATGTGTGATTATATATGTCTATGGCTTGTGCACACATTACAGTGTACAACCCGTAATTGTCAAGAAAGGACCCTGTGGTACGCTTCAGTGCCACAATCCTTATAAAAGGAGCGAAAGCTTCTTAATTTTTAAGTAAAACCTATCAAACCTTTCATTTTTCAAGGTTTTGCTCAAAAAGACAAGTACTTCCCCGTATGTTTTTCAAAACCTCAACCGTTTATATCACTTGTTGAGGGGGAGTATTTGAATTAAACTTTGTTCACAAATTGTTCATAGTGGTCATCTTCCCGCAACACTCGAAATGGTCATATTTATTCTCAACTTTTCAAAAATAACATTTTATATGCCATTTTTGAGGGGGAGAAAATTATGTGATAAGAAATATGTTGTGTAAATGCAAATGAATCTTTGTGTAATAGACTTAACCAACGAATTAACGGTACTAAACTGTTAGTAACTCGAAAAGACTTGTCCAGGACGGGTAATAATTTCAAGCTAGTTCGCTAGTAATGTAAACGTGTCTCGCAAAGGACTTGTCCGAGTAGAAAGTACCATTCGAGAAACTCTTGGTAGACATGAACTCTGACGGGTATGACAACCTTTAGAGGTTTGTCTACACCTTCAAGGTAGTTATTTGAGCTAGTTGTCACCTAAAAGCTGACAATGTATCTCTTTAACTATGCAACGTAACCGTGTCTCGCGGGGGATTGTCTATCTTGAGTTGATCAATTCTAAAGTGCGCGCTCTTCCCACACTGTGCATATTTCCGTCAAAACTCTAAAGCACATGTGGAGGGGGAGTATTTCTGCTAAAAGATAAAACTCTCACAGTGGTTCAAACATGTTTTTCATTTACAAACCCTTTGAGAGATTTTCTTTAAAAAAATTGGTTTTACGGCAACATAGGTTAGTCATGGTGTGATAAGGTGACTAAGGTTAGGAATAAACGTCCTATGATCCGCCAGAGCCGGAGGGATCTACCCAAGGACATCACAAATAGTTAGTACTTAGAAGTCCTTAGGTATGATTATAAAAAGGAGAAATTGAGAATCGGAGAAAGAATGAGTTGAAGAATTAAAAAGAAATGCAAAGAAAAGGGTGAAAAGAAATAGCCCTCCAAATTATTCAACTTAGGGCAGACACCGGGTTCAATTCATATGCTACTGGTTGTCACTTAGTGACACCGGTATTGAAGATTAAAAGTCGTCATGGACCCAGTGACGCATGCACTAAACCTTCTTAGCCACTCAAGTTTCTCTCAACAGAAGCTTGTTTCATTCTCACAGGGAACCCTACGTAAACTATTGGCTTTCTCTTAGAGATCGATGGTATTGAAGAAGGAGACCCTCTCCCTAGTCTCCACTCAGGAAAACCAAAACGCACTATTGAGTCTAGAGCCACGAGATTCATCAAAAGATCTCTTAGGTACACTTGACATTTCATCACTTGACATTCAACAATAAGAATTTCAGTGGTACAATATCGAGTCCTTCACAGATCTTAGCAATCTGTCGAGAACATTTATGAGAGGTTCACAATTGTGATCCTCAGTGATTGAATGAAAACTCCTGCCAGGGTCAACATCAAACAGCCCTGACAGCAGGTCACTTCGGTAACTCCCCGTGGATTACGCTTAGTGTGTCTCAAACGGTCTACAGTCGTGAGGTGATGCTTTGGTGTACCTCAGCGACTCATCTGAACTGTAGATGTACTTCGGTACATCGCGTTATCTCACTTGTGGGACTCCAGTTCAGGAACGGCCTTTGTAAGAATTAGAGTTGTGTTTTCACACAATGCTGTTAACACTCTCGAAGTTCAAACTCGTAAGTGCTGGAATCCGCTTATTACTAACCGTTTGAAATGTTTTCTTCTTATGGAAGCTCCGGAGCGGGATGATCGTGCAGATTCTGCTCATGCTCACGCCAACATCATCACTAATGGAAGTTCTATTCAAAAGCAACACAACAGTCAGAATGATTCTTCGTCTAACCAAAGAATCTTCAAAGTTAAAGACTTAAAGAACTTCATCAGTACTAAAATCCAACGTCAAAGAGCATGTGAGCATGTTGAAGAATGACGTGGAGACACTGAAGCAGCGAAGCAGACCTGAGGCAGACTTGATGCAGACAACAACATACTATCACTTTCATCACAAAGAACAATGATCAAAGAAAAAAGTTAAAGATGACGTCAAAGCATAACTGTTCAAAGAAAACTATCTCTCTACACTGGGGAGATTGTTCGAATCAAGGCATTCCTTCTCACAAGAAAGAAGAATGTCAGAAGACGTCAAAGCTACTATTACATCAACGCCTTCACCGTTTTTCATCACCAACACTTGAGGGGGAGATTGTTGGAATCACTCCTAAACCATAATTCAAGTGTTAGTTTCTTATATGTAATAGGTAGCTTATTATGGCCTTTATGTTTGTTTAAGGTCAAGCTTATGTAGAAGGCCCATAAGCTTAGGCCCATGTCCAATAAGGAAAAGGGAAGGAGTGGGAGTGTTGCCCTAGCTCCTTGCCTATAAATACTCTTGTAAACCTTCATTTGAAGGTTGGTTGTTCAAGTTTTTCTTTCACTACATACTCTACGCATAACTGTCTTAGTATAACGTGTGTGTGTGTTTGGTTTACTTGTTCAATCGCCTTAATCTCTTTCTAGTAAGCTTGTGTTGTAAATCTAGTGACCTAACAAAGAGGTTAATAAGCTATTGGGTATAAAAAAAAAGAAGGTACAAAGCTTATTGAATGTGTTTGGGTAAGCTCATGTAAAAGTGCTTTATACATTGGGATGTATTTGTATTTTTCCTAATTATCATGTGTAGAGCAGCGTGAATTTGTGAGAGAGAAAACTGTCATGGGAATATGGGATTTAGGGGGTGTTTAGTTAAGATTATATAAAGAACTTATATGGGTTGGGCAAGCTTATGCAAAGTGCTTATTAGTTATTTGGGGGAATAGGGGTTTGTTGATAATGAATAAATTGCATAAGTTAAGCATAAGGTGATCCTGATACATTATATCATCTTAGTATCATTTGGGCATGATTGAAGCCAATATAATGTATGTAGCTGATAAGGTTTTAAAAGGTACCATTTTGAGGGGTCGTTTAAGTCCTTATTTGATCACTTTTGTATCCGTTATTGCTTAATATCGTTCCTTTTCACTTTTTAGGTCTCGTGAAGGCAAAATGCTGGAATGGCACTTATTTGGACAGAAAGGCGCGAATATATGAAGAAAATGGCCAAAGTCAAAATCAGACACTCACAGTCGCTGAATGTAGAAGGCGACGGCGTCAGGTTCTATGTACGACGCCGTCGGAGAATTGTTGTGACGGGTCAGAACTCAAAACTCGTGTTTTCAAGAGACGGCGTCTAGTGTGAAAGAGTAGGCCGTCGCTACTCAGACGGCCTAGATGCGATCCAGACGACGTCAGAAGCTGAAGAGGACGGCGTCACGGACATAAGGTGACGCCGTCGCAAGGTTAACGTGGCCAAGACGAAACCCTAATGGCGGCGACACGACGGCGTCACTAAACATAAGGTGACGCCGTCGCAATTGTAATCTTATATATAGAATCCGAATTTTTCAGTCTTTGTGTGGAGAGTCTTTGGAGTAAAAACCTAAAACCGAACCTAAGGTGTCTTGTACAGTATTTTAGGGTTTTTAACCCTATCTTACACCAAGATAAGTCTTTGCTTCATTAATTCAATTATGTCTTTGATTATTTGTATGTATGCTTGCATGTTCTCCATGTCCGGCTAATTTATTTGTGTGTTTGCTTAGGAAGTATGAAGCTTAATTATTAAATATTGATTGGTTGTTTCTTATCTTAGTTGATTAATGATCTAGTAATGCGATAGGTCATTCGTTGTGTACTTAATGCTTGATTCATCTTTGTGAACCCTAGAGTATGATTACCTGAGTGATTGTAGTCTAAACCATCCGAAGAGTGCCTTAGAGTAGGAGTCTATAATCTCTACGTGGATTTGTAGACAAGACCCTTTGGTAAGTTCAAAGAGTTAGGGAGAAACGCATACCCTACAACTTTAGAAACACAACGCAACTAGGAATAAGACGTGACACTCAACCATCAATAGGAGATAATTAAGGAGTAATACAAACTAAGTAAACACATCTTTAAACTATCATACGAGCACACATTAATTAGACATAGACTCCCACAACCTTAGTTTAGATAATTAGATAATAGTAGAGTAATCGGTAGAAATACCAACCCCCCCAAATCCAATACCCGAGATTCGTACTTTTCCATTTTCATAAAATATAAAAAGATAAAAAATAATCTTCCTCAACCTTAACCTTAGCGTAGTAACTCCCTACTAGCATTCCTATTCCCCTAGAGAACGATATCAATACCCGTGGCTTACCCTAATTACTACACTACAACGATTAGGTTCACTGCCTAGGGTGTTATAAAACTTGCTCGAAGAAAAGGAAGTTTCCTTGACCCCGAACGACGCGTGTAGCGTTATCAAGTTTTTGGCGCCGCTGCCGGGGAATAGAATAGCTAGTTAGTAGTCCACCTCGTTTAGGTTTCTTTGCTTGATTCCTATCAAGTAAACTTTTTTCTCATTTTTAGATTTCTCTTAGTCTATCCCCCTTCTTCGGAACCTTTGTTCGTAACCCCATCACTCTTCATCATGGAAGGTGATAATCAACAACCACGTCCCCATACAAACCCCCTTAAGCAACTTAGAACCCGCAGTTCCACCAAAACTCTTATTGAACCATTTGCAGAACCCGAAAGAGAGCTCAATAAGCGGAAAAAAGCTCTCCATGATTCAGAACTTCATGGCACTTCAATCAATTTTGATGAAGTTACATCTGATGAAGAATCTCCTCATTCACCACAATCTACTGAAACCATTATCGTTGACGATCTGAGCCAAAATGGCGAGGAAGTCCTTACCACTCCAGCCAATAGCCCCATAAATCCTCCTAAAGCGAAAACTCTTGGGGAACACTCCTATCCCTCTGCGTCTGGATTCACCAATGCCATTGTCTATCCCTCGGAACAGATCAATGAGGTATTGCATGCATCTGATATTTGGCTAATCCAAAAGGCATGTCAATTCCATGGATCCCACAGTGAAAACCCAATTCACCACATCAAACAGTTTCTAAAAATTGTTGATGCTATCTATGCTGACGGAGCATCTAAGGAGACATCTAGACTCCGGTTTTTCCCATTTTCTCTTCAAGGGCAAGCCAAGGAGTGGCTCGACAAGCTCCCTCCAAGGTCCATTTTCACATGGGAACAACCCACAACTAAGTTCACCAGAAAGTTCTTTCCTCCTGGAAGAACTGCAGCATGTAGGAGCAAAATTCTGCACTTTCACCAACCCGATGGAGAATCTATCACCAACTCCTGGAGTCGTTACAAAGATCTTATTCAACAAGCTCCACACCACGGTATTAACCTTTGGTTGCTTGTTCAAATCTTTTACGACAATGTCTCCCGAAAGGATCAAAAAGGGATTGATTTCTCAACTAGCCAGAAAATCGCAAATCTCACTGCGGAAGAAGGATGGAACCGAATAGAGGAATATATCCAATATCAAGACAGCCATTGGAATGAGCAGGAAAACGCGTCAAGCATTTCCACTTTCTCAAGTGAAGAGTTATCCTTAGATTATCGGATTGAGAAAGCACAAAAGAAACTAGCTTACCTCATAAAATCACCAGAACCAAAAAGGCTGACTAACCCATATCTCTTATGCGACATATGTGGAGGATCGCATGAAAGCGATGAGTGCGATGACACATCCCGAGAAAGCGTCTTCCTCTCCAGTCATGATATTTATGATGACCCTTCACTCCTCGCATTTTATCAAACCGATGAATGTGATCCTTGGGGCAATCTGAAATGGAGAACGGAAGGTAAGGACGGACCTGAGTACTCCATCCGTGATCCTTTTGAAGAAAAACTCGGGCAGTTCACCATGGAAGGGGCTGCAATCTTGAAAGGTCTTGAGGAGTTTATCCAAGAGCAGCAAGCTGAATTAGAAAGTCAGTTCACCAATCTCCACGAAAGAATGAGTGGACCTGGCATAGCACTTCACGATCCAACTTGCGCAATCACTACTCGATCAGGAACTACTACCAAGGATCCCCCACATCCCAACCGGGACCCCATCACAAGGGAACCCGAGTTAGGAAATGAGGCGATTCCCACACCTCTTCCAACTCCTCACGATCCTCCCCCACAAACACCAGCACCAGCCCAGCGCCCAACTTTCTCACGGATTCCTTATCCCTCTCGTTTAAAAAATCAAAAGGCTGAAGAAGACAATGAAAAAATATTGTCTTACTTAAAACAAACATCCGTCAATATACCACTCCTTGATGTATTCTATCATATCCCTAAATATAGTAGATACTTCAAGAGGCTGATATCTAATCGAAAAAAGCTTGAGGGATTGATATTATTAGGGGAAGAATGTTCAGCTATCATCCAAAAGAGCATGCCCAAGAAGAAGGAAGATCCGGGCAGTTTTACTATTCCTTGCTCTATAGGGGTGCTTTCTATGAAAAACGCCTTAGCAGATCTTGGGGCAAGCATTAACCTGATGCCTCACTCCCTGTTTCTTAAGCTCGGATATTCAGGGCTTAAACCAACTAGGATGAGTATCCAATTAGCTGATCGATCAATCAAATATCCCATTGGAGTTTGTGAGAACGTTCTTGTAAGGGTGGGGGAATTCAAATTTCCAGTCGATTTCGTAATTTTAGAGATGGAGGAAGATAATTCCGTCCCAATAATCCTTGGAAGACCCTTCTTGGCTACGGCTCGTGCCATTATTGATGTTCATGATGGAAAGCTCACTTTACGAGTAGGATCCGAGAGCGTGACCTTCGACATTAAGGACTCTATGAGACATTCTTCTTCCTGCGGTCCTCCCGTATATTTAGTTGAAGAAGTTGATGAATTTGTTGATGACATAGACGGCTGCATTGACGAGTATTTATTAAACGAATTCATGAATAATGATAACAACGTAATATACGACAATCATGAAATTGAGATGGTTGGAGCTGTGTCCTTTTATCCTCGTCAGGATGAAATTGAACCTATTGAGCTTCAGAGACCGGGAAACCAGCTAAAACCATCGATCAAAGAACCTCCTACCTTAGAACTGAAAGATCTCCCGAGTCACTTGGAATACGCCTTTCTTCAAGGGGAGGACCAACTCCCTGTCATAATAAGCTCCTCGCTAACCACTATTCAGAAAGAGAAGCTCTTAGAAGTTTTAAAAGAATATAAAGGGGTGATTGCGTGGAGTGTTGCCGACATTAAGGGAATCGATTCTAAATTCTGTACTCACAAAATCCTCATGGAAGAAGATTACAAACCAACTGTTCAACCGCAAAGGCGGGTTAACCCTAACATCAAAGAGGTAGTAAAAAAGGAGGTCATTAAGCTTCTGGATGCAGGTCTCATCTACCCCATATCGGATAGCCCATGGGTCAGCCCAGTCCAAGTGGTTCCAAAAAAAGGAGGGATGACGGTTGTAAAAAATGAGAAGGGTGAGTTCGTGCCACAAAGAACGGTTACTGGGTGGCGTGTATGTATTGACTACAGAAAATTGAATGATGCCACCCGGAAAGATCATTTTCCTCTACCGTTTATTGACCAAATGCTTGAAAGATTAGCTGGGCACGAATACTACTGTTTCCTTGATGGCTTTTCAGGTTACTTTCAAATTCCAATTGCTCCTGAAGATCAGGAGAAAACTACATTTACATGTCCTTACGGAACGTTCGCGTACAAGCGAATGCCTTTCGGGTTATGTAACGCACCCGCAACTTTTCAACGATGTATGATGGCCATATTCCATGAGTTAATTGAGGACAGCATGGAAGTTTTCATGGATGATTTCTCGGTGTTTGGAAATTCTTTCGACCTTTGTCTTTCCAACCTTAGAAAGATGTTGAAGCGATGCGAGGAAACTAATTTGGTTTTAAATTGGGAAAAATGCCATTTCATGGTAAAAGAAGGAATTGTTTTAGGGCATAGAGTCTCAGGGAATGGAATTGAGGTCGATAGAGCGAAAATCGAAGCAATTTCCAAACTCCCTTATCCTACTACCGTTAAAGCCATTCGCAGCTTTCTTGGTCATGCCGGTTTTTATCGAAGGTTTATTAAAGATTTTTCGAAAATTGCCCGGCCTATGACACAGCTTCTTGTTAAGGATGCCCCTTTTGATTTTTCTGGAGAATGCAAGGAAGCATTTAACCGACTGAAGAAAGATCTCACTCAAGCACCTATAATGGTCACCCCTGATTGGTCTCAGCCGTTCGAAATCATGTGTGATGCTAGTGATTATGCTGTCGGCGCAGTGCTCGGTCAAAGGAAGGAAAAGCATTTTCAACCAATCTACTATGCTAGCAAAACCATGAATGTAGCACAAGAGAACTATACAACCACTGAGAAAGAACTTTTAGCCGTTGTATTTGCCTTCGACAAATTCAGGCAATATCTCGTTCTCTCTAAAACTGTCGTCTTCACAGATCACTCCGCCTTACGTTATCTGTTTTCAAAACAAGATGCTAAACCGCGCTTGATTAGATGGATCCTATTACTTCAAGAATTCGACATTGAAATTCGAGATAAAAAGGGGGCTGAAAATCTCGCCGCTGATCATTTATCACGCTTGGAGAACCCCGATCTTGAGAAGTCAGATCACATCGATATTCGTGACTCTTTTCCCGAGGAACGGCTAATGGCGATTAAAGAGAGTGAGCCATGGTATGCTGATTATGCTAACTACCTGTCCAGTAGAGTTTTGCCAAATTACATGACCAGACAAGATAAAAAGAAGTTCTTCACTGCGCTAAAACATTACTTCTGGGATGAACCCTTCCTTTTCCGTATATGTCCTGATCAAATCATACGACGTTGCGTGGCTGGTAGAGAGATTGATCGAGTTCTAAAAGAATGTCATGCAGGACCATCTGGGGGACATCACGGTGTGAATATCACGGCACGAAAGGTTTTCGATGCCGGATTCTATTGGCCTACTGTTTTTCGAGACGTTAAGAGATTAGTTCAAATGTGTGATGCATGCCAACGATCAGGAAATATTTCACGACGGGATGAGTCACCCCAGAACTATATCCAAGTCTGCGAAATATTCGACGTTTGGGGAATAGACTTCATGGGACCCTTTCCATCTTCCGGAGGAAATGAATACATTCTCGTAGCTATCGACTATGTATCCAAATGGGTAGAAGCTCAAGCCCTTAGAAATAATGATGCAAGGGTAGTTATTCACTTTCTTAAAAAGTTCTTCGCACGATTTGGGATTCCCAAAGCATTAATCAGTGATAGAGGGACTCACTTTTGCAATGCTCAAATGGAAAAGGTGATGAAGAAGTATGGCGTCCCACATAGATTTTCTACTGCATATCATCCTCAGACAAACGGACAAGTAGAAAACACAAACAGGGCATTAAAGAGGATACTTGAAAAAACGGTTCACCAAAACAGGAAAGATTGGGCATTCAAACTGGATGAAGCACTTTGGGCATTCAGAACTGCTTACAAAACACCTATCGGGACAACCCCTTTTCGCCTGGTATACGGAAAAGCTTGCCACCTCCCTATCGAACTTGAGCAGAAAGCATATTGGGCCCTTAAGGCCTGTAATATGGATTATTCTGAAGCAGGGTCAAATCGGTTCTTACAACTTCAAGAATTGGATGAGCTGAGGCTGGAAGCATACGAATCGTCAATCACTTACAAAGAAAGGGCAAAAAGATGGCACGATCAACGAATAAAGAATCCTAAAGAGTTTTTGGAAGGGGATAAAGTGCTCTTGTATAATTCGAGACTAAGATTATTCCCAGGAAAACTCAAATCTAGGTGGTATGGACCCTTTTCAGTAAAGAACCAGATGAGCAATGGGGCGGTAGTACTTCTAGACCATGATGGAAGAGAATTCACAGTTAATGGGCAACGAGTGAAGCATTATCAATTGGATAATATTGAAATAGTGAACGATGAGGATATTGTTTTAGATGAAGAGGGCGATGGTGAGAAAACGTAGGAGCATGACTATGAGTCTAGCTACAAGACTCTTTAATAAAGAAAAGCGCTTCGTGGGAGGCAACCCATGCTTAATTGTTTGCTTGTTAGTGTCATATATCTTTTATTAATTGTTTATCCTCATGTTTAAATTTGTAAAAATGCTTTATTTTGTTTTTAACCTCGTCTTAATTGCATATAAAGGTATTTTACATAAGGGATAAGTGTAGGGAGGATTACACACGTTTTCAAAAGAAACGTAAACATGAGAATAACAATTAACTAAAAGATATATATGTTTGTTTGTTCGAGTCAAATGCTTGTATCGAGTCATAATGGATGTTTTGCAGAAATTTTTCCAGATTCTAAAGATATAAATTTTCCAGAAATTTTTCCAGAAAATCGCAGACCAGTTTTTGTCAGGATAACCTGACGGCGTCAGGATTGCAACCTGACGGCGTCAGAAAGGAGTAAAAACGTCAGATTACTTTTTCTCGTTTTCTGAGCTACTTATAAATTTTTGGAATTTTCCAGGTCTTAATTTTCTTAGAAATTCTGTAAACATCCATTCCACAAGCATTATATCCTAGTTTAAATCGAGTCTTATATATATTATTACCGCCGATTTTACGCGAAGGTTTCGTTTGTTTTCTTCAAGTGTGCAGGTTTAGTTTGTCAAGAAGAAGTTACAAAAGATTGGAAGGAGCTTTTCACGCATAAATTCTTCTTGAAAAGAATTTAACCACCACTTTACACAGATCCTACCGAGCTAATCAGGGGAGTATTAGTTTCTTTCGTTTTTGATTACCTTCTTTTATCATAACTTTGATACTTTCGGGGAACATTGGGGACAATGTTCAGTTTAAGTGTAGGGAGGGAAAATAAAACGGGAACTTTGAAACTATGCTTATCCTTGATTTTTTGCTTTGTCCAATTGTGATTGTGTAATAAACCATGAGAAATGTCGGTTAGGGTAATTTTGGCACAAAATTTAAAATTTTTCATGACATATAAGAGTGGGCCATTAGTCTTAACAAAAGCGTCTCATGGATAGGAAGTTATATGACTAGCACAAAAACCCTTTACCACCCAAATTTCACCAAAAATGTGAGGATCGCCCTTAGATTAGTAGGAATTAAAGCATTCATCTTTAATGCTTAGAGTGTGAACCGGTAGTATATTAGATTCTAGAACTTGTTTTGTGATGCATTCCGAGATCGCTAGTGAGACTACACTTGTGTAGTTAGGAATAACTAAATGATAAGAGGCATTAGGATAAACCCTTGTTTGATACCTGTAATATAATTACTTCTTCCACATCGGTTGAGTAATTCCCCCACACCCTTTGCGTTGTACTCATCTTTAGTACACGATACCCCTAGTTAACCCCTCAGAGCCTATCCTTTTCGCGGTTCTCGTGATGTTTCGGTTTTTCCGGAATATCAATGAAGAGCATTGTTTACACCCCACCCCCAAATATACACCCAAATCGCCTTAGCCTAACCCTTATGCACTCACTTTTAGTGCAAATTTTTGTTATCACCCTAAACCCTTAGTTCAATTATTTAGTTGCTTGCATAAGTTGCTAAGTCGAGTCATATCCTTTGTATACAGTTTTGGGATGATTGGGATTCATGGGAAAAGTTAAAGTTTATGAAATGACGGGAAGGGAACGTTAAATTCAAATTCCCTTTGTTTACGTAATAATGTACCCCAAGTGTTTTGATCTTTTCGATTCGGGTCAAATTAGTGTTAGAATAATAAAAACTCAAGTGTAGGGATATGCCTGTAAATCCCTAGTATTTTGATGTTATCGTAGAGGATGGTAGAGTAAAAGTGTATGAAAAAAAAAAAAAAAAAAAAAAAATAGAAAAAAGAGAAAAAAAAAAAAAAAAAAAAAAAAAAAAAAAAAAAAAAAAAAAAAAAGAAAAAAAAAAAAACATACGGGCTACCATTCTACATCTATCTTTTAATTTATGTTTGTTTATTTCAGTTATCTAGAGTTTAGAAGTGTCAAGTCTTGGCTTAGCAACGCCATTCTTCATATGCATTTAACATAGAGATTTTTGACTTACCACCACTAAATAGCCTATCCCACCAAACCCTTATTTCCCTACCGTAAGCCTAACGTTACAACCCTTTAAAAGACCTCTTTGATAGTCTTTCCTAGGTGCTTACGCCAAAGCGATGGAGGTTTGATCTATTCTCAAGCCTATGGTAATCTATGTACTAGGACCGGTTAATGAGTGTTTATCTTCCATTTCCTATTTTGTTATATTTCATATACACCCGAGAGAGATGTGAGTATCCAAACACCCCATGTGAGGTGCTAGTATGTAATTTCCGTGCTTGTTATGACTTTTGCGGGGCTTATATGTGTTGTGGACCGTTTTGAATTAATGCTGAATGACCCCTAACTTACAAATTAATTGGCTAAAAGCACATTTGCTTGAGGACAAGCAAATAACAAGTGTAGGGATATTTGATAAGGTTTTAAAAGGTACCATTTTGAGGGGTCGTTTAAGTCCTTATTTGATCACTTTTGTATCCGTTATTGCTTAATATCGTTCCTTTTCACTTTTTAGGTCTCGTGAAGGCAAAATGCTGGAATGGCACTTATTTGGACAGAAAGGCGCGAATATATGAAGAAAATGGCCAAAGTCGAAATCAGACACTCACAGTCGCTGAATGTAGAAGGAGACGGCGTCAGGTTCTATGTACGACGCCGTCGGAGAATTGTTGTGACGGGTCAGAACTCAAAACTCGTGTTTTCAAGAGACGGCGTCTAGTGTGAAAGAGTAGGCCGTCGCTACTCAGACGGCCTAGATGCGATCCAGACGACGTCAGAAGCTGAAGAGGACGGCGTCACTGACATAAGGTGATGCCGTCGCAAGGTTAACGTGGCCAAGACGAAACCCTAATGGCAGCGACACGACGGCGTTACTAAACATAAGGTGACGCCGTCGCAATTGTAATCTTATATATAGAATCCGAATTTTTCAGTCTTTGTGTGGAGAGTCTTTGGAGTAAAAACCTAAAACTGAACCTAAGGTGTCTTGTACAGTATTTTAGGGTTTTTAACCCTATCTTACACCAAGATAAGTCTTTGCTTCATTAATTCAATTATGTCTTTGATTATTTGTGTGTATGCTTGCATGTTCTCCATGGCCGGCTAATTTATTTGTGTGTTTGCTTAGGAAGTATGAAACTTAATTATTAAATATTGATTGGTTGTTTCTTATCTTAGTTGATTAATGATCTAGTAATGCGATAGGTCATTCGTTGTGTACTTAATGCTTGATTCATCTTTGTGAACCCTAGAGTATGATTACCTGAGTGATTGTAGTCTAAACCATCCGAAGAGTGCCTTAGAGTAGGAGTCTATAATCTCTACGTGGATTTGTAGACAAGACCCTTTGGTAAGTTCAAAGAGTTAGGGAGAAACGCATACCCTACAAATTTAGAAACACAACGCAACTAGGAATAAGACGTGACACTCAACCATCAATAGGAGATAATTAAGGAGTAATACAAACTAAGTAAACACATCTTTAAACTATCATACGAGCACACATTAATTAGACATAGACTCCCACAACCTTAGTTTAGATAATTAGATAATAGTAGAGTAATCGGTAGAAATACCAACCCCCCAAATCCAATACCCGAGATTCGTACTTTTCCATTTTCATAAAATATAAAAAGATAAAAAATAATCTTCCTCAACCTTAACCTTAGCGTAGTAACTCCCTACTAGCATTCCTATTCCCCTAGAGAACGATATCAATACCCGTGGCTTACCCTAATTACTACACTACAACGATTAGGTTCACTGCCTAGGGTGTTATAAAACTTGCTCGAAGAAAAGGAAGTTTCCTTGACCCCGAACGACGCGTGTAGCGTTATCAGTAGCCTTGTTCTGCCTCGAGATAAGAACCACATATATAAAGGCGTTATCTTTGTTAAGTTTGGTTTTAAAAGCTGTAAGGATTAGTTTCTCTGGTTTACACTCTACTTGTATCTAGTTTGAGTGCTAACATTTTGAATAGTCATTCATTTTCAGTTTCTTTAATAACACAAAGTTTACTACATTTTAGGATTAATTAGATGTTCTTGCAAGTGCAAAATGAGTTGAAGGATCATCTAAATTTCGCAGACCAAAAGTATCCTCTCTCTGATGGAATCTATAGACGAATATGTGAAAAAATCCTCACTCGCTGATCAAGATGACGTTGGAAGTGATGTATCCAGGAGTGGACAAAATAAAAGCAGAAAGTACCATAGTTAAGGTAAGAGTTGGTTACTTCAAGTCATCGTTTTAATTGCGGGATTTTTTTAATGCTGCAAAAAGTATCACTGAAGAAGAACGATCTGATATATATGCATCTACCTCACATTCAGAGGTAACATGGCTGTATGAGATAATGTTTCTGATCTTGTTAACATGATCAAACTTTTGTATCTGCAACTAGCAATCAAAGTTGTATTTTGCGTATGAATGTTATCTCAGATTTGCGTCCATACCTAATACTGAGTTTGTACTCGGATGTTGCACCGTGTTACTCCTTCATCTAGAAGTTACAGAGTGGAAATTTTAATGCTTATTTTGCAGATTCGGGTGATGAATGCAACGGGTTTCTCGTATCATATTTGGTGCTCCAACCTCAAGCTCGTTAACGTTTGTTTCGCTGATGATCTTTTTTTATTTGCTAGAGGAGATGTGAAGTCGACAACATTTATCATGGACGCTTTGGATGAATTCAAAAGTGTCTCAGGCTTGGTTCCTAGTATCCCTAAAAGCAAGGCGTACTTCTGTAATGTGCTAAATCATGTGAAGTTGTCTATCTTGAATGTAATGCCTTTCGTTGAGGGTAAGCTTCCAATTAAATATCTAGGAGTCCCGCTCATTTCTTCTAGACTTATGAATCGTGATTGTAGAATTCTGGTTGAGCGAGTTAAATCTAGAGTTGGTGATTGGAAAAATAAGTCATTGTCTTTTGCGAGTAGATTGCAGCTTATTCAATCGGTGTTGTCGTCTATGTATATATATTGGGCTTTGGTTTTTTTATTACCGATTTGGATTATTGACGACATCGAGCAAATTATGCGAGGTTTCTTGTGGTGTCAAGGTGAAATGAAGAAGGGTAAAGCAAATGTGGCATGGAATATTGTGTGTCTCCCAAAACAAGAGGGTGGTCTAGGTATTAAAAGTCTTGGATCGGTTAATATTGCTTTAATGACTAAAAATCTATGGCATATTATTACTCGCAAAGACTCCCTTTGGGTTCGTTGGGTTTATTCATATAAATTGCAAGGTTGGAACTTTTGGAATGTGCCTCCCCGATCAGGAATGACATGGGGATGGAGGAAAGTCATTCATTTACGTGATCTAGTTAGGCGTTTCATATGGTCTGTTTTGGGTAATGGTATGAGAACCTCAACTTGGTTTGATAATTGGTCTGAAACATGTCCTCTAATTTCGCATATTACCCCACGTCTTATTTCAAGTGAAGGCTTCTTGTTATCTAATGTAGTTTCTGATATTATTGTTGGTGGAGGCTGGGCGTGGCCTTTATCTTGGTATACTAGGGCTCCAGTTTTGTATAATTGCATGGTTCCTGCTCTTAGTCATGATCGTGAAGACCGGTTACTATGGAAAGATTTACATGGCAATGAGAAGCCGTTTTCTGTTCATGCTGTTTGGGACGTCATTCGGCCTAGAGGTGACGAAGTAGATTGGGCTGCTATCATTTGGTTTCCTAACTGCATTCCTCGGCATGCTTTCCTAATGTGGCTTATTATGAGGAAGAGGTTAAAGACGCACGACATGTTGAGGCAAATGGACATTGGTGACAACACCAACTCAAACTTGTTCTTGTGTCCTTTCTGCAAGCTGGTCTCGGACTCACATAACCATCTTTTTTTTGAGTGCTCATTTCCTTCACATGTATGGTCTTTTGTGCGATCTAGAGCTGGTATGGATGGCATAGGTCCTAGTTGGGACAATATTGTTGATTGGATCAAGCCTTTATCAACTAAAAGATCCGTTGTTAGTGTTGTTGCTCGTTTGGTGCTTGCTGCGACGGCTTATTATATTTGGCAGGAGAGAAACCTTCGCTTATTTCAGAATCAAAGTCGGACTGCGGCTCAAGTTCGAGACATCATTGTTCACAATGTAAGATTAAAGTTGCTTACTTTTCGATTTAAAAAGACGAATTCAGTGGTTCTACTCTTGGACACTTGGAACGTTAGTGGTGTGTTTACGGAAGACCTTAACATCACAACGTAGAATGGTTCTTTTAGGCGTAGGTTTGGGCTTTTTGTTTCTATTTATTTCGTGTCTTCGCCTTGTTTAGTTTCATGATTTTGGTATGCTGTTTCATGTAGTTTCTTTACACATATGAGTGTGTTGTCCTTGTAAATCAATGCGGTTCTCAGCCGCATTCATGTACTTATTAGTTTTTTGAGTAATATATTTACCGGGGTAAGAAGCCCTTTTACCCACCCAAAAAAAAATAGCAATGGGAGATTTCACCATAAAGATTTCCAGTTGGGTTAAAATGATACAGAAGAATTTCAATGGCTACTACATTAATAGGTTCTTAGATAGAGGTGTTGGTCGTTGTTTATTTTCTTTACCGTTGGTTTTGGTCTCCACACCTTGGGTTCTAACAAAACAATTTTTTTTACCTTTTTTTTAACGGCAAATGTTTACAGCCTACCACCTATCTCACATGTATCTAACGAGACTTGAACCCACAACCTCTAGGTTGATGGGCCACTCACATACCGCTGGCCCAAGAGGCCTTTGGTAACCGAACAATCTATATCATTGAGGCATAAAAATAAACACTTGATGTGCATACATATATAAATCACTAATGAACACCTTAATTCATCAGCTAAACTAACAAAAATCAAACCCCCATATGAACAATCGCAATTTTAAAACAAACCCATATCGATTATATAAATTGTAAAACACTAATTATTTATAAAATGTTGTTTACTGTACCTTATTAGAATGAAGAGTATTTGTTTCTACTGAAATGTAAAACAACTTCATATCATTCTTCATTCATCTATATTTTGATATCTTTAAACAATCGAAACTCTTGAAAACAATTACACCTAATCCGATTTTTTTGCAATATGGTTGTTGTGTGGATAAAAAGGGGATTGTCTTTTGATCCTTGAAGTTTTACAAAACAACGGGCGCTTTTTGTAATTTTATTTGTGGGTAAATTGCAAAAATGATCTTTAAAGTAGTGCAAATGCAACGGGAGCTTTTTGTAATTTTATAAAACTATCATTATCCATCCATCTACCAGTTCATGCAACTTCAATAAATAAACATGTAAATGTTTCAAATCAACATCAACAACAATTCTTTTTTACATTTTGGGATATAGATCAATTCTACACAAATAAACAATTTTAACCATCCTTTGTTTATCGACAATGTTTATCCCTCATTCCACTTTATTTAAAATGACAATTGACTATATCACTTAACACGTATAATCGAAACAACATTGAACCATCAAGATTAACTTTTGAGATTAAAAGGCCTCAAGTCCCTCAAGATCTAATCTTTATAACAATTACCAAAAAAAACAAGAAAATTATAAAATAAATAAATAAAAATAATATTAATATTTAAATTAGCACAATTAACAAAGAGTTAATTACATAATTGGTCCTTAAGATTAACCGAATCTTGCATACATTGTCGTTGTGTTTTTTTTAAGCGGGTCATATCCTTGTGGTTTTGACCCATTACGGGTTTGGTCCTTTGCCCAACAATTCTGTTAGTTGACCGTTAATTTGAAGGATATTTTAGTCTTTGTCATGTATTTTCATTAAACAAAATTTAGTACTTATTTCACTTCATTAAAAATAAATCACTACACATATTTTTATCATTTCTCACCCTTCTTTCTCTCTTTCTATCTTTTTTTCCCTTCCACATAATCAGAACAACCACCAAATTTACTTATCATCTCCGACCCTTCCTCCTCTTTCTTTCTCTACCAAAAAACAAATCTACTCACTTATCACCACAACAACCGCCACTTCTGCCGACCACCACAACAACCACTCTCACCACACTCGGCCACCACCACAGCCACTAACACCACATTCGGCCACCACTCTCAACACAGGCGGCAACCAACACTACAACAACCGCGCCAAAACCAACATCACCACATGCCACAGCCGACCACCAACACAACTACATCCTAGTCCCGATTCACATCAAAATCCGGCAATAAAGTTTTGGGTTATTTTGAAAGGTTTTGGTTGAATCAATTTTGATGGGTATAATTGATGGGTATAATTTTCGTGGGTTTTTTTATGTAAGTAAATTTTGATGGGTTTTTTATTTTATGAGATTTCATTATGAGTATTCTTTTGGGTTTTGTTGAGTTTAATTAAAAAGGGTGTATGAATGGGTTTTGTGGATATGTGATGTTTGGGTTCAAAGATTTTTATCTCAGATCTTTTTTTTTTTTGATGGTGAGAATTTTGGACTAGTGTCAAGGATTTTTAGATAGTTTGGTGGTGAATTAGAAAGGGTGTTTGGATTAAATTATGGTATTAGATAAAGAAAATGTTTGCAATGGATTTATGGTTGAAATTTTTATACCATTTTGTAATTTTTTAATTTTGGTATTGGAATTGTGTTTTAAAGATTACAAAAGAAAGAATATTTAAGGAAGAAGATGAAGAGGGCAATTTTGTCATTTCATTAGTCCTAAACTGTATTTAACAGTCAAACTAACAGAACTAGTAGTCAAAGGACTAAACCCGCAATGGGTCAAAAACCATGAGAACATGACACGTCAAAAAAAATACATGGACAATATATGCAAGATCCGGTAAACCTTAAGGACCAATTATGTAATTCACTCATTAACAAAAACATTCACACAGATGAATTGAAAAGGTCTCAAGATCCAAACTTTAAAATCTCAAACATTCAAAAATATGCCACTGTTCTCTATTTCTTGTTTAGCATCAAACCCAAGTTGCTGAAAACCAAGAGGCACTGCATGGGTGGCATTAGTAGCAGAAGTCAAAATAGTTGTTGACTTTCAACTATCAGAAGGGCTGGTAACATTGAACTGAGGTTGAAGCAACACTTTTAGCAGGGGGAGGAAGAGGTAATGAAAAAGCTGGAAAGCCAATTGGAGTTGACTTCTTTTTAGGCCTTCCACGACCCCTTTTCGATGATGGTTTCTTGAGGAAGAGAGAAAGGAGATGGCGATGTATTAAAGAGAAAAATAAAAGTGGTAATGAAGTTGGATAAAGTGTTGGTGGTCGTGGGGGCATAAATAAATAAAGAAAAGAGTTTTGTTGTTTTATTGTTTTGTATGGAAATGACTGAGATAAAATGACAACACTACCCTCATGTGCAAATCATATGAGGGGTGTTTAACTTTTAAAACTGATGCCGTTTGGTCAAGGGATCATGAGTGTTAATGGTTTCGGAGTTAGTGACTGGCTGTGCAAAAACAATAGTCAAAGGACTAAGAGTGTGAGTCAATGCAAACCACATGGACCATCTTTGTAATTTACTCTTTTATATGTCCTCAATTTAAACTCTTAAATGTCATAGTTACCTAACCAAAACCCATAATATCATATGTACCAAATTTAAACACAAAATTTGTCAAATCTACCAATTTTATAAATTTATGCATTTTAAAATTTTTGAAAAACTTAATAATTATCAATTTGATATTTATAGACTATTTTACCCTTCTTAATAACCAATAAGAAATTCTTTTTTATAGTTAATCAAAAGTGAATTTATCCCTCTTAATAACCAATGGCAAATTCTTTTATACAGTTAATCAAAAGTGAAACACAACCTTATGGATTTTGTAGTATCTGATATATATTTGAATATGAATAAGATAAGATGATAGTACATACAAGTACAAAACTATAGAATAAAGGTCAAATTAAGTTTTTACACATGCTTTTTTTTTTTAAAGGTAACCATGGTTTTTGACATTTTGACCAACTAATCTACGGGGTTTGAACCCAACGCCATATATACTCAAACCAGGTAAAGCCCTCCCTTTTCAGGAGGTTGGCCTGGCCGTTTCAAAATTGTTTGCACCTAGCAGGAATTGAACTTGAGACCTCATGTATTTGAAAATGATAGTCACAAGCCCTTTTTCCACTAGGCAACCCTTGAATGGTTAGATATCATTTTGCAATTGTTATTGGGCAAAAAATGATGGTAACTTTATAGTGGTCGGTCAAATTTGAATAGAAATTTCTTGAACCATGACCACTTTCAGATAGCCTTATCTGACTCATTTGTACATGTTTGTTATAATTTGGCGATGTCTTTGTATGAAGGGTATAATGGGTATTTAATAATGTGAACTGAGTTTTGATTGGTTTATAATAATAAAATTGGTAGACATGACAAATTTTGTATTTAAATTGGGTATATATAGTATTATGGGTTTTGATTGAGTAAATATGATGTTTAAGGGTTCAAATTGGGATATATGGAATTAACCCTTTTATTAACCAATCACATTACTTTGTTTTGCCACGTGTCAAAATCAAACAAACTGATTGATCTATTTTTTTTTTCAATAAGATTGTTTTGCCAAAATTCGAAATGATGTAATTCTTTTATTATATAAGAGATGTGGAGATGTAGTATTATATTTCAAACACCAAACGTGACACAAACAATTTTTTATACTGCATTTATATTCGTATCAAATGTGCGATAATAATATAAATCATAAAACAACTATACTAATACATGATCCGAGTTGCACCAACATTATGCAAATACGCTAAAGAACATGAGACGTTATACTTAAAGAGCACTAATTACCGTATCCAAACAATACTTTTTGATTAAACCGAGTAAGTAAATGAATTTACAGTAAGATGGCAAGATCACTACTACTCTAGTAAAAACTAAACAGAGCCCTCGGCTACATATTCATTCATTCCAGTTAGGAGCTAAGCCATGCCTCCACTTATTCCTAATATTTAATAGTGGATGAAGTATAGCTGATTAACTTTTTGAACAACATTGTTCATTTTTACTACTAACGTGTCAACGATCTTGGCAAAGTTTGAGAGAAAAAAATTAACTTACAAACAAATAGTTGATGTTGAGCGAAGAAAAGTAACTGATAATTGCTCTTGTTTAAGGAATATGAAAATCAGCTTATGTAGGTTTTGTTAGTGTTTTTGTTTTGGCTAATTGCGCAAATAAGCAATGTATTATTTTTTTTGAAAAATACAAAACTCTATCCACCCCAAATTCATTATCCATCCATTTTCTATTTTTCTTAAAGTTGTCTATCTTAATCTGCCATAAGGGGACATGTCCATTAACAAAGTTTTTCACGGTTCATACTAAGAGGTTTTGTTTAAGCTTACTTTTAAGCTAACGAGTTCACGTGGTTTCAGCTTATGATTGATAAGTTACTTATCTAGCTTATTTCAAGACATATAGACTTATATCAACCTATAAAATTTAAAATAAGCGGGTAAAAGTAAGCTTATTAAACGTAAACCAAAATCATTTAAGCTCAATAGCTCAAAAATAAGCTTAAGTGAACACCCCATACATGCAAGATATTTCAACAACTCATTACATAGGCTAAAAAAATATATATCCTAAATCTATGTTTTTCATAAAAAAGGAAGACAATTCTTTTACTTGTTATGTTCCATGTTTTGTCCAATTTTAACCAGGATTCTAAAAGGTGCGCAAAGGCCTCGTAAAAGCCCCACAAAGGCGTGAGGCTTGGTCATACCGTCACGCCACGCGCTATGCCGCTTTATGCCACGTCCTTTTGTAAACTCGATATTTATGAAATATAATATAAATATATGAATATTTTCATATTTTGTGCCGCCGTATGTCACGTTTTATAAACGCAAAAGCTTCGTCTTAACCGCTAAGAACACAAAAGCTTCGTCTTAACCGCTAAGGCATGAGGCTTTGTCATGTCGCCACACAAAGCCTCATGCTATTTATAACCTTGATTGTAACATAAGAGGCACAATTAGTTTGACTATGTTAGACCGTTAATTAAGAGGGTATTTTCGTCTATTATACTAAGAAAATAAAAAACACATACAATAACTAACACACGCCAACCCTTCAACCTCTTTCCTCATTATCACTTTCTGAAACACTTTCTAACAACCACCACTTATATATCGTTGGGCATGAGACTTAACTCACAACCTCTAGATTGATGGACCACTTATATATCGCTGGGCCCTTTTATAAACACTTGACATGCATACATATATAAACCACTAATGAACACCTTAATTCTTCAACTAAACTAACAAAATCAAACACCCATATGAACAATCACAATTTAAAAACAAACCAAAATCGATTATATAAATTGTAAAACACTAATTATTTATAAAATTTTGTTTGTTGTACCTTATTAGAATGAAGGGTATTTGATTCTACTGAGATGTAAAACAATTTCATATCATTCTTCATTCATCTAATTTTGATATCTTTAAACAATTGAAACTATTGAAAACAATTAAACCTAATTTGATTTTTTTTTTGCAATATGGTTGTTGTGTGGATAAAAAGGGGATTGTTTTTTGACCCTTCAAGTTTTATTAAACAATGAGCGCTTTTTTGTAATTTTATTTTTTCATATTTTTGACATAGGTTGTGTTGGCGCAATGAGGCGGGAGGTGTGAGCAGAGCAGGAGTTGTGGTTGGGGCTTAGGCTAGGGCTGCAGATTATAATATAAGACGAAAGCTTAAGTTTATATTTTCATAAGTTTGTTTGGCGAATTTGTTGGAGTTGAAGCTTATTAATGCATAAAAATATATCCAATTAATCACAACCTCCTGTAAGCTCTTTTCTATGGGCTTGAGCTTATGAAAGCTTATGGCTCATAAAAGCTTGAATAAGCCCGTGTTGCAAACAAACCCATATTGATTATATAAATTGTAAAAACCTAATTACGTAATTATTTATAAAATTTTATTTACCTTATTATAATCAATGGTTTTTTGTTCTAATATGGTTGTTGTGCGGATAAAAAGGGGTTGGATTGCTTTTTGACCCTTGAAGTTTATAAAACAACGGGCACTTTTTTGTAGTTTTGTTTTTAAGATTTTTGACACATATGCTCTTGTTGTGGATGTTTTTCCATACATGAAATTTAACAAACAATGATTCAAAGTAATTTTTACTTTTTATTAAAGGTTTATTTTATAAGAAGTGATTGACACACTTCTAATTTTTATTGCAACACTCCTCATTATGAATTAAACAGTTGTACTTTTAGTATAGAATGTTTTAACTGTTTCTATTATAAGTGTCCCAAAAAAAAAGTTAAAGTGTGTCAATCACTTCTCCTAATTTTATATATCCTCAATTTAAACTATTAAATATCATATTTACCTAACCAAAACCCATAATATCATATGTATCAAATTTAAACACAAAGTTTGTCAAATCTACCCTTTATTTTAAATTTTTTGAAAAACTTAATAATTATCAATTTGATATTTATAGACTATTTTACCCTTCTTAATAACCAATAACAAATTCCTTTTTACAATTAATAAAAAGTAAATTTACCCCTCTTAATAACTAATGGCAAATTCATATCATTCTTCTTCATCTATATTTTGATATCTTTAAACAATTGAAACTCTTGAAAACAATTAACTTTTTGACCCTTGAAGTCAATGCTCGCTTCTTTTCTTTTTCTTTTTTCGTTTTTTTCCAGACACATAGGGTATGTTAGAATGAGGTGGGGCTAGGGCTAGTTGAAGTTTATATTTTTATAAAGTTGTTTGATGAGTTAGTTGGATCTGAAGTTTATTAATTAAAATTGAATAAAAATTTATCAAATTAAATTTACATATATTTTCACTTTTTGTGTGATAATTTATTATATTTTGAAAGATATTTAGATAATTTAACTAACTATAAACCTTTTTTATGGGCTTAGGCTCATGGCTAATAAAGCTTTTATAAGCCCGTGTGACTTACAAGGTTTATTTTATAGCTGGTTTATTTAAAAAAAAAACTCAAACTCTTATAAGCTCTCAAAAGCCTGTTGCTAAACAGAGCCATATGCTTTTGTTGTGAATTTTTTTCTATACATGAAATTTAACAAACAATGACCAAAATCAAATTAATTTTCACTTTTTATTAATCAATGACATTGCTTGATATTGTCACGTGTCAAAATCTAACAACCTAATTTGTGTAATTTATTTTTCAATAAGATTGTTTTGCTAAAATCACTGCGAATAATGTAATTATTTATTATATAAAGATGCAGAGATGTAGTACTATACTGCACCAACCATGACACACATAATTTGTTATACCGCATGTATATTCGTATCAAATGTGCGATAATCATATAACAATACTAATGCATGATCCGGATTACACCAACATTATGCAAATACGCTAAAGAACATGAGACGTTATACTCAAAGAGCACCAATTACCATATCCATTCAATACTCAAGTTTATGATTAACCAGAATCGAGTAAGTAAATGAATTTACAAGTAAGATGGAAAGATTGCTACTAATCTAGTAAAAATAAACAATGCTTACGGCTACATATTCGTTCATTCTAGTAGGGGTGAGTATGGAAGGTTCAAAACTGAACTGGACCGACAAAACCGACCGAACCGACAAAAACTGAACCGACCCGACACCCCTTCGGTTTGCTTTCGGTTTTGGTTTTTTACGATTTTGGGTTTCGGTCCGGTTCGACCCAAAACTGACAAAAACACACACAAATACACCTAAACCGAACCGACGGACCCGACACAAAACCGAACCGAACCGACCATATTCGGTTCGGTTTTGGTTTAGGTTTTTTATGATTTTCGGTTTTTGGTTTTGTCGGTTCCGGTCGGGTCGGGTCGGGTCGGTTTTAGATCGATGCTTAGCCCAACATTCTAGTTAAGAGCTAAGCCATGCCTCCACTTATTTCTAATATTTAGGTGACGTTTGGTTCATGGGTATTGGTGGGGTTGGATTGATTCAAAACCAAAATACATTGTTTGGTACAATTAGATGGGCCCTCAAACTAGAAATCATTATCAAATATTTTCTCTCTCATTTCATGGCATACACCCGTGTATTACCTCTCTTTCATGTTTTTTTCTTACACATGTGGGCCCTTATGTTATGTTAACCACTCAATTTATTCATTCTTTATTTATTTTAATTTTATAATAGCAAATTTTAATTTTAACTCTAAAATCTATTTACACAATAAATAATATTTAAATAAAATCAAAATCCATATCTAAAACCAAATTTAAATCTAAAGCTAAATCTAAATCAAACCTTATACCAAACGCATCCAGGAGTAAGTATACTTGATCAACTTTTTAAGTATCTATATAAATTTTTGCAACAAATTAATGTGTCAATAAAGCAAATAATGAGGTTGCCACATTGGCAATCCCCATCACACACACAACATTTTCAAACAGAAACACTTGTATCTAAATTAATCTCCACCATCCAATCCAATCCCACCCTTCACAATGAATGTCCCACATTTCCAATCCAAACCACCACCTCTCCCACCAATCACACAACACCCTTTTTTCCCCTATATAAACAAACAAACCCCACCCCATCCACCAAAACCATCACTCATTTCTTTGTATAATTTTGCAGTAACTATCATTTAGCACAAGACTTACTCATATAGATAAAAAGTGATGGTCGAGTTGTTGTTTGGTAAAGACATTTTTTATTTTTGGTCATTTGATTGCAATTGCTATTCAACTAGCTTTTCACTTTCTTTTTGGATAAAGTTTCAACCTTTTCATCCATAGTGACCATTTATGTAACAAAATTGGACTGGATCTGTAATCATTTGAAACCTCAATGAGTAGAGCTGGTGAAAAAAAAAATCCAGTGACTAAATGTACAAAAACCGATAAACCATAGTGACCAATAAATAATTAAAAACAATTAAGGGATAAATTCGTGATACCCACAAACCTCAGAGACCTTGCTTTTAAACATAAGAGGGTATGTCATTTTAGCCATCTAAACATCCACTTAATGGTCAAACTAACGTAAATAATGGTCAATGGACCAAACCCGTTATGGGTTGATAAGGTTTTAAAAGGTACCATTTTGAGGGGTCGTTTTAGTCCTTATTTGATCACTTTTGTATCCGTTATTGCTTAATATCGTTCCTTTTCACTTTTAGGTCTCTTGAAGGCAAAATGCTGGAATGGCACTTATTTGGACGAAAAGGCGCGAATATATGAAGAAAATGGCCAAAGTCAAAATCGAGACACTCACAGCTGCTGAAAATAGAAGGCGACGGCGTCAGGTGCTAATTGCGACGCCGTCCGAGGATTTTTGTGACGGTTCAGAACCCAAAACTCTTATTTTCAAGTGACGACGTCCAGTTGTAAAAGAGTAGGCCATCGCTACTCAGACGGCCTAGATGCAATCCAGACGACGTCAGAAGCTGAAGAGGACGGCGTCACGGACATAAGGTGACGCCGTCGCAAGGTTAACGTGGCCAAGACGAAACCCTAATGACGGCGACACGAAGGCGTCACGAAACATAAGGTGACGCCGTCGCATATGTAATCTTATATATAGAATCCAAATTTTTCAGTTTTTGGGAGAGTCTTTTGGAGTGAAAACCTAAAACCGAACCTAAGGTGTCTTGTACAGTATTTTAAGGTTTTAAATCCTATCTTACATCAAGATAAGTATTTACTTCATTAATTCAATTATGTCTTTGATTGATTGTGTGTATGCTTGCATGTTTACCATGTCCGGTTAAATTACTTGTGTGTTTGCTTAGATATATGAAACCTAGTTGTTAATTATTGTTAGGTTGTCTCTTATTATAATTGTAATTGGCTTAGGAGTGCGACTAGGCTATCGTTGTGTTTAATACTTGATAAATCTTTGATAGTTTATGAATGACTTAATGGATTTCGTTTACTAAACCCAAAGATAACCTCAAAGTTAGTTTATGAATGACCTAGTGGATTTTGTTTACTACACTTAAAGGTGACTTCAAAGAGTTAGGGAATGCACACCTTACGACCTTAGAAAATACAACGCGTTAAGAATAAGGACGTGACAATTCAACCATCAATAGGAGATAACTAGGGAGTAGTAGCATCTAGGTAAACACATCTTTAAACTATCATACGAGCACACATTAATTAGACATAGACTCCCACAACCTTAGTTTAGATAATTAGATAATAGTAGAGTAATCGGTAGAAATACCAACCCCCCCAAATCCAATACCCGAGATTCGTACCTTTCCATTTCATAAAATATAAAAATAAAAAAAAAATAATCTTCCTCAACCTTAACCTTAGCGTAGTAACTCCTTACTAGCATTCCTATTCCCCTAGAGAACGATATCAATACCCGTGGCTTACCCTAATTACTACACTACAACGATTAGGTTCACTGCCTAGGGTGTTATAAAACTTGCTCGAAGAAAAGGAAGTTTCCTTGACCCCGAACGACGCGTGTAGCGTTATCAACTTTTTGGCGCCGCTGCCGGGGAATAGAATAGCTAGTTAGTTGTCCACCTCGTTTAGGTTCTTTGCTTGATTCCTATCAAGTAAATTTTTCTCATTTTTAGCTTTCTCTTAGTCTATCCCCCTTCTTCGTGACCCTCGTTCGTAAAAACCATCACTCACCATGATCCGTATCTTCCATCGAAGATTCTTCACTCTACCCGTTCCCAATCTCGAGATTGAGAACACAATCCCACAAAACCCTTCACCCACTCACCATTTTGGTAATCACCTAGGGCATAATGAGATAAATTGGCAACAACAAAGTCCTTTCTATTACTCTGATTCTGATGAGGAATTTGATTATGGTGAGGCACTTGATAGCGGAGAGGTCATTAATGAAATTGAGGAAGACCCCTCCCAATGTTTTGACCCTAGGTGTAGGATTGAGAAAGATGGCCCCTTTAACATGCAATTCCCCTGCCAAATAGGACTAGAAGGGTTCGATGCTTATTTGAATTCATTCTTACCTTTAAACTTAATCTCAAGGGACCTATACAACAAAATCAAGGTCAATGAGTTAACTTATCAAGGGAACAATGTTGTTGAAGCAGTCATTTATTTGCACGTGTTTGTCGGAAGTTTTGCTTATTTGGTAGAGTTCATGGTCTTAGAAGACTTAGGAGAATTTATAGATAAGGACCTCACTCAAGTAATTTTTGGAAAACCTTTCAAAAAATTGACTAGGTTGAATGAACGGATGATTGATGGTCTAATTACATTCTCTGATGAAGTTGAAGATTTCATCTACCAAATGCCACGCGCTCATCCTAGGTTTAAACATAAGGACATCGAGGTTTGTAATAGAATGACCCCTATTCCATTGCTTAGTGAAAGGGATAAGCAGAGTGGGCTTAGGTACCCATATGAGAAAACTAAGCGGTATTACAAAAAATGCCTTGAATTAGGAGATGATTACAAAAAGAATGAAAGAGCGTTGGAATGGCTTAAGTATGAGCACGAGAGTATAGGTGAGGAAACGTAGGAGCACGACTATGAGTCTAGCTACAAGACTCTTAAATAAAGAAAAGCGCTTCGTGGGAGGCAACCCATGCTTAATTGTTTGCTTGTTAGTGTCATATATCTTTTATTAATTGTTTATCCTCATGTTTAAATTTGTAAAAATGCTTTATTTTGTTTTTAACCTCGTCTTAATTGCATATAGTATTTTACATAAAGGATAAGTGTAGGGAGGATTACACACGTTTTCAAAAGAAACGTAAACATGAGAATAAAAATTAACTAAAAGATATTTATGTTTGTTAGTTCGAGTCAAATGCTTGTATCGAGTCATAATGGATGTTTTGCAGAAATTTTTCCAGATTCTAAAGATGTAAATTTTTCAGAATTTTTTCCAGAAAATCGCAGACCAGTTTTTGTCAGGATAACCTGACGGCGTCAGGATTGAAACCTGACGGCGTCAGGAAGGAGTAAAAACATCAGATTACTTTTTTCTCGTTTTCTGAGCTACTTATAAATTTTTGGAATTTTCCAGGTCTTAATTTTCTTAGAAATTCTGTAAACATCCATTCCACAAGCATTATATCCTAGTTTAAATCGAGTCTTATATATACTATTACCGCCGATTTTACGCGAAGGTTTCGTTTGTTTTCTTCAAGTGTGCAGGTTTAGTTTGTCAAGAAGAAGTTATATAAGATTGGAAGGAGCTTTTCACGCAATAATTCTTCTTGAAAAGGATTTAACCACCACTTTACACGGATCCTACCAAGCTAATCAGGGGAGTATTAGTTTCTTTCGTTTTTAATTACCTTCCATTATCATAACTTTGATACTTTCGGGGAACATTGGGGACAATGTTCAGTTTAAGTGTAGGGAGGGAATATAAAACGGGAACTTTGAAACTATGCTTATCCTTGACTATTTGCTTTGTCCAATTGTGATTGTGTAATAAACCATGAGGAAATGTCGGTTAGGGTAATTTTGGCACCAAATTTAAAATTTTTCATGACATATAGGAGTGGGCCATTAGTCTTAACAAAAGCGTCTCATGGATAGGAAGTTGCATGACTAGCACAAAAACCCTTTACCACCCAAATTCCACCAAAATGTGAGGATCGCCCTTAGATTAGTAGGAATTAAAAGCATTCATCTTCAATGCTTAGAGTGTGAACCGGTAGTATATTAGATTCTAGAACTTGTTTTGTGATGCATTCCGAGATCGCAAGTGAGGCTACACTTGTGTAGTTAGGAATAACTAAATGATAAGAGGCATTAGGATAACCCTTGTTTGATACCTGTAATATAATTACTTCTTCCATATCGGTTGAGTAATCCCCCCACACCCTTTGCATTGTACTCATCTTTAGTACACGATACCCCTAGTTAACCCCTCAGAGCCTATCCTTTTCGCGGTTCTCGTGATGTTTCGGTTTTTCTGGAATATCAATGAAGAGCATTGTTTACACCCCACCCCCAAATATACACCCAAATCGCCTTAGCCTACCCCTTATGCACTCACTTTTAGTGCAAATGTTTGTTATCACCCCAAACCCTTAGTTCAATTATCTAGTTGCTTGCATAAGTTGCTAAGTCGAGTCATATCCTTTGTATACAGTTTTGGGACGATTGGGATTCATGGGAAAAGTTAAAGTTTATGAAATGACGGGAAGGGAACGTTAAATTCAAATTCCCTTTGTTTGCATAAAAATGTACCCCAAGTGTTTTGATCTTTTCAAATCGGGTCAAATTAGTGTTAGAGTAATAAAAACTCAAGTGTAGGGATATGCCTATAAATCCCTAGTATTTTGATGTTATCGTAGAGGATAATAGAGTAAAAGTGTATGAAAAAAAAAAAAAAAAAAAAAAAAAACGGGCTACCATCCTACATCTATCTTTGAATTTATGTTTGTTTATTTCAGTTATCTAGAGTTTAGAGTGTCGAGTCTTGGCTTAGCAACGCCATTCTTCGTATGCATTTAACATAGAGATTTTTGACTTACCACCACTAAATAGCCTATCCCACCAAACCCTTGTTTCCCTACCGTAAGCCTAACATTACAACCCTTTAAAAGACCTCTTTGATAGTCTTTCCTAGGTGCTTACGCCAAAGCGATGAAGGTTTGATCTATTCTCAAGCCTATGGTAATCTATGTACTAGGACCGGTTAATGAGTGTTTATCTTCCATTTCCTATTTGTTATATTTCATATATACACCCGAGAGAGATGTGAGTATCCAAACACCCCATGTGAGGTGCTAGTATGTAATTTCCGTACTTGTTATGACTTTTGCGGGGCTTATATGTGTTGTGGACCGTTTTGAATTAATGCTTCATGACCCCTAACTTATAAATTAATTGGTTAAAAGCACATTTGCTTGAGGACAAGCAAATAACAAGTGTAGGGATATTTGATAAGGTTTTAAAAGGTACCATTTTGAGGGGTCGTTTTAGTCCTTATTTGATCACTTTTGTATCCGTTATTGCTTAGTATCGTTCCTTTTCACTTTTTAGGTCTCTTGAAGGCAAAATGCTGGAATGGCACTTATTTGGACGAAAAGGCGCGAATATATGAAGAAAATGGCCAAAGTCAAAATCGAGACACTCACAGCTGCTGAAAATAGAAGGCGACGGCGTCAGGTGCTAATTGCGACGCCGTCCGAGGATTTTTGTGACGGTTCAGAACCCAAAACTCTTATTTTCAAGTGACGACGTCCAGTTGTAAAAGAGTAGGCCGTCGCTACTCAGACGGCCTAGATGCAATCCAGACGACGTCAGAAGCTGAAGAGGACGGCGTCACGGACATAAGGTGACGACGTCGCAAGGTTAACGTGGTCAAGACGAAACCCTAATGACGGCGACACGACGGCGTCACGAAACATAAGGTGACGCCGTCGCATATGTAATCTTATATATAGAATCCGAATTTTTCAGTTTTTGGGAGAGTCTTTTGGAGTGAAAACCTAAAACCGAACCTAAGGTGTCTTGTACAGTATTTTAGGGTTTTAAACCCTATCTTACATCAAGATAAGTATTTACTTCATTAATTCAATTATGTCTTTGATTGATTGTGTGTATGCTTGCATGTTTACCATGTCCGGTTAAATTACTTGTGTGTTTGCTTAGATATATGAAACCTAGTTGTTAAGTATTGTTAGGTTGTCTCTTATCTTAATTGTAATTGGCTTAGGAGTGCGACTAGGCTATTGTTGTGTTTAATACTTGATAAATCTTTGATAGTTTATGAATGACTTAATGGATTTCGTTTACTAAACCCAAAGATAACCTCAAAGTTAGTTTATTAATGACCTAGTGGATTTTGTTTACTACACTTAAAGGTGACTTCAAAGAGTTAGGGAATGCACACCTTACGACCTTAGAAAACACAACGCGTTAAGAATAAGGACGTGACAATTCAACCATCAATAGGAGATAACTAGGGAGTAGTAGCATCTAGGTAAACACATCTTTAAACTATCATACGAGCACACATTAATTAGACATAGACTCCCACAACCTTAGTTTAGATAATTAGATAATAGTAGAGTAACCGGTAGAAATACCAACCCCCCCAAATCCAATACCCGAGATTCGTACCTTTCCATTTCATAAAATAAAAAAAAAAAAAATAATAATCTTCCTCAACCTTAACCTTAGCGTAGTAACTCCTTACTAGCATTCCTATTCCCCTAGAGAACGATATCAATACCCGTGGCTTACCCTAATTACTACACTACAACGATTAGGTTCACTGCCTAGGGTGTTATAAAACTTGCTCGAAGAAAAGGAAGTTTCCTTGACCCCGAACGACGCGTGTAGCGTTATCATGGGTCCAAACCACAAGGAAAGTATTCGGGAAAACAAATTACAAAGACGATTTTCGTTACACCCGTCAAATCACATGGACGATTTAAGTAATTAACTCAAGATTTAATTAATTGTATAAGAGTAAAATGGTCATTTTGCAAAAAAGTAAGATATAAAATGCACTAATAATTATTCCCCCCGTCCAAAATTATAACTCCATTTTCTTATTTTTGGTTGTCCCAAAATACTTGTCTATTTTTGTAATTCAATCAATCAAAAGATACTTTAGAAGAGAAAGAGAAGATATGTGATTGGTGATTAAACTAATTAGTGAGATTTTATTAAACTTTTTGCAAATTGAAAATAAACCGATAATTTAGCACGGATGGAGTATATATTTTTTTAAAGTTTATGTCTTTTTTTTAATAACTTTTTTCCTAATTCAACAGATCAAAAACACGAAGAACCTTTTTAAACAAAACCACTTGACTCTAATTAATCTCCACTATCCAATCCAATCCCACCACTTGCACCACCTCTCCACCAATCACACCACAAACATTTTCTTTGTTAATTTAATTTAATTTAATCTTATAAACAAACAAACCCCGCCCACCCCATCCACCAAAACCATCACTCATTTCTTTTGTATAATTTGGTATGACGCCTTAAACACATGTGACTTAAAATTTATAATTTAAACTGATTTAAAATCTAAAAGGACTCTTCTTTGCTAGGAACAAAAGTGCCATTTTCTCTAAGTCATGACTGATGTTTCTATATCTTGATTGCGCATTGCATTAGGGTGTTTCTGTTCTTTAACTTGTTTTGTAGAGGCCCACATGTTTTTTTGGGTAAATATAGTGTTTTTTTGTGTACAAAATACAAACATGTGTCTTTTTAAAATGATGACCTTTGCAACGTGTAATATTGATGATTTTTGGTTATTTTGTAACCTCTGATATTGACATTTAATAAGATTTATTTCACCCAGAAGAACAAAAAGCGTACAATAACGAAAATGGGACAAATGAAAATGTATGTTGGTGTTTCATGCTAATAACTGTAATATAGCTGATAAGAGCATAGCCGCCATTCACAAAGGTATGGGTGAATTTCAAGCGAATGGTTTTACTTTAGAATACCTACATAACAATGATTCTTACATAATTAGGAATGGGTCAATTTGGGGTTATGTTTATATATTAATATAGATATACTTTTTCTTTGGGTGAACTAAAACAAATGTTTATGTATTAATAGAGATAGACTTTTGTGCCAATGTATCAGTCAAAATTTTGATACATTTGACCCAAAGAGAAGATAAGGCAAGCATATTAGGTTATTACCTACAAAAGCGCTAAAATGTATCATTCAAAATTTATAGTAGGTTTAATAAATATGAAGAAATAGTGGCCAACAATGCACATTCTAAAGTACATTCTATTGAAAGGGGTGGTCACTGCCACCTGAAATACATAAATAAATATATGCAATATTACAGGACACTGGATGATTTCTTAACTTACGGGTATCATTCAGAAATAAGGACCCTGTCTTAAGATGCTTATATACATTCGAAAAGTAATTAGGAACCTCAAAGCTTAAACTCGTAACGTAAACTAATGATAAGTGGCAAACATAAAAAAAATAAAAAATAGTAAAAAATAAATAAATAAAACTACATAAAACAGACTGCGTTGCATAACGATTTCGAAAATTCAATGGCGATTTATATAATCGAAGGGATTCTTAGAGGTCCATAGGGCCAACGGAAACCAATGAGGGCAATTGTAGTTAACTTACCGACTATCCTTATAGCGTATTTAATCTATCTATAAAATTAAATAGAATACCTAAAACTTGCAGCATACTTCTATAGAAGTAATGAAATAATTTGTATAACACATTTATCTATTCTAAAATGATACATAAGAATTTCAATGGCTACTACATTAATAGGTTCTTAGATACAGGTGTTGGTCGTTGTTTATTTTCTTTACCATTGGTTTTGGTCTCGACAACTTAAGTGCAGACAAAATAAATTGGCCACTAACCAAACATTTTTTTTAACGGCCAATTTTTACGGCCTACACCACCTATCTCACAAGTATCTAACGAGACTTGAACCCACAACCTCTATGTTGATGGGTCACTCACATGCCGCTGGGCCCAAGAGGCCTTTGGTAACCAAACAATCTATTTCATTGAGGCATAAAAACAAACACATGATGTGCATACATACATAAACCACTAATGAACACCTTAATTCATCAACTAATGAATAATCACAATTTTAAAAAACCCAAATCGATTATATAAATTGTAAAACGCTAATTATGGTGAATAACTAAAAAACATAAAGAAAAAAAGCCATACCTTGAACATATTTCATGGCGAACCTTCTGTTGCTTAGAGTATAGTGTGGAGATAAGCTGCATTCTTAAGGTGCGGATCTTGGAGAGTCGTTGGCCGTTCATACTTCCTACTCCAATAAGTCCTTCGGAGACAACAAATTATCATTCATTCTTTTCAGCATACAAAGAAAGTATCCTCATGTATATGGGGTGTACTTAATATTTCAATTCCCATGACCCATCTTCAGAAACATTCTTTGGATGAATTTCAAACTTTGACCCATTTAAATAGGAATGGGTCAATTTGGGGTTATGTTTATATAGTAATAGAGATATACTTTTTCTTTGGGTAAAGTAAAACAAATGTTTACGTATCAACAGAGATAGACTTTTGCGCCAATTTGTAAGCTTCTAAACCTTTTGTCAAATTTTGATACATTTGATCCAAAGAGAAGATAAGGCAAGCATATTAGGTTAACAATACATACCTACAAAAGTGCCAAAATGTATCATTCAAAATTTATAGTAGGTTTAATAAATATGAAGAAATAGTGGCCAACAATGCACATTCTAAAGTATATCATATTATATGTCTAAAACGCACATTGCTATCAACCTTAAGGACATGCTATTGAAAGGGTGGTCACTGCCACCTGAAATACATAAATAAATACTAGCAGGGTACCCGCGCAATGCGGCGGCGGGTACCCGATGACTAAATTTTGAAGCGAGTAAATGTTTTTTATTTATATGTTTTTTCTAACAATAAATTTACGTATTTAATTTTCGGTAAATTACGCATTTTAATTTTTACATTTCTTTTACGATAAATGTACGGATGTCAAAAATTTCATGACATGTATTTCAACTCTTTAACTATATATAATTGAGGTTGTTACAAGTATATAAGTGTTGACTTATATTACAATGTGAGACTTCCTTATAGTGTGTTGGCTTACACTTTTTAAGACTTCTTTTTTAAGCAAGTCCCAAATGCATTATTAAGTAGTAAGATGAGGTTGTTACAAGTATATAAGTGTTGACTTATATTACAATGTGAGACTTCCTTATATTAGCAAGTTTGTTGGCTTACACTTTTTAAGCAAGTCCCAAATGCATTATTAAGTAGTAAGATAAGATAAGCATATTTGTGATCAGTTTTATTGGAAAAATGTAATTAAATCTATTGGTGCACTCGAGAGGAACTCGTTAGACTTTTAATTGAAATATTTGAGCTCGGGATTAGAAGAATCGGGGAACTTTAGAAAAACTACGGATTGTCCCTCGTGGTTTTATGTTGGCCGCGCCCCACATTCACACCATTTTTGAAATGTATCAAATTTTTAAGGGTAAATTACATAAAATCGTCCTAGGTGGTATATCACCCACCTCACCACACACACAAATATAAAAACACACATCATCACCTCCCCATTTTCATTTTTCTCTCTCTTGGGCAACCCTAGCCGCCGGCCAACCTAAAAGCCGCCACCACCACCAC
>BPTQ01000009.1:12456260-12616732 GCA_019973895.1 Chrysanthemum seticuspe
TTTTTTTTTTTTTTTTTTTTTAACGTTTAGTAGGGCATAATGTTAACTCTTTGCGATATGAGAGGTGAAAGGGCAGAAATTTACAGTTGAGTGGTTTTTGTATGCAGTGGTAGTGGTTACTGTCAGCGTTGGTGGACGCTGTCGTGGCGTGGAGGCAGCGTTAGTAGAAGAGGCCGCGCCCATTGGCCAAGCGGAGGCAACCGGTCTTCAAATCTAGGCCAAAGCCAAAAAAACCAGTGCTGATAATATTTCACTTAGTTGAATTGAATTTAGTGGTGAGCCTCTACCACGCACAATCTACCACTACGACCTGCCATCCACCGCGCGTCAAGTTGCCTTTGGGGGTTGGTTCGGTGGTTTAGACCACCTAACGTGGTGCACTAACTTCTTTTTACACCCAGCCTAATAGTAAGATTTAAGTTGAGTTAAATAGTGTGCTGAAAAATTGATGTGACGCTGAGGTGCTGACAAAATGACCATTACACCCAGCCTAATAGTATGATTTAAGTTAAGTTGATTCACTTTATAATAGTCGTGACCAAAAAAACCGAAACCGGATCTAAACTTCTGGCCAACGGAGGCGAACCGGTTACCCGCGCCGGAGAAGATGATTGCGACGGAGGTGCGGTGCTGTCGCAGGTGGTTGCGACTGTCATTGGTGATGGTGACGTATGTTTTTGGTGAGTTGACATTTAAAGACGGGAAAGTGGAGAGTATAGCGTTTCTCAATTGTAATACGGGATGATTTGCAATTTTTTTTTTTTTTTTTTTTTTTTTTTTTTTTTTTACCGTCATCTTATACAAGTGATGAAAGAAGAAAAAAAAAATAGTATGCAAATCAACCCTTTGTTATTATCTCTATATACTAAAACTAAAGTACAAGGTCTGTGCATATTCAAAAAAGGGCAAATTGTGCGAATCCATTGGTGATGGTGACGTAAGTTGTTGGTGAGTTGACTTTTGAAGATGGGAAAGTGGAGAGTACATATAATAGTGTTTCTCAATTGTTTACGGAATAATTTGCACCTTTTTTTAAAAAAAAAATAAAAAATCATTTTATACAAGTTGTATAGCATACTGTACAACATTATAAGTGATGAAAGAAAAAGAAAAAAAATTAGTGTGCAAATCAACCCCTTATTGTTATCTCTATATACTAAAGCACCATGTCGGTGCATATTAAAAAAAAACATGTTAGTGCATTTTTATATTCATGCTATCATTTTTATATTAATGCAGTCTTTATAATATTGATTGTATATATATTATAACTTCTATCGAAAAATAGTAATAAAATACTTGGGCAAAGCAATAGTCCACTTTCATTTTTTGTCCGTTGGGCTTTTTATACCAGCTTTGCCGACTCCCTTTGTGGTCATTGTTAAATACGTGGCTTCACCGCTTGTGATTCACCAAAAAGACACAATCCTCATAAACCTTCTTCTTAAAATAGATCTAACGGTCCGTTTTTTACACACGTACCAAAAATGTGAGGTGGGTTTTTGGTATTTTTTGTGGTTTTTTTATTTTGTTGATGAGTTGATGAGATTGTCGATGTGTGTTAATGCTTCCCCCAATTAAGAAGCATTAAGGGTTTAGGTCCGCATTTCTTCTCGATTAAAAAGAAAGGAAACACTCCTTAGTACCCACATACACACAGTCGCCACACTTGATGGTTAAATGCCAAGCTTGCACTAAAATCCCATTTCATAATTAGGTCGTATTATTATTTTTATAATGGTATGATGTAATTTTGACCAATTTATTTTGAGCTTGGGGAGGGGTTTACCCGGATTCGAGTATCACAAGTGACAAATAAAATCCGGATTTTCCTCTTAGTGCGAAGCCGTGAGCTCTAGGGGTTTCCCTTTGCGGGTCTCTCCTAGTGATTCGGGTCCCAGTATCTAGGGCCTGCCCATTTTGATGGTTTAACTCAGGGGTAGAATTTTAAGTGTGGTGCCATTTTAAAAAAATAATTTATTTTGAAATGGGTTGGTTTTGTTGATCTTTCATCTCTAACGGATCAAAAGTAAAAAAAGTGAAAAGTAAATTAGTCAATTGGGTTAAAGGTTGTCCAAAGTGCATTGTTACACAAAACCACTAAATGAGTTTACCACGAAACACCAACCAAACACCCACCAAATAGTAACCCTCTAACTTGAAGAAATGAGATATTGGTGGAGTTGAAGATGATTAAATGTGTGTGTGATGTTGGAAATCGTTATTAGGTGATGACTCATGTTTATTACATTGGGATTTTTTTTTTTTTTTTTTTTTTTGACTATTATGTGTTATAGTAATATGATCATTTGGGATTTAGGGGGTGTTTGAATAAAGCTTATTTAAATAGCTTAATAGGTTATTGGGTTTTAAAAAAACCTTAAATTAAGGTTGCAAATCTCGCTAGGCGGCAGCGAGTAATTGGCCTACACAGGGAGTATGTGGGGGTATTGGAATTTTTATGTACAAGTTTTGAAATTATATGTATGACATGTTTATAGGACCATAGTATTGTTCATAGAACCAAAAAGTATGTTTGGTAACATTAACCCAATTGTTAAAACGCTTCAAACCGAGTTTTGTACGAATTAGCACCGAGCTGACCAAGTTGTGACCATATTGAATCTTTTGGCCGATTCTGCTCAACTCGCCCCGGTCATTGACCTTGTGGCTTGTAATCGCCGATATTTTGTAGTCAGAGCTTTACAACACGGGTAGGCTTATTTTAAGAGGTTAATAAGGTACAATGTATTTGTATTTTTCCTAATTATCATGTGTAGATCAACGTGAGTTTGTGAGAGAGATAACTGTCAGGGGAATATGGGATTTAGGGGGTGTTTAGTTAAGCTTATGTAAAGAACTTATATGGGTTGGGCAAGCTTATGCCAAAGTGCTTATTAGTTATTTGGGGGAATAAGGGGTTTTTTCGATAATGAATAAATGCATAAGTTAAGCATAAGGTTATCCTGATACAGTACATCATATTATTATCCTTTGGGCATGATTCAAGCCAATATACTGTATGTAGCCTTGTTCTTCCTAGAGATAAGAACAACATATCTAAAGGCATCGTATAGGGCAATATGAGGTCTAAGTGCTATAATATGTGGTCATACGTGCTGATTTTATAGGCTGTTAAAAGCTGTGTATAAGTTCTCCTTTTATACATTTATGGTGCTAACGACGCCGTTTCATGCTTGAATCAAAACGACGCGTTTTATTTTATTTTATTTATTTTTTCTTTAGTCGGCTGCAAATGACGCCATTTCATGTTTGGATATAGCCTTGGATCAAAACAATGTCGTTTTTGGCTAAAAATTGTCGGTGGGATGCTATTTGTCGTTTTCATAAAAAGGTTATGTGGAATCCTCTATCATGTGTTATGGAAGCTGCTCTTAGATCAAAACGATGTCATGTTTGGATAAAAATTGTCGTTTTGGGATGCTATTTGTCATTTTTGTTAAAAGATTATGTGGAATCCTCTATCATGGGTTATCGAAGCTGCTGCTATTATGGCAATTGCTCTTGCTAATGGTGGTGTAAGTTTCTGCAATTTGATTATCTAATTATTGCATTTTGATGATGGGTTTTTGTTAGATCTTATATTGGTTAGATTGAAGAATGGGATGAGTGAACAATGGATGAGGGGTTTTGGTTTGTAGACACGTAGGCTATTTTTTTTAGAACGGCTACATGTGGATACTTTGAAGACGTGTGGCAAAAACTTTAGCCCAAGCACTAAAACAACAATTTTTTGGCATAACCCATGGTCATAAGTTTATGCGTATATAACTGAATTTTAATAAGAAAGCGGATTTGCATCGTATTAAGGCGTCCGAGAAGCACTATAAACATTATGCGACTCCAAATGCTCCGCCGCAACGCCCGAAAGCCTAATCCCTGTTTCTGTACATAAGAAAATACATTTAAATCCAAATTGTACATAAAAATCAAGTTATATATTTTTTTTGTTTAAGGCTTACATACTTAAACGGATTCACGGGTAGTTAATTTAATAATTGCTTAACCCAAAAATGACCCGTTTATTAAATGGGTTATACGGGTTGACTTGTTTGTGAACCAAACTTGTTTATCCTCAACCCAAAACCCGTTTAACTTCGTGTCACATTCGTATCGTTTATCGTTTCGTGTCGAGAATTGTCACCTCTACTTTAAATCACATAAAAAACAAACTTTAAATAGCATAAGAAAACACCCTTACTTTTTTTATCCTTCGTCTTATTTAAATTTACACTCTTACCCCTTCAACTTTCATTTTAAAAACAAATAACTTACTTCATAAATCACATAAAAACATTTTTCACTATCTCTAAATAGAGGTGCTTGTTTCACTATCACAAAAAATTAAAATACACCACACATACCCTTCAACCTCTTTCCTCATTATCACTTTTTATGAAACAATTTCTAACAACAACCACCATCTCCGATAGCCACCACCAATTTTAAACAAAATCCCCAAATTTTATAAAAATTAAAAATCCTAACCCTCTAATTTAACTTCAAAACTGTTTGGTAGTCAAAGTTTGAAGAAATGAGAGATTTGGTGACATGGGTTTTTGGTTAATAAGCTATTGGCTATAAAAAAAGGTATAAAGCTTATACATTGAGATGTATTTGTAGTTTTCCTGATTATCATGTGTAGATCAGCGTGAGTTTGGGTAAGCTTATATAAAGTACTTATATAGGATGGGCAAGCTTATGTTAAAGTGCTTATTTATTTGGGGAATAGGGGTTTTTTAGATAATGAATAAGTGCATAAGTTAAGCATAAGGTGATCCTGATACATTACATCATCTTAGTATCCTTTGGGCATGATTGAAGCCAATATAATGTATGTAGCCTTGTTATCGAATCATAATTATTCAGAGAAATTTGATTTTGTGTGAGCAATAGCTGCAATGGGAATCATTGGGATTTAGGGGGTGTTATCTAACAACCACCCCATCTCCGGCAGCCACCACCAAACACAAACGAAACAGTAACCCTTTATTAAATTCCGTCAATTTAAACAAAATCCCCAAATTTTATGAAAATTTAACTTCAAAACTGTTTGGTAGTCAAAGTTTGAAGAAATGAGAGATTTGGTGATATGGGTTTTTGGTTAATAAGCTATTGGGTATAAAAAAAAGGTACAAAGCATATACATTGTGATGTATTTGTATTTTTCTTAATTATCATGTGTAGATCAGCGTGAGTTTGTGAGAGGGATACCTGTCATGGGAATATGGGATTTAGGGGGTGTTTGGGGGAATAAGGGGTTTTTTCGATAATGAATAAATGCATAAGTTAAGCGGAATGTTATCCTCATACATTACATACATCATCTTAGTATTCTTTGGGCATGATTGAAGCCAATATAATGTATGTAGCCTTGTTCTGCCTTGAGATAAGAACCACATATCTAAAGGCGTTATCTTTGTTAAATATGTGTGTTCTTGATAGGTATACATACTTGAAAACCCATACATTAGCTCATTTCACACCGAGTATTGACTAGATGTTTGTTGAAAAGGTTCTTACGATTGTTTGTAGAAGAAAAAGCTAGAATTTATGATTAGGTTGATTATTTTTTAGATTTTGTTGTAATTGATGTTTAGATAATGGTGTAATTCGTTGATGTTCTTGCGAGCTCAGCTTTATTAGCTTTAATTGTTAACTGATTGATGTATCGGGTTTTGGTTTTCGATATTTTGCTAATTCTATGAATGTTTTTTAAGATTTGAGTTGTTATTATATGGATTTAAGATTGCTTTTGATGCTTACCGCTTGTTACTATTTGATGATAAGTGCCCTTGTTGGATGCGTATGTTGTGTGTTGTAATGGTATGAATTATGATGTTTAGGTTTTCGGTATCGAGATTTTGAGCATGGATGCTTTTTTTTATTGGATTTGGATTGGATTCAGGTTTTCGAGATTTTGTTGGTTAGTTGTTAGGATATGGATTTGAGATTGCTTTTGATGTTTGTAGCTTGTTATTATTTGACAATACGTGAAAAACCATAGATTAGCTCATTTTACACTGAGTGTTCACGAGATGTTTGATGAAAAGGTTCTTATGATTGTTTGTAGAAGAAAAAACTAGAATTTATGTTTAGGTTGATTATTTTTTAGATTTTGGTTTAATTGATGTTTAGATAATTGTGAGATTTGTTGATGTTGTTGGGAGCTTAGATTTTGAAGCTTTAATTGTTAATTGATTGATTTTCGGGTTTTGGTATGTTGCTAAGCCTATGAAAGTTTTTTAAGATTTGTGTTGTTTTTATATGGATTTAAGATTGCTTTTGATGCTTACCGCTTGTTAGTATTTGACAATAAGTGATGGTGTAACGTACTACCCTCGTTGGATGCTTGTTGTGTGATTAAATGGGGTGAATTATGGAGTTTTGAGTAAATGTGGTATGAATATAGGGTATGAACCAGGTTTAGCTTGGATTGTTGAGGTATGATGTTTAGCTTTTCGGTTTCGAGATTTTGAGTTTGGATGTTTTTTTATATAGGATTTGAATTGGATTCAGGTTTCCTTGATTTTGTTGGTCAGTTGTTAGGATATGGATTTGAGATTGCTTTTGATGTTTGTAGCTTGTTAGTATTTTACAATAAGTGACGTGCAACTATCCTGGTTTAATACCCGTTTGTCTCAGATGTTACAGCTACAACTTTAAGCATTAATTATGTCTCTAGACTAGAATGATATCTACGGCACGTGTTTGTATAAACTTTCATGTTTGTATGCGTGTTTCTGCAAATTAAGCTAATGTATATGTGTGTGTTTGTATGTCTTAAGTCGTTAACATCTCTCCCACGGGTGTCACTTTTAATATATAGAAATTGATCTGCATTTTTAAAGTTATGGTTTACTGTTTCAAATTAGCTGCGTGTTTACAGTTGATGCTAGTGTTGAGGTACATGCAAATTCTTGGTCAGGGATACACAGGGCTAATCTTAGGGGGTGTTTGTATAGGCTTATATGTATGCTTATGAGCTCATTTGATTTCAGCTTATATGTACGTAGACATGTAAAAGATAACATATCGGTTGATTTTTAAGAAACTTAAAAATTCCCAATATCCGATGTGGATCCCCAATACCCGATGGGGATGGGGAAGCAAAACTATTCCCCAATGGGGATGGGGATGGGGATGTGGACTTGGGATGGGAAATGCAATCCCCGACGTACCCGACCCCGTTGCCATCCCATAGACCGAAAGACCACTACATATCCACATTGCATAATAAGTTGAATGCGAAAATGATAGGGGTCATTCATCACTGCCAATAAACCATAGTCTTGATACGGACTATTATGCTTTTATAACGAACATGTGAATGATGATCATGACCCCATGGCTTCTAGTTGTATGCATTCACTGATACATAATGTAATATGTACTCGAGCTCCATGTCCCACTAGATTTTGCAATTGTTTGGTAATTAGGGTGTTTCGAGAATGGGGAAGCCGACATTGAAAACGACTGAGATGGAGACTGTGTACGATCTTGTACTAGTTTGCTTGGAACCATATGAAAGAAAGCTTGTTTACAACTCTGTTTTCATGTCAACATGTAAATTAGTTAAATTTTAAAGTTTGATCATTCAAATATTTAAAGGTACTGCAATTATCCTAGTGCCTAAAGAGGCGTATTCTGTGTTTGGGGCTCATGAGTAGTGTATTCAGGTTACAACTGTGTTGATTATATGACACATTGTTCATTAGGTTACAATTTGGTATGACGCCATCAACACATGTGACTTAAAAGTTTATAATTTAACTGATTTGAAATCTAGAAGGACTCTTCTTTGCTATGAACAAAAGTGCCATTTTCTCTAAGTCATGACTGATGCTTCTATTTCTTGATTGCGCATTGCATTAGGGTGTTTCTGTTCTTTAACTTGTTTTGTAGAGGCCCGCATGTTTTTTTTCTTGGGTAAATATAGTGTTTTTTTGTGTACAAAATACAAACACGTGTGTCGTTAAAATGATGACTTTTGCGACCTGTATTATTGATGATTTTTGGTTGTTTTGTAACCTCTGATATTGACATTTTCTTAAGAATTATCATTTTCTTCAAAATCCTTGTCTTGGTGTTTCATGCTAATAACTGTAATATAAGTGATAAGAGCATAGATGCCCATTCGCAAAGGTACATAATGTTTGATTGAAATTAGGAATTTGGGCTTCCGGGAATATGCATTAGGTGGAACTGAAGTTGTGTTGTTTTTGAAGTTACACTTTCTGATAATTGAACAAAGATGGTCTTTTTGTGCAATTGTCAGTGGTTGTTTCTGTTGTCTATGTGGGGAAGGGGGGGGGGGGGGGGGGGGGGGGGGGAGCCAGTGAACTTTTACATGATGAAATAACTTGGATTATGATGAGAAAAAAACGCAGAAACTAGGAAATGTAAAAGTAACTATGGTACTTGATCTTTCTGAAGACTTAATTATTTTTGTTGTGAAATGCAGAACACAAGCTTTTCTTGCTCTTTTCACCGGTGACACTGGAGAAATACGAGCTGAAGTGAGGGAACAAATCGATACAAAGGTTGCAGAGTGACGAGAGGAAGGAAAGGTAGAGAATAGATATCATTCATGGTGCTCTGTTCATAGATGAAGTCCACATGCTTGATATCGAGTGTTTTTCATTCCTAAACCGGGCCTTGGAAAACGACATGGCACCAATACTTCTTGTGGTCGCCAACTGATGAATCACAACTATTTGAGGCACAAATTACAAATCCCCACACGGGATTACAATCGATTTCCTGGATCGCCTTCTCATCATCTCAACACAACCGTACATTGAAGATGACATTCGCAAGATTCTTGATACAAGGGGTCAAGACATCTGAGATACGCCATAAACTTGATCACATCAGCTGCATTGGCTTGCCAGAAGAGGAAAGGGAAGGTTGTGGAAATGGAAGACGTGAGCCGAGTTTATGAGCTGTTTTGGGATGTGTGAAGATCTACACAGTACTTGATCGAGTATCAAAGCCGGTACATGTTCTATGAAGCAGCAACAGGGGAGGAAGATGAATCCAACATGATGGTTTGACAATGACGTGCTTGTAATTCCTTTTGGCTTTTTATTAGTTTCAGTTTCAAGTCTGGTTGTTTTTTGAGCCTATTGATGGTGTGAATTTATAATGTAGAACAGTAGATTCAGCTAATCATGTCCGATGACAACATGAAGAATGTGCTACTTTTTCATCCAGTTAGCGATTGTTGGTCTATGTCTAATCGTTGAGTTGTGTGCGAGATGATTTTTTGAGTTTGAATTTTTTACCAAAACTTATATAATATCACGCATGCTTTTGTAATCATATTGGGCGAAAAACATTCCGGGCCAGCCTGATCCTTACAAAAAATGTTCTCGTTTTGACCCGTTACACAAGCCGCCAAACATGCCCATTTTCCCACCCTTACAAATATTTATTCAAAAGGCAGCCATACCATCCAAGAAGACTTGTAGCTTTGGTTGCTACAGTCTATTTGTCGGAGTCCTTCCAGCAGCCAGATGAATGATTTCTTGCCAATATTCGCCATATGGCAAGCTAACATGAATACCAGACTAATACAGTTAAAGGCATAATAACTACCTTAATGTGTCCTACGTGGCAAAAATGAATACATAATGCTTATTAGCTCCAAAATAGTTTTATTTAAAATACTAAAGCATAACTTTTGTAATCATATTTAGCACGCTAATATCTGTAGGGGATTCTAATAAAACTGGGAAAAATGCATTCCAGGGCAACCTGATCCATACCAATATTTGTTTTGACCCGTTACACAAGCGCTAGACCCGTCCATTTTCCCACCCTTACGAATATTTATTCCAAGAGCAGCCATAACCATCCAAATGGCACGTCATCAGGTTCCTAATACTTATGTATTCATAATCCCTTTAGGTTTTGTAGCGTTATGGAAGTAACTGAGCATATCGCTTTTCCAATGACGTCCCAATTCAAACCACATGATGTCAGCCGGATCATGAGCTTTTTCAAGATGTCGAGTAACTGATAACTCACTTCCCGAGCCTTTCGGAGAGCTTTCACTTGTAAGAAATGAGAGTCTCCACAGTATTTGATAAATTTCCATGTGCATCATGGCTTTTGTTTTTGTCTGGGCTTACGAACAAAAGAATACAGACGGGACTGAGATCATAAATACAATCGTTAAAACTTCGTTTACACAACTAAATTCTTCACATGTTAAAAGCAGTTTAGCGAGCAGTGGGTTCAGTGGAAACTCAGTCATTTTTAGCCCAATATCCATAGCTGATACAGGTAGACATGTTGTTAAGAATTTTAAGTTTAGGTGGCGGATCCATGAACTCGAAATCAAGTAAATTGTCGATTTTTGACGACTTCAGAAGCAAAAGTATGTTCCCCAGATTCGCCCTTTGGATTTCTAGGATGGGGTTGTCAAAGCATTTCTTTTTTGTACGGGTTTTCTGTAAAAGGACAGTAACAGGTACCGGGCCTAATAGTAAACAAACTACAAATACCTAATAGTAATTTGGCTACAACTTTCAAAAAAATTCATTATGCAGATACGCCTAACGAAACAGTGAAACACCCATAATCTCCAAGTACATGTTTGACAGATGTAACCAGCATACTTTGCCCCCAAATTTTCCATTTTACAGAAATTGGATTCAGGAAAAATAAGCACACTTTTGATACATATGATACTTATGCAAATAAGTACATGTTTGACAGTTTTTGTGTAGATGCACTCTAACATCTCTTACGGTACTTATGCAACAAGAAAACTAAAACACACTTACAAACATATTTGACAAAGTAACATTTATATAACTACACTGCTCCTTGCTGCAGTTACTTTCAAATTTCACCAAGAAAGCTTGGTATTAGATCTGAAAGCGTTCAAAAATAAAACCAAGTTAGTGATGATTTATTAACAAACTCATGTAAAATCAGATTCTACAAAATGGGAGAACAAAGTACCTTATATATTTTGAAGGACATCGAGAATGCGCTGCAACTCGTTGACAACAATTTCAATTTTCATCCGTTGTGGTGGGGAATCCACAGAGCACGATACTCCAATCTTGATAATTGCAACCAAACATTCTTCCACTTTCTTTGCATTCGCTTCCGTACTTTGCAACACAATTGCATCATCATCGATAACATCGATTACATGATCCGGTAATGCCATGTAAGTAAATTTATGAAGGCTAAGACCATCGTTGAACATGTCACCTGTCGGCTGTTTCCCGGTCATCACCTCTAGTAATAATATTCCAAAACTATAGACATCCCCGGTACTTGTCATCTCGCTCCCGAGACCATACTCTGCGAATTAAAAACAGTTACTTAAGTTACAAAAAGTAATTGGTAAGTAAATGTAAGCATTATGGAATACTACCTGGAGGTGCATAACCAATTGTTCCTTTAATCCCGGTTGAGCTGTTTTGGTTTAATTCTGTACCAAGTAGCCGAGCTAAACCAAAGTCTCCAACATGAGCCACCATATCATCATCAAGTAGAATGTTACTTGGCTTCAAGTCACCGTGAACAATCATTGTTTGGCAGCGATTGTGAAGATAATCAAGTGCATTGGCAACATCTCTAAGAATATTTATTCTTTGAAGAAGGTTCAGTTTCGATGTATATGCACTTGAATGAAGCCAATCGTGTACACTTCCATTGGGCATAAACTCATAAACCAGAGCTTTAAAATCATTTCCTTGGAAGTCAGCACTTGAACATGAAGTTATTATCTTCAACAGATTACGGTGTCGAATATTCTGCCATGCTTCACATTCTGCTAGAAAACTTCTGTGAGCTCCTTTATTTTGAAGATGCAAAACTTTGACTGCAACAGGTTTATTATGATTAGAATCGAGGATTCCTTTGTACACCGAGCTAAACCCACCCTCCCCAATCAAATTTGCTGTAGAGAAGCCATCAGTAGCCTTGAGAAGTTGATGGTATGAAACTTTCATGAACGGTTCACTACCCGATGACTCAGATGGTTGACTATTGCGTTTCTTCTTACACAAAAGATACACACAACATAATATTATGAGCAACGTCGGTGCAATCACGATGACTAATATGAAGAAAGGAAACCTTTTTTTCTTACTACCCGCCTCTTTGCATTTGGGTAACTCAAGTGTAACCAAACCACCACAAAGCTTATCGTTCCCCAAAACTGAAAATGCACTTGTATTGGCAAACACTCCTACAACCGGTACTTCACCCTCAAAATCATTAAAGGATAGGTTCAAATACTCTAAGGATTTCCATTTCCCTAAAAATTGTGGAATTCTACCTGATAAATTATTTTCAGAAATGTCGAGTACCCCCAATCCTCCCAAGGAACTTAATGAAGATGGTATTATGCCTTCAAATCTATTGCCACTAAGGTATAACTTTGTAAGGCTAATACACTCACCAAGGCTACTAGTAATGGGGCCTGATAATTTATTATAAGATAAAGCAAGGCCGCTCAACATCTTGAGGTATTTGATCTCTGATGGAATGGAACCAGACAAGTTGTTGTATGAGAGATCTAAACCAATAGTTAGTGATGGAAGTTGAAGAACTTGGTTGGGTATGTTTCCACTAAGTCTATTGTCCGCAAGCTGTAAAAAGTTAAGTTCCTTACAATTCCCAAGGCTTGATGGAATATGGCCTTCTAAATTATTGGAATTTAAATAAAGTACAGTCAACATTGACAGGTTCCCGATGGCATCAGGGATAGGCCCTGAAAATTGATTGCTATATAGATCAAGAAATTGTAGCTTTTGAAGTTTACCAATGGTAGTGGGGATGTTTCCTTTGAATCGATTAGGTCCTAAACCTAAAGTGGTCAAACCAACTAGACTACCTATACTTGAAGGGAGGCTTCCAAATAATTTGTTTTGTTGTAAATTTAGAAAGGTGAGTTGATGAGAGAGATTACCTATTGATATCGGAAGCACTCCTAAAAGGTTGCAACGAGAAAGATCCAAATATACTAATCTGGTGCAGTTATTCAAAGAATCAACAAACCTAAGGTCATCAGCTTCTCCGCGTCCATGGAAATTGTTATCATGTCAGGAAATAAAATCAATATCTGTTAGTTTTGAAAAGTCGATAGTCAACTTGCCACTAAAATTGTTTTGACTCATTTCAAGATCTCCTAATTTAGAACAATTAGAAAGAGAAGGTGGAAGAACTCCTGTCAGTTCGTTACCCCATAACTGAAGCCACTCAAGATTTGGGAGCTGATTACCCATTTCCGAAGGAAGACTACCAGTGAGGTGATTATCAGCTAGGGAAAAATTAACTAAGAGTGAGAGGTTTAAAATGGAATGAGGGATGCTTCCATATAAGTTGCAGCCAAAAGAGTAAAATTCCTTCAAGCTTTTCCAATGACCCAAGGTATCTGGAATGCTCCCACCCAACGGGTTTCCGGGAGCATAGAACACTTCCATTGATGTGATATTCCCCAAGAAAGGTAGGATTCCACCTGTTAACTTATTGTCAGCAAGCCAAAGTCTAATAAGTTTGGAGAGTAAACTCATCTCCTTGGGTATGCTTCCAGCTAGCTTATTTCCACCGAGCGAAAGCTCTTCGAGGTTAGAACAACCAGACAAGTTTGTTGGAATGACTCCACTGAACTTGTTGTCATAAAGATAAAGAAAACGTAGCCTAGATAGACGACCAAGTTCATGAGGAATGGTTCCTTGAAAGCTGTTGTCCCCGAGTGAAAGCTTACGGAGGAAACTGAGGTTTCCTACATGAGGAGACAACGAGCCTTCTAAGCCTTGCGAAACCAGTCGTAAAACAGTGACTCGTTTGTGTCGCTTTCCACATGAAATACCACTCCAGTCACAGAAATGAAAGGAATGGTTCCACGAGGTTAGAACTTTGTATGGATCATGGGTGATCTTTGACTTAAATGACAACAACGCGTGATAGTCAGTCTCATTACCGCCATATGAAGCGGAGATGGTGGCGGAAGTAAGACATGTTATCGTGAGACCGTAAAAGAGAAAAGAAACAAGAGAGGAAGATGATAAGTGAATTATTGCTTGTGGTGACTTCATTTTTTGAAATTTACTTAAAATTATAAGAAAAAGCATTGGCTTTTTATAGTTGGATTGAGCAAGACAATGTGATTGGTAATTGCTAATTGATTTTTACGTATAATCATATCAGGAGTGACTTTAAAGAAGAGTGGTAAGACTAGAGTTATAGTGCATTATTACTTTAATCATGCCATCCAATAGCACCACTAGCAAGTCTTATTTTCTCCTGTTCAAACAAGTTAGCTGTAATATGCACATAACCATTTGATAAAATGCCTCAATGAAATACTTTACACAATAACTCAATTTGTTAACTATCATTTTAGACAGCTTGATTAGATTCAAAATAAAAATGAAATTGTGATTTCTACATTATCTGAGCTTAGAAAGCTAATAAGATTAACTTCCAGGATAAACCTTGACCGACAAATCGCATGATACAAAATCAAAATCGCCAGGAAGTTTTGTGGACTTTAGCTTGTTTGCCTATTTATTCTTTTCCTTATGAGAAACTTTCCTCACGGAGCATTTAGAATACCAACCCATGTGGAATTCCATCGACTAGATACAAACTCAAACTTTGATGTATTAGCATATTAAACTTTGATGTATTAGCATATTCTCTCCTGTTTTTGATTTGTATTAGCATATTTCCCTTGTGATACCAACCTTTTGTTTCTGATTTCACGTTCTATACCGGCCTTTTGCTTCCTACTACTGCTCATTTTGTTGGAAATTAGCTAGGCGAACATAAATGTCTAATGCCTGAATTTCATGGAGAAATTGTGGAGCTGTCTAAATTTATATTTAGAAGAGGTGTTAATATTCATAGTTTGGTTGAAGCTGATATACATTCTTTTCAGTATTTATGTCCTTTTTTTAGTACAGAGTCCTTTACTAAGATAACTTAGGTCCTTCGTAGCTTTTTAAGTTAAATATATCAATAATGATGGAAAGTTTTATATATAATGAAACAAAATAATGACACATTCAGTCAAAGATACTTTTTACCACATTAATTGTTTGAACCATTTCAGTTGTATCCATCTTTATAGGACCTATAACTACACCTTTTATTAGTATGACCGGATTCGAACTCGAGACTTCGGGATTGCACACATTACGTATGAGAATCAATGTAAATAATAATTAATATATTAAATGTAATATTTAATTATTGATCACGAAATAAATACTTAACGATAGTTAATATTTAACGAGTTTTGATTATCGGTCGTTAAATGTCAACGGGATATGAAGAAAAGTTAACAAGCCAAGAGAAGGTTGTAGGAACCCTCTTTTGGGCTTGTTTTTGGCCGAACCTATGGAATCCCACATTGGAAACCATAGTAATCTTGACATCTACCATAAGGCTATAAATACATCCCCATGTATTCATCCTTTGGTACACTAGATTTCAATAGAAGGCCAAACTTCTTCTTTCTTCCCTCTTGTTCTTGGTCGACGAGTGAATCCTCATTGTAAGGGATTTACGAGTGACCTTGAGCATAACAAAGGTGTTTGGTTAATCTATTGTGATCAAGAACCTAGCTTTTCTCATTGATTCGCTACTAATACGTGTGTACAAGAACGAAGAGCAAACGCACTTGTGTTTGCATATCTTGGTGGGTCGACAAGGGTTTTGGTCGAAAATTATAAACCCTAATTTTAGGGTTTAGGGTTTTTCATGGTTCTTGATTCGCTAAAAGGTACGCACGTTCTTTTAATTCGGTTAATTAATTTACAAGTATTATTCCTATTATTTCCGCTGCATGCTTTGATGATGTTTATGTGTTTTTCTATAATTGTTATGATTAGCAAAACCCAACAGTGGCATCACGAGCCGTTAATATGTTGTAATTAATTACCGAAACACACAAAAATTGAATCTTTATGATTATTACATGCTTTTATTGGTTTATAGGGTTTTGAAAATTGAAACCCTAATTTTTTAATTTTGGGTCGATTACCCTTTAATTTTTTAATTAGGTTTTATTGTAAAACTTGTAGAAACCCTAGGATTGCATGTATATTTTTATGTGGTTATTATGAATAATTGTTATGTGCCATGATTATATGCGTATCTTGGGATTATAATTGTTATGAAGAATTCATGGTGGAACATGCATGTTTTGTCATGGATTATTATTTATTGTTTGTTTTGATTAATTGTTAAGTAAAATACACATGTTCATTAGTTTGATAAATTTAAATTGGGGAAAACCTCAATATATCTAATGAATCAATTATGTGCTATGTGGTATGTGTTTTAGCTAAGACTTACGCAATCGATTCATCGATGTATGTGGCTCACGTTGTACTTGATGAAAACACGTGGAAGTCTTGGTTATACATATGCATTATTAAACCTAGAATTGATTATTTGAGTTTGTTTAATTTTTATTAAAGTGCTTTTTTGTTTAGATTGTATGACATGTTAGTAAACAAAAAGAATTTTTATGAATAGAAAATTAAATGGACTAAATAATGGCGAAATTTGATTTGTTTTCTATGTATTAAATCTTGAACTTTTAATCGATTGATGCGACTGTACTAAATGGTTAAAACGGCTCACCCAATAGAACAAACTAGAAAGGGGGTTTAAAGAAGTGCGCACAGTCACACTGAAAGGATGTCTAAGGTTATGCTTCAGCGCCTACCTGGTCCTCTGCCTCCATGTGCTTTCGATTGGAGCTACCTAGTATAACTATTCTATGTACGAAGCATCTTAGTGCAAAGTTGTAAGTTTCTCAACGCATCGATTAAAACTTTGTAGAATTTAATCTTAGCAATTTAAAACTATGAGTAAGGTTTTGATTACACATCAAAAAATTTGTACCCTTTAAAATTTAAGTTTATGCCATCTAATGATATGAAACACTTGAATTTGTAATTTAGTTATGTGAGACCATGAGCTAGATTACGATAACAAGGTGAATCTTTATGTTGTGTGAGACCTCAACTTAAATAATTTGCAGTTTCTAAATTAGACAACTTAATTAAGTTAGTTAGTGAGACCTATAACTTAAGGCATAAGATGGGATAAAACATGCTTACGTTTTGCATAATTGTTTGGCAAAATTGTAAATCCCATATTTTCTAGGAATTGAAAACTTGTTTGTCAATTATTGTTCTTCGACAATTACCTATTCTATACTTTCATCACTAGCAGATCAACTGATGTGGTGAAACTATAATAATGAGGGTCTTAAATTCAAGGAAAATTCTATGGTTAATATGAATATTGACCTAAGGGTATTTTATTTTCTTGAAAGATTTAATTTTCGAAAATACTAAAATTGAATTTTGTTAATTCTTTTGATTGTATTAATGCAACATTAAACCGTAAACGTGGTTTGGGCTTTGGTAAATTGATCTAGTTCTGTTTTCAAACAAATGTTTGATCAAGAAAAATTTACTAAAAGACAAACATAAACTCTTTTCCATGGAAGAAGAGTGAGACTCAATCTGATTCCTTTTCATGATTGAGAAAGGTATGTTAGGAACATTAGAATTGTCTAAATTCTAATATATAACTCATAGCAACATTAATAGTTAAGAAAATTGCACACCATGTTTTCCGTAAGAGATTTCATTACCCTCTGTTGGTGATTGAATTCTTATATGACATTTTGGTCAACTAGAAAACATGTTTGACATTTTATGAATTATTAAATTAGAAGCTAGACTAATTACCGCAAAATTGGTAAAAGACAAACTAGTATAGTTTATCTAGTTGTTTTGCTTTGACCAATTAAAGGTGCTACACACCATTGTGGGGATAGTAGACCTATTAAGGAAGAAATTGCATGCTCAATTTTTCAAGTTAATAGCATTGATGGATGATTCATCATCTACAAAGTAGAATACACTCTTTTATTACCTAAGTAATTGTTACGAATGGTCTTACAAAGGGGTAGCAACGTAATAGCATGCTATTCTCACTGGTTAATGAAACACTTACAATGTTGTCAAATCCAGTGGGAGTATGGTGTATCACTGAATAAGACATTATTGTAATGTTGTCTAATTCAGTGGGAGTTACAAGATTTATTATCTTGGTAGTAACTCAGATTATTTCTAGATTTCTTGAAATAATACATTACGTTAAAAAATGTAGACATTCATATTCTTAAGGATAGTCATGAACGTGTTCATAACTACTTTAAATTATAAATTTTTATGAGTTTCTTTGTAATGTCACAAACATGAAGTCTTTTCATTATTACAAGACATATAATATAAAGTAATACGTTAACTTATTATGTCTTTTTACTAAGATATAAAGTCATTGGTGTATGGCTTATAACGTATAATGAAATTATAACTGTTTATGTTTTCTTGTTGAGACATGGACATGAAGTGACTTGATTAAAAGTACTCGAGTTATAAAGCATGCAATTGGCTTGGAATTCTATTATACCATTAAGTTGTCTTAGTTGGTAAATAGGTAAGCCAAAAGGAATATGTTTATCTTACATATTGTTAGATTGTCTTACGATATTAATTCTAAATGAAATACTATAGGTATATGAAATGTTTAGAGAATCAAACATTTGTTATATTATTTGATTCAAAATAACTATATCTTCTTTTCTTCCAAAAGTTATCAAGGTTATAAAATTGAGTATTGATTGGATATACTTAATAAAACTCAAACCTAGAAGATTATTAAGACACTATTTTAGTATGGAATGTGATGAATCACATTGAGTCTTATACTGAAGTTCTGATTTGTTAAAACTACTTATGGAGTAGGTTATTAATGAACAAGATTTACGAACTGTTAATGTGTTTTGTAATATCCCAAAAGGAAACAATTTAGTGTTCTCCTAATTGCTAAGGTATTTATAGATAGTCTTTAAATTACAAAAGCAAGTGGGAGTTTTGTTTAGATCTTGAAGAGATTAAATTACAATTACAAAATACATAATCTTCTAAAATACACTAGTAAATATCATGATGATGTCAATAGACCTCAAGATGGTGGAATTCTCATTCATAGATCCAGATATTTGATATGATGAGAAATATGAATTACAGGATCATGGTAAACCTGTTAGTCATAATGATACATTACCTAATATTGAATTGTGGTAAATTATTCATACTATGAATGTTAAGATGCTGTCCAAAAAGGTGATCAACTTTGGAAACTTGGTTTATCTTAATGAAGATGAGTTTCTTCAAAAGAAGGAAAACCCTAGTGGTTTAAATCTTTGTGTAGAAATCATATGGACAAAATTGTACATGTGTTTAATGCATGAATTGTGACAAGATTATTAATCACACTTAAGTAATTAACTGTGATTGAATATTCTTTCCTTGGCACATTAAATATATAATGATTATAATTGTAATATTTATTTTCATTGATATGAAAAAATGACAATGGAATATTAAAACTCTTTCTTGTGTGATTACTTTTGCGAGGACGATAAGTAATAGGGCAAATGACAAAAAAATGCATCGAACTTGACACTTTTTATTATTGTGTGTTGCCAACTATTTTTTTTCTTATTGTGTGTACTGAACTTTCAAAATTCGATTATTGTGTGTATTTTGTGACCATTTTCCCCTTAATTTTTTCAAATTTCGAAGGGTAAAATGGTCATTTTACATGGCAGAATAGTCACAAAATACACATAATGATCGAAATTTGAAAGTTCAGTACATACAATAAGAAAAAAAATAGTTGGCTACACACAATCACATAAAGTGTCAAGTTCGATGCATTTTTTTGTCATTTGCTCTAAGTAATACAAAGGAGTTTTATGAATTCACATAATCATTGAAAATGTACAAACTGCAAGAATCCATAAATGGATATATGCATGCATCTAGGAGATGATTCTTATGTTTAATTATTAAATCCAAATTTTGGTTTAAAATTAAAATAAGATAATTTCTAAGTATTCCTGAAAGCTAGTGGGAGTATTATGTTTATTTTCTTTAAATCTCATATGTTGTGGGTAGTAACATTCCATCTAAAACTAAATGTTAAGCACTAGTTTGGAATGGAACTTCACTTAAAAGATTTTGAAAATAAGACATACAACCTTGGAATATATGTTTATTATTAATAAACATGTGTGGTATAAAATAAATGAGTCTAATAGAACATGATATATCATTTGGAAAATGGATATGTAGAACATGAATGAAATCTGTGTGACAGAAGGATTTTTCATGTACATCATGTTATTGTTGTATCATGCTTGAATGCAAGATGATTTGACAACATTGATATCTAATGAAGTTATTAGATAACTGGTGTAACGAATATTCTAATAGAATATGTTTGAATCTAGAATTACATTCCTCAGCCTGGAATTGCTCTCAAAATTCTATGGATGAGCAATACATCAATTGTTGCGTAATTGTCATAGCCAACAAACTTGAAAGTGTTGAAGGCATCAAACATTACACTGTAGATATTGAAGTTTATGAAATTTTTAAAGAGCATATTGTTGTTTGTATACAATGATGCTGGTATAATTGAGATGACACTCAATACTAGTCATGGGAGGATTTCATCCTTGTAAGTAGCCATGTGAACTAGTTGTGCTCAACTAAGAGCATAGTTGCATTATACATTAAAGAATAAGAATACTTTAAACTTTAAAATGTTTGAAAGTTTGATTATCATAAATTGGTGGTTGAGGATGTCACATACTTTATGAAATATTATGTGGCAATACCAAGATATTTTGAATGCACACATCCAAGAACTTCACTAGTTGAATTCTTGAAATAAGTATTCTCAAAATTCCAATAGATCAAAGTTAGTTGAAATTATGCCTTGTCAACAAGTATGATTGTCTTTACGTGAGGCATAATTCATTAACAAGTATTATCATGCATTGATCTATTTAGTATTTGGATAAGGGATGTTTTGAACAAATATTATTTAAATGAAATAAAATATTGGTTATGTTTATTTTTCATTTTCTTAATATTATATCCTATATTTGCATGTTTAATCCGTGAATAACTTATGTTATTCTAAAAGTCCGTTGTCGATCAATGATGTGGGAATGTCATTGAATTAAGACAAATCTGAGTTTTGGTAGAATATACTTTAAGTATATTGATTTGTGGGACATGCCAAATTCACATGATATTAAATGAATTGAATATAAGACAGATCCCAACTTAACATGATTGTACTTTATGGATCCTTGTCATTAAGTAAATCATGTATATTTATCCTCAGACTTGAGATACCAAATAACTGTTATGAATGTAGCACACTTGTGTAAAATAGTATAACGCTATCCGTAAAAGGTGGTTATAAGGGCTATTTTCAGAAGTGTTGCAAAGTTCATGAGTTATGTCTTGTAGTCAAGAGAATTTGCTCATTTGAATTTGTTTCAAAGCATAATACTGTTTGGGTCCCTCGTAGGATTGGCAAGATGTTTGTAAGGCCTTACCCAAGATCTATCTGGAATATGTTCAGATGATTTGGTAATCTTGTTCAATCAGATATAACGAGAAACAAAATATTAACTTGTGAAATGACTTGATCCATATTCACGGTTAATGAAGTATTAGAAGTAAAAGGATAAGTATTAATGTTGAATCATTAAAATGGTTTTTCCAGGGAAACCACACTCGGTTCGATCTGGGGGCATTGGCGTGTTAGGCTAGACTAAACCAATGTCATTACTATATTAAGATATATCCAAGTGGGAGCTGAAAGGTTATGGATATAAATTAATATTACTATGAACGGATTCGAACTTGAGACTTCGGGATTGCACACATTACGTATGAGAATCAATGTAAATAATAATTAATATATTAAATGTAATATTTAATTATTGATCACGAAATAAATACTTAACGATAGTTAATATTTAACGAGTTTTGATTATCGGTCGTTAAATGTCAACGGGATATGAAGAAAAGTTAACAAGCCAAGAGAAGGTTTTAGGAACCCTCTTTTGGGCTTGTTTTTGGCCGAACCTATGGAATCCCACATCGGAAACCATAGTAATCTTGACATCTACCATAAGGCTATAAATACATCCTGATGTATTCATCCTTTGGTACACTAGATTTCAATAGAAGGCCAAACTTCTTCTTTCTTCCCTCTTGTTCTTGGTCGACGAGTGAATCCCCTCTTATTTCTTCTTTCAATATAAGGGATTTACTAGTGACCTTGAGCATAACAAAGGTGTTTGGTTAATCTATTGTGATCAAGAACCTAGCTTTTCTCATTGATTCGCTACTAATACGTGTGTACAAGAACGAAGAGCAAACGCACTTGTGTTTGCATATCTTGGTGGGTCGACAAGGGTTTTGGTCGAAAATTATAAACCCTAATTTTAGGGTTTAGGGTTTTTTCATGGTTCTTGATATCGTGTGTTCTTGATTCGCGAAAAGGTACGCATGTTCTTTTAATTCGGTTAATTAATTTACAAGTATTATTCCTATTATTTCCGCTGCATGCTTTGATGATATTTATGTGTTTTTCTATAATTTCTATGATTAGTAAAACCCAACAAACTACACCTTTTTTGTTAATTATACTTCGATTAAGTAGCAACATTGATGCTCTAGTGTCGTACTTTCCATAAAGCTTATTGACATTGCAACTTTGACAACACTCTCAAGTTTCAAATTTCATGTCTTTAATGTGAATGTATGTGTGTTGGACCAATTCAATTTTCTAAATTCGTATGTTCATTGGCATAATAAATGATCTGGTATTTTTACGGATCTTTATGGATTCCTAATGTAATTCAAACAATTAGTAACTTTTAGTCTGCATTAATGTTAGATTTGTAAAAAAAAAAGTAACTAACTGGTGATTCTCGGTGGTGTCCTACATATTAATGTTTAAGAAATTAGTAATAGCTTAAATTGTTTTAAATCTGCCATTATAAGTTCGGAATAAGCAAAATTTGGGAACCACAAACAAGAGTAGCACAACAACATTGCATATCTCATTGTACTTTATTTTTTATATAAATGAAGAAAATGCAAAAAACATCATCTTAGATGCACACATGACGAAAATGCAGTCTGAGAATGCCTAATCATCACGAACATTTTGATGCGTAAATAGAATTTGATGCAAACATTAATTTAAATACGAATATGTTGGTTCATAAGTTATGTGAATTACGTAGGATGCAAAAAAGTCACGTTGCAGAATTAATTTTTATATACTGTTAATTTGTTATGATATAGTAATGATTAAATAGAATGAAAAAAATAGGCTGCAAAAAGAACGGTAGGAAGATGCAAACCTTAACGGTCAATGCAATCAAACACATTTTTTTAATATGTCTATTTTACCCTTAGAAGCCTGTACATGTGGCATCATTTTATGGTGTCTTACCTTTTGTAGTTTAAGATGGTGTTTTACAAGAACTCTTCCCGTGAATGTTTCAAGATCATTTAAGTCTCGTCGGGATAGTATTTTGTTCGTGTGGGTTTTTGGTTCGAAGAACTCAAGGTTATCTCGGATCCCTTTTGCTCGTACCACAACTCGTCGTGTCTCTTCACCACCCTCTTGGGTGTCGTAAGCTTCTTTAACTCACTTCAATTCAATCTTATCGTTTTCACTTCTCATGTCACACGCCAAAAGGGAGTCGACCATAACAAATAAAAACAACTTTTGATAATTTTAAAGTGGTTATTAAGGTTCTTCATAAAATCAAAGGTGCCAACACAGTTTCGAAAACAAAACAATACAACACAGTTTCCATTCTTTATTACCTGTTAAATATGAAACGTTTGTAAGACTAACAAAAGTGAGCCTTTAGCTCAACTGGTTGAAGCGCTGAGCCTTTTGTCAACTCACCTAAGTTCGAATCCCTCTTGTGTCGCTTTGAGGATTTGCTTTTAACACATAAGCCATTTTCAAACAGTCTCAAACGTGTTAAGTATAAACCTTTTGCGATAATTGACAGAAAGAGCCACTGGCTCAGTTGGGAGGGGGGCGTATGCCTTCATCCACAAGGTCTTGAGTTCAAATTCTAGCAGTGTCAGTTTTGCCATATTTTTTTTAGTGATTTTTACAAGTTACACTCTTTGACAAATTTAGCCCTCCAAATTTAAATGAGTTGTTACTTTTCCTAAAACCTATAAAAGTTTATAACTTATATAACTCTTTACACTTCTAACCCCTCAAGTTTAATACTTGACATTTTTTTTGTATACTTTTACGTTCTAACTAGGGATGAGCACGGTACCGGTCCTGTACCGATCCTGTACCGATCCCGTACCGAATTAGTGGTACCGGTACCGTACCGAACGGGATTCGGATACCGGTACCGGTCCGAATTAGTGGTCCCGATTTTTTTCACCTTATTTCGTAGTCCCGGTACCGTACCGTATTTCAAGAATCGGTATCGTTTCGGTACGGTTCCGGTTCGGTTCCGGGATTCGGTTCGAAATGCTCATCCCTAGTTCTAACAACTATTTTTGGACCCCAAACTTATACATTTTTATAACTAATAATAAAAATGTCAAAACAATTTATTCCTGACACATTTCGTTCGTAATTTCGTCAAATTATATTTAGTTTTAATACTAAGACCCGACTAAAAGACAAGAGAATATTTAAAACAAAAGTAATATAAATTACCGACACATATCGAAGTAAATAAACAAAACTCTCGGTTACATCGCCTTATTTATAGATCAACACTAATACCACTCTATTGACTTGTATATCCAATAGTCTCTCCTTTTGGTCGTAAACCAAACATTTATCATTATTTTGAGTCATGCCATCTCGTTCTTAGGTTCCGGGTAGGAGCCGCTGCTGTATCACACTCGATCTCTTTGTCCATATTCATCGAACTGCTAAGGTGTGTTTATAGCCCCACTTTTACTTTTATTACTTGCTTTATAAAACTATGGGGTGAGAGAACATGCAAAACTCTTTTCGGACCTGAAACTGAAAACACTATTACGTGAAACAACCTTGAATCCCAACTATGCTACCGTTAGTTCCCTTTGGGGAGGCGCGATTGTTATGGATAGATCTATTGGGGATGATACCCCCGTTCGAGTTTGACCGGATAGGCAAACGTCGGGCGTATATCATATCGTATTGATTGAGTGTACTAGAAATATACTTATTGGGATTTTATTTATCATGCTTCTAGATGCATGCACACTGTCGTAGTGTCATTCAAGGAGATGCTATATGTGCAACTGTGGTCCAACTTGATTTCTTTATCTTAAACCTATGAACTCACCAACCTTTGTGTTGACATTTTAGCATGTTTTTCTCAGGTTTATTTCTTAGCGTGGGCATTGACAAAGGCATTCGTTGAAGACTGACATCCGAAGTGTTTTCAAGCAAATCTAATACAAATTTTAATGGGACAACATATATTTTTATGGGCTTACTTCACACTTTGAAACAATATTGTAAAACTATCTTTTAAATTAATCTATCTTTCGATAATAGAATAAATTTTCCATTCTTTATTACCTTGTGTTATGATTATTGATTTAGTAGCACCCCATGAGCCGAACGCTTCCGCTATGAAATTTTGGGGGTGTTACATTCTCTCTAACCCCCTTAGGGGGTCAGGACTGTTCGGAGTAGTGATTTAGTTTAAGGGAAGTACTCTCTGATGTGCGTTCTATTATGGCCTCCTATTCTTGAAGGAGTGATCGGAATTAAGCCGCATGGCGATAACCAAAAAAAAACAAGTGACTATTTGATTCCCTTTTGGTCAGGGCCTTTTGTACTCCAATCTGTACGAAGAGAATTATTCAACACACTAAAATCGAGTGGATCTGCTTATATATTCATGAAAAGTCGGGGTTAAAACATGTTATGAAACTAAGACAACAATTATTACTAATAATAAGAAAGAGTTAAGCGCCTCCAAGGCCTACAAATAAAAACTTCTTTCAGTCTATATTTTAAAAGAGAATAAGTACTCATTTCTATTTAGTTGTTTTCTTACGCTATCCGGCTATTGAACCTGGTTTCCCTCTATATATGGTAATAGGGAGTTAGACAGCTTAGAGAGCTCCTTAAAGGGCTAGTTCTCACTCTGTTTTGGGGACAGAGTTAAGAGCTTTAAATTTGGAAATAATCAAGCTCGAGCTCGATTTTCGAGCTCGAGTTTGAGATGACGAGCCGAGCTCGAGGCTGAAATCCAAAGCTCGGCCTAGATCGAATCTAGTTTTGAGCTCGAGTTTTTGTAATCGTGTTGAGTTCGAGCTTGACATTACTCGGCACAACTCTTACTCTGCTCGTTTACACCCTATAGTCATGAGTAATCCAAAGTGATAAATATTCATTAGAGATGCTCTTGAATTTTATTAATTTGAAATAGAAGTGATCACAAATTGCATATGTTTATATATTACAACTACTTCTTCAGTAATTACTTATATAACCCGTGTATTACACGGGTCATGAGCTAGTGACTTACTATTGGAGATATGCTTAGAGTTGTTTATTAAGATTTTTTATGAATTTATTGGAAATTACATAATTATAGGGAGATTTAGTTCGGATATTAAAAGAGACTGAAATTTGAAAACTTACTAATTCTAGTTTGATGGGACACTTGATTTATTATTTATTTATATATTTATTTATTTATTTATTTATTGAAGATTTTTTAGGCTAAGAATAGTAATAACATTTGTGTTTTACCTAAGGGTTGATTGGTGTTTAGAAAATAACACGTATATTTTAGAACAAGTCGGATACCCGCGCACAACGGCGGCGATAAGTATAGTTATATGTGTTTGCTTACCCGTTTAGTGAATTCGTTTCACAACACTTCGAATGTATATGTGTTAGTTGTATGTGTGGGTTACCCGTAGCTTTCCCGTGACATCATTATTCCCGCATATAGAAATACCCTCGCAATCTCTTACACGTCAAACACTCCCTCCAAAGTATATGATTTTGACGAATCAAGATTGTATTGATTGAATAGGTTAAAGTTGTAAAAATTTGAATTAAAATAAAATAAACCCACTAAAAATATAAAAATTCAAAACTCATAAAAATATATGAAAATGGATGTTGAATTAAATAGCATAAAACTTTAGAAAATATGGTGAAATTAGATTATAAAAAAAAAAAAAGAAAAAAAAAAGATATTTCAATTTGAAAATAAAGATTAATTTTTAGTTGAGAAGTGACACATGTCACTTTATAATTGGAGCTCTTTATCTTACTTTTTAGTGGTTAGGAGTTAGGCTTGGAGTTTGTTAAGAAGTGACACACGTCATCTCATGATTGGAGCTCGTTATCTTAATTTTTGGTTAGAAGTTAGGCTTGTAATGAGGTTTGGCTTTTATATGCATTATAATATAGTATAGATAAATTACTCAAATGAATATGCTAGAATGGGTCTTGGTTTACCAAAATAGACATTTGAGCTTCACATCAAATATAGAGATTTGACATAAACTATTTTTTAATGTTTTTTTTAACCTATCCAATATAACAATCAAACGATAAACACATTCCCTCATCCTCATCTCTCTTCTATCTCCAAACTTTCCACACCACAACACGAAAGCTTAAAAACGATGCCTAACCATCAAATGATGACGCTACCATACAAAATTTAAGAAGTCAAAGAGGCTTCAAAATCACATCCATTGGGTTGGAATAAAAATGATCAAAGAGCTTAAATTCTTGAAACTGAATCTTGGCGGGGTTATTAGTCCTGGCAGTTTGTGGGGATCAATGACACAATAATTGAAAGGAAAAAAATAAATAAATAGTTAAAAAAATAAAGAATTAAAAAAATACATGAAAAGACAACAAAAAATATTAAAAAGATACATGAAAGGAAAAAAAATTGAAAAGACAAATCTAGACTAAAACAAATTTGTCTTTTCTTTGCACTTTATAAACCGTGAAATATTTTAAAGATATTGACACTTAAGAATGTGAACAATTGTTTCAAAATCCTCACAGTTAAAAATTGTGAAATGGTTTAATTAGACCTTACCTTTCATTTCACTCCAGAACAACAAGCTAAAGTGACCTCTACGCTTCGTCCCAAGTGATCTTTATTTTTTGTTTGATGAGAATCATTCAATCCCATACTTAAAAGTGTGAAGAATTATTTCAAACTCAAAATCATAATATTTAAAGGCGAGAAGAATTATTTCAAAGTCAAATCATCACTCTTAAAAGTATGAAGAATTGTTTTAAAACCCTCACTCTTAAAATGTGAATAATATTCATAAATCTTCTCACATAGTGTGAAAATATTTGCTATACCCAATCCGCATACTAGTGTGAACTTTTTTATTATTCTCACTTTAAAATGTCTAAACATACTTAATAAGTTCAAGCATGTGACGGAAGATAACGATCAAAACTAAGAATAGACTTCTATCTCGACCTAGCCCGGGGTTGGCAACTGTTCTAGAGGTTGCCACGACAGTGCTGGACTAGAGTCGCAGGGGCCCGAGTGAGTGATTATATGATTGGAGATCCGGGTAGGATCAGTGTGTGAAACGGTATTTACCTATCTAGGTCTTGCATAGCAAATCAACTCTTACAGGTCCACTATGATTTTGTTGAACTTAAACCTATGAACTCACCAGCGTAAGCTGACCTTTTAGCATGATTTCTCATGTATTTGAGAGATGTTTGGATTACTTGATGTGTGGAAGCTTGGCATGGAGGCGTGGTTCAAGGATCATTTTCTGACTCTGATAAACAATGGAGACCTATTTTGTTAAACTATGTTTTGGGCCTAAAATTTATATGTTCGGATTAAATGGTTGAATATAATTTCTCAGCAATTCCCAAGTCCAGAAAAGCTGCCGGAAACAAGCTTTTCAACTTCACCACAGTTTTCTCCAACTAGCTTTCTACCCTGAACTTGAAGTTTACTCAACACCACCGGAAAATGTCTTCCCGGTGGGTTTTGAAAACATCCCATACCTCCCAATTGTTCCAACTCCACCTGTGAACAGTCCACAGGTGATCTTCAAAACCACCCCAGCGGGTTAAGTGAGGCTTCCGTTCGACAACTAGAACAAGATAATGAAAACAGTAGGGAGATTATGGAAGAGCAGGCACGTGAAGCTCAGTATCTTCAAGACAACTACTTCGACATAATGGAGCGTCGGCTCTTTAATGGGGAGTTTGATTCCCCTTCAAGTTCGGAGGGTTGAGTCTCAGATGATTAGTTTTTTTAAGTTTTAGTAGTTTTATTTTCATCAGTATGCGTTGTAGTTTTAATTTTTAATGTAATTCGTGTTTAACGTTTAATGTACTTTGTGTTTTTATGTTAAATGTGATATGTTTAATTTAATAAATGAAGTGTTTGTTTTAGTTTAGGGGTTAAAATTGAAAATATGAAATGTTATTTATGTTACTGGGATGTTATTGATGTGGATGTTTTTTGAGGATGTTAAGGTGAAATATTAAAGTTGATGTGGAAATGTTATTTTATAACTCAAGTTACCATTGTACATGCTCTTAGGTCAAATTTTAGTAACTTTTTTTTTTTTGGTATTAACCCATTTTAATATGCACCTTGACTATGTTGACCGTTAATTAAGAGGTACTTTGATACTAACAAAATACAGTAAACTAATACACCAACCTTCAACCTCTTTCCTCATTATCCATTTTCTGAAACAATTTCTAACAACCATCGCCATCTCCGGCAGCCACCACCAAACACAAACGAAACAGAAACCCTTTATTAAATTCCCTCAATTTAAACAAAATCCCCAAATTTTATGAAAATTAAAAACCCTAACCCTCTTATTTAACTTCAGAACTGTTTGGTAGTCAAAGTTTGAAGAAATGAGAGATTTGGTGACATGGGTTTTTGGTTATTAAGCTATTGGGTATAAAAAAAGGTACAAAGCTTATACATTGGGATGTATTTGTATTTTTCCTAATTATTATGTGTAGAGCAGCGTGGGTTTGTGAGAGAGATAACTGTCATGGGAATATGGGATTTAGCGGGTGTTTGGGTAAGCTTATACCAAAGTGCTTATTAGTTATTTGGGGGAATAAAGGGTTTTTCGATAATGAATAAATGCATAAGGTTATTATTATACATTACATCATTTTAGTATCTTTTGGGCATGATTGAAGCCAATATAATGTATGTAGCCTTGTTCTGCCTTGAGATAAGAAGCACATATATAAAGGCGTTATCTTTGTTAAGTTTGGTTTTAAAAGCTGTAAGGATTAGTTTCTCTAAAATTCTTTGTGCCAAATTAAGTTTGAATAGTAGTTATCTTTAAAGGAGTGTTTGGGTTTGAAGATTGGTCAGATGGCTATGTGCCTTGGTAGTTGGTACTGAAATTCTTTGACTCATAAACACTCTTTTCTCACACTACTACAAAATCTGAAACAAAGCCCCTCCTTAATAGAGCCCTGTTAATAGGAAAAAAGGTCTCTATAAAGGTGTCTGTAAAAAACAAAGGCATAAAGCCCGGTTTTCTCATTTCATAACCTGTTTATGCAGCCCGAATAACTTTGTCTTTGTCATAACTTTTGCTATGAACAAACTAATTGGACCTGAACGCTCAGGTGCATGACAATCTGGTTTTCGATTCCTACTTATTAATGACATTATATACTGTTTCTTTTTATAGGCAGAAGTTTCTCAGAGGATGAGTCATGTAAATGAGGTGGCTGGTAGAGCTTCTGGCTATAATAGGCATGAGGAACTGGCAAAGAAACTTCAGGTATGAAATATATAACACAAAAAGTAAAAAATATGAAATGTGCTATTGCTGCTATAATATATGCATAGTGTGACTCCCCCTCTTAGATATGGTTGATATATACCTTGCTGAATAAGTTGAATCTTATAGATATGGTAATGTGAAGCAGGTGCTGCTTGCATTAAGCCATATGCGTTGTCAGGTTGTTAGTTTAAACATGCCGAGTGTTGAACTACATCAGGATGTGATCTAGTTATGTTTATTAATTTGTATTTTTTTGTGGTCCACATTACACATAGTAATTAATCTAAATAAATAGAATGCTGAATCAGATGTAGCTGTTCACTTAAATAAAACTAAAAGTAATTTAGTTTAATAGGGCAAGTGTTGATTTAGTTGTTACCGTGATGGTTTAGTTATAGGTCAAATGGGTCATGGGTCGAAACGGGTGAAATGGAAACACTGGTCAAACGGTTCGTGGGTCAACTAGTTCGGGTTGGGTAAAGATTGCCAAGTTTATGTTGTATTCAAAATAGCTTAGCGAAACACTTTAAGAATGGGCTTATTAGGTTTTTTATTTGAAGGTCACTGTAGTAGTAGTCAAAAGTATGGAATTAACATGGCACCTTTTAATACGATTCAGTTTTGTTGTATATACAGACACTTTCTGCAATTTCTTTGACAGATTTGGAAATGAAATGATCATTAATTTGACTTTTGTTGCAAGATCCCCAATTTTGCTACTGTAAATGGTTGTTTTTGACAGACTCGTTTACATGGTGAACCATATATATAGCACTTCAGTCCTAACCCGTTGGTATTCCCATCGCTTTGTATTGCAGAAAAGCATTGGCTAATGCTTTACCAGTCACACCGTAGATATGGACCCTTGGAAATGCAGGCTTGTGAGCCTTACAGGTAACACATGATCTAAACTAGAGGTGTTCCATAACGGGCAGCTAGTCAGGTTGGGAAACAAGTCAAACTGGTAATTTTAGTCTGGACTGGATCAGGTTGACCTGCAAACGTGGTCTGTCCTTTTCTTAAACTTGTTTAAATATAATGATTAATGAATGTTTTCAGCCTGTTGAACCCATTAGATATAACATAACGTAAATTGATCCATTTATAAGTTAAATGCTTGAAATTGCGACCTGTGTATTCGAGAGTTTGTTTCTTAACAACGTAAATATTTTCTTCCCTTTGAAAGATCAACAAATTACTGGAATGGGCTCAGTGATATCACCAATGCCAAGGCTTAACATTTACTGCCATTTATATGTTTGAAGCTCGAAAGAATGATAAAGTGTGTTTGTTTTAGTTTGTGCAGGTGGTCAATGGTGCGTATTGCTAGTTATTAGTGTTATTTGGAGCTTGTACTTGGATGGCTAAAGTCAAGATTTATTATGTATTCGTCATATGGCCTGATTCTAAATTTTAAAGGCAGATTGGAGACGGCATCAACTTCATCAAACCCCATATGTTTTTCTCGAGTTATTCAAAGGTTGTATTATTATTTTTATAGCTTTATGATGTAATTTCAATCAGTTTATTTTGAGCTTGGGGAGGGTTTTACCCGGGTTCGAGTCTCGCAAGTGACAAAGAAAATTTGAATTTTTCTCTTAGTGCGAAACCGTGAGCTCTAGGGGTTTCCCTTCGCGGGTCTCTCCTAGTGGTTCGCATCCCAGGGCGTGCCCATTTGAATGATTTAACTCAGGGGTTAGATTTTAAGTGTGGTAACTGGTGCTGTTCTAAAAATATATATATATATATATATTGAAATGGGTTGGTTTTGAAATGGGTTGTTTTTTTTTTTTTTTTTGAAATGGGTTGGTTTTGTTGATCTTCCATTTCTAACGGATCAAAAGTAAAAAAAAGTTGAAAAGTAAATTAGTCACTTTCTGAAACAATCTCAAACTACGAAACACCAACCAAACAGTAACCCTTTAATAAATTAACTCAATTTAAACAAAATCCCCAAATTTTATAAAAATTAAAAACCCAAACCCTTTAATTTGAAGAAATGAGAGATTGGTGGAGTTGAAGATGATTAAATCGTTATTAGGTGAGGACTTAAGTTTATTACATTGGGATGATGTATTTGCCTTTTTTTGGACTATTATGTTTTATACTAATACGGGATTTAGGGGGTGTTTGGTAAGCTTATTTAAAGTAGCTTAATAGGTTTATTACATTCGTTCCAAGATTGGTCCAATTTTAATAGGTACCATTAGTTTGACTATGTTGACCATTAATTAAGAGGGTACTTTGATACTAACAAAATACACTAAACTAATACACCCAACCTTTAAACCTCTTTCCTCATTATTCACTTTCTGAAACAATTTCTAAGAGCATTCGGTATGGTAACATTTACCTCGCGTTAAAGGTGACGTGGAGGTTCTTTAATGTGCGTTAACTCATGTTATTACACCGTTCGTCCTACGTGTACAACGGTGTTAGAGTCTGCGTTGCCATGGCAACGTGCGTTAACCACTTTTTTTTTTTTTTTTTTTTTTTTTTTTTTTTTAATGGGTTTTGGTGTGTCTCTTTACTGTGTGTCGATGTGTGTGTGTTTTACTCAGTGTGTGTCTTTGAAGGTAGAAGACGATAAGATGATGATGTGGTAAAGTTAAATTGGGTTTTTTTTATTTATTTTTTTACCCAAGCATGGCCTAGCCCAAAATTTGAGATTGTGACGTTTTTTATCAAATATTATTATAATTTGTATATTAATTTAATTAATAAAAATTTTAGTTTGTTTAAATAAAAAGAAAAAAATATTATTAAGTGGGGTTCCAAAAAATGGTGTTATGATTAGGTTATGATAAAAGATATTTTTTGAGTGTTAAGATTAAAACGTTAAAGCTGACGTGGCGCTGAGTTGACAAAAATTTAACTCATACTCAAGGTTATTATACCAATGCTTTAACAACCACAAGGAAACAGTAACCCTTTAATGAATTCCCTCAATTTAAACAAAATCCCCAAATTTAAAAACCCTAACCCTCCAATTTAACTTCAAAACTGTTTGATGGGATGTACTTTGTGAGAGAGATAGCAAACCATAACGATTAAAATAGATTCGGTTCTGTGAGCTGAAGTTGCTGATTTTGTGATGCTCTGATCAGGTATACTTTTCAACTCAATTCATTGATTTTTGTGTTTGCTTCAATTAGGTGTTAGTTATGGAGATTTGTGATATTATTATAGTGCGATAGAGGTGAATAGGTGTGTTACGTGCGGCTATGGTTTGAAGCTCGGGGTTTAGGTTCTGCACGACACGTGTTTGATGAAATGTCCATTAGAGAATGATACTTGCGTAATATTTATCGTTAGATTTTGACATGCAAAAATTGTTTGGCATGTCGTTTAGAATGAAATAATAAGTTTTAGTCGTTAGTATGATAATCAACTCGGAAAACATTTTTAGTCATTGGATAAAACAGTTTTAGGTTTAGTTTTCCTGTCAATTGCAGAAATGGCAAGTTTTGCTGTTATCACTTACTGTTTGAATCGACAGATATTGTTTTTTAAATTGCCCTTATGTATTCCGGAGCAAAAGGGCATTTTGTGTGTTGTTCTTTGAGTAAACGTTAACATGTCTATACATATCTACCAATGCAACTGCAAATTTAGCAACAGTGTTACATTAGTTTTCATGTGATTTGCAGTCACATAAACTTTACCATGGCAGGCGCATATCACAATGTGGGCTAATAGATGCTTAAAGTTCGTAAAATGGTTGGGTTGGGTAATTGCTGATAACAGGAAATTATCTTGTGTGTGAAGGCACATTTATGTTCTTTGAAAACTTTTCTATAAACATATGAGTACTTTAATATGTGTAAAACCAAAGAGACCTAATATATAGATTAATAGAAATATTGTTCGATATTGACAATATAAAAGAATCTTACTGCACAAAATGAATTAGTATTAAGTATGCATATAGGTAAGTCTAGCTTAATGGAGATAACAATGTTATGATATTGGATAATGAAATTAGGCGAAGTACCCCATTACATACCAAATCATTACATACTTTTTACTATTTACATTCATTTTAGCGTGTAGAGAGGATATATAGTTCAACAATGTTAAAAGCTGATAGCACTTGTTAAGGGGTGTTATTGGGGCTGACCCGACCAGACCCGACCCGAGTTAATTCGGGTCGGGTCAGTCGGGTTCAAAAATAGATTCGGGTCAATCGGGTCAACCCGAATTGACCTGAGTTCTAAACAAGGTCGGGTTCGGGTATGTTTTTTAGCCTTAACCCGACCCGAACCCGACTAACCCGGCTCAACAACACTTTTACAATGTAAAACACTCGGGTTGACCCTAAACCGAATTGACCCGACCCCGAATGACCCGACACGAGTTGACCCGAACCCGAATTGACCCGACCCGAGTTGACCCAAGTTCTAAACAAGGTCGGGTTCGGGTATGTTTTTAACGCTTGACCCGATTTGACCCGACACGAGTTGACCCGAACCCGACCGGGTCAACCCGAATAACACCCCAATGTTTAATATGGCTGCAGCTAAGAAATGTTTTTCATCTGGATAGCTGTTTATTTACCTCGTATTTTTCTAATTTGTGAGCTAATCATCCGTTTATTCTTGCATCAACCCAGACTGATGTACTACCGTGTTCGATAACATAAAGTGTATATATATATCAATTATCAAGTAAGATACTAGAGTAGATATTATGTGTGAAACCGATCCAGCTTACCAATATAGACCGCCTGTACTACAATAGGCGCTAAAGAGCCATTTGAGTGAGACATTAGTTCATGAAACACAATTTCTCCTAGAAATTTTCCATTTTTAGTTTTACTTTTCAAATATTTTTTAGAGTAAATTACACCGTTCGTCCTTGTGGTTTGCGTTGACCGCAGGGTTTAGTCCTTTGACCAAAAAAATTGCACCGTACGTCCTTAAGTGTGAAACGTTATGCACCGTTCGTCCTTTGACCAAACGACGTTAAGTTTGACCGTTAAAAACCCATCATGTGACTTGCACATGAGGGTAAATTCGTCATTTCAACACCATAAGGACGAACGGTGTAATTTATGTGGATAAGACCATGTGGTATATCACCCACATCACCACACACAAACACATATCATCACCTCCATCTTCATATTTCTCTCTCTCTCTCCCTTTCAACCCTAGCCGCCGGCCAACCTTCACGCCACCACCACCGCTCCCCCAACTACACCACCCACCTCAAAACACTTCACTCACTTCCCTCTACACGATCCCCAAGGCCACACGCTCAACCCCCTCCCCTTCCCCTCGTACGTCACTCATGCGCCACCTAACACCACCACAATGCCACCACCAGTCATTTTATTGTGTCAAAACGAAGGTAGGTTCGAAAACTCATGACTTTGACTCGTTTTCTGACTCAAGGGCCGTATCAGCTGATCCGGATGTTTGCTTTGTAACACAAGGTGTTGGTCTTTTTCTTATTATGGTGCATGATGTTGTTATAATGGAGTTGGCTAATGGGGTGACATTTGTGGGATTATTGTCTCTTGACAAAGTGATTTTGGTCGTGTTGTGATGTTTGGAAAATAAAGTCGAATGTGCGGCAACAATGTGGTCGTATTTTGTGACCGGAAAAGTGGTATGAAGACTCGAGTAAACAAGCGACATGACTGTCTAGTAGGGATAACTATTGATTTTTTTTTCTGTGAATTTCCTGAAATGACTCTATGTACATATATAAGAAGGTTCTTAAAAAATTAATTTGGCCATAAATGGTTTTTGTTTATAATTGTTTTATTATAATTAAGCATTTATGTACTGATGTTCGTTTTTGGACCAATAATAAGTAGCAATTTTCATTTATGTTTTTGTTTATAATTGTTTTATTATAATTAATAATTTTTATGGCCAGAATTAATTTCATGTAAACGGGTTGTTGGTTTTTAGTAATAAACTTAGAAGAGGGACGCGGTGTAACTTAACGCAGGGGTATTTCCGTCATTTTACCCTCATGTGCAAGTCACATGAGGGAGTTTAACGGTCAAACTTAACGGTTTTTGGTCAAAGGACTAGTGGCGCATAACGTTTCACACTTAAGGACGTACGGTGCAATTTCTTTGGTCAAAGGACTAAACCCTGCGGTCAACGCAAACCACAAGGACAAACGGTGTAATTTACTCTATTTTTTATGAGTTTGGAGTGGGTATTGAAAGTGAAGGATACTGATACTTGGACTGACATTGGTAGCATATGCTTGAAACTTTTTCTCTTTACTTAATGATGTGGTGCAGACATGTAATATGTGAATGGTGTCATTTCCGTGCATCATGTGTGTCTTTGCTTGTTGTATGTATCTTAAGACTATATTTATTGATTGAAAACTTGCATCAGTGTCCTACAACTAAACAGTTGGTTATGCTTACCTATCCCCTTATAAGGATGAAATGGACAAAGTCAAGTAGTCAACTCTACTTCTTGCTTGGTCTATTTTGCATCATGGCAATGTGTACCAACAAGTAAATACTATTTAATTGTTTATGATTGTCAATGAAGATAATATTATATCATTTTGCTGTGAACCAACTAATATAGGACCTGAACACTCAGGTGCATGACAATCTGGTTTTCTATTCCTACTTATCACATTATATGTTATTTCTTTTAATAGGCAGAAGTTACTCAGAAGATGAGTAATCTAAATGAGGTGGCTGGTAGAGCTTGTGGCTATAATAGGCGTGAGGAACTGTTCAGGTATGAAATATATAACCCAAAAAGTAATAAATATGAAATGTGCTATTGCTGCTATAATATATGCATATTGTGACTCCCCCTCTTAGATATGGTTGATATATACCTTGCTGAATGAGTTGAATCTTAGATATGGTAATGTGAAGCAGGCGCTGCTTGCATTAAACCATATGTGCTGTCAGGTTGTTAGTTTAAATATGCCGAGTGCTGAACTACATCAGGATGTGATCTAGTTATGTTATTAATATGTATTTTTTTGTGGTCCACATTACACATTGTAATTAATCTAAATAAATAGAATGCTGAATCAGCTGTAGGTGTTCCCTTAAATAAAACTAAAAGTAATTTAAAATTATACGCAGACTAGATGAACTACATCTGCTTCAGAATTTGTGACCTCTTTTAACATGTTTAGTTTAATAGGCAAAACGTTGATTTAGTTGTTACCGTGATGGTTTAGTTATAGGTCAAATGGGTCATGGGTCGAAACGGGTCAAATGAAAACACATGTCAAACGGGTCGTGGGTCAACTGGTTCAGGTTGGGTCAAGATTGCCAAGTTTATGTTGTATTCAAAATAGCTTAGCGAAACACTTTAAGAATTGGCTTATTAGGTTTTTTATTTGAAGGCCACTGTAGTAGAAGTCAAAAGTATGGAATTAACATGGCACTTTTTAATACGATTCAGTTTTGCTGTATATACAGACACTTTCTAATACGTTTTATCTGCAATTTTCTTTGACAGATTTGGAAATGAAATGATCATTAATTTGGATGGTTATGGATAAAAGGCTTGCAGACTGGACATGTCATGAAATTGTTTGCTAGAATAATCTGCCTCGAGTGATTAACGGGTTAGATTTGGAAATATCTTGTTATTAACAACCATCTCCAGCAGTCACCATCAAACACCTAAATTCCCTCAATTTAAAGAAAATCCCCAAATTTTATAAAAATTAAAAACCCTAACCCTCTTATTTAACTTCAAAACTGTTTGAGGGAAGAAGATGGGTTTTTGGGTATAAAAAAATGTACAAAGCTTATTGAAAATGTTTGGGTAAGCTCATGTCAAAGTGCTTTATACATTGGGATGTATTTGTATTTTTCCTAATTATCATGTGTAGAGCAGCGTGAGTTTGTGAGATGGATACCTGTCATGGGAATATGGGAATAGGCTGGGCAAGCTTATGCCAAAGTGCTTATTAGTTCTTTAGGGGAACAGGGTTTTTTCGATAATGAGTAAACGCATAAGTTAAGCATAAGGTTATCCTGATACATTACATCATCTTAGTATTCTTTGGGCATGATTGAAGCCAATATAATATAATGTATGTAGCCTTGTTCTGCCTCGAGATAAGAAGCACATATATAAAGGCGTTATCTTTGTTAAGTTTGGTTTTTAAAGCTGTAAGGATTAGTTTCTATGAAATTCTTTGTGCCAAATTAAGTTTGAATAGCAGTTATCTTTAAAGGAGTGTTTGGGTTTGAAGATTGGTCAGATGGATATGTGCATTGGTACTGAAATTATTTGACTCATAAACTCTCTTTTCTCACACTACTACAAAATCTGAAATAAAGCCCCCCTGATAGAGCCCATTTAATAGGAAAAAAGTTCTCTATAAAGGTGTCCGTCAAAAACAAAGACATAAAGCCCGGTTATGAAATGAGAAAACCGGGGTCTAATTCGGCCACAAAATAGAGCCCTGCCGTCAATTAGCCCAAAGACATAAAGCCCGGTTATGAAACTAAAGTTCTAAAGTTTATGCTATGTACACAACCCTACAACATCAATTAGCCCATGAGGGATTGTATTCCAAAAATTAAGGGCGTGTTCAAGTTTCACCCATAAAACCGAAAATCGAAAAGAAAAAAACGGAGCCGAATTTGTAACCAAAACGAATTTACCAAAACCAAACCCAACAAACTTAAATATTCGGTTTTCGGTTCGGTTATGATTTTGGCAAAATGAATACTGAACTGAAACGAAAACCGAATTCACATAAATATACATATATTTTTTATATATTTATATTAAAAAATATAAAAACTCTTTCATAGTATAAATATAACATTTTTAAACTTCAATTTTTTCTAGTGCAAAAAATCTATATAGTTAAATAAATAAATAATTTGTTAGTGGATAATTAGGCCCAAGCCCGGTTTGTGGGTTTAGGGTATTAGGGTTTTCACCATTATAAATAATGGTCCATAATAATATTATACCTACGGGTTTCATTATCTTACATAATTAAATTTATGTAATTCGGGTTATTTGGTTTGATTTTCGATTATTTTATTCGGTTTTCAATTATTTGGTTTGGTTTTCTGTTATACGCAGATATTTTTTTAACCAACTAACCGAACCGAATAAACCGAACAACCCGATAAGCCAACCGATGAACACCCCTGCTAAAAATTTAAAAACCACTATTAACATCCAAATATCTTTTAAGAAGCCTCACAATGTACATGTTATGATCAAATTCACGATTAAAGCCTCTTCTGCCCTGAATCTCTTGTCGACTCTTTTCTAAAGAAGTATGGTTAATGTAGATGAAAAAACTTTTTACAACTTTTGAAATGATATCTTTTAAAATTTCAAACTCTTTTTTAGATTTACTCAAAGATTATTTTTGTTTCAAAGTTGATTATGTTCCAAATGAGTTTTTTTTTTCACAGCTTTTGAAACGATGTCTTTTAAAATTTCAAACTCATTTTTAGCTTTACTCAAAGATTCTTTTTGTTCTGAAGATGATTAATGTTCCAAATGAGTTTTAAAATTTTAGATTTTATTTTCAAAAATGATTTATGGATACTTGACGAGTACCCTTGCATAGCAAAGGAATTTTATAACGGCATATAGTTTCAATGATAAAAAAAGTTTATGGGCTATAAACGAAAAATAATAAAAGTTTAAGGATTTTAGGATTAAACATAATGTTTTGAAACTCGGTTCGACCCGTATGGTTCAACCGGTTGAACCGTTCTGGTTGAAAACCGGGACAATTTAAACCGGGTTATCCCGACGGGTTGGGTCGAAAAAACGAGTCAAATTAAACTGGGTCAGGCAGCTGGGTTTAAAGCGTCCCGGTTCAACCCGGTTTTGATGTATATTAATAGTTTCCTTTTGAACAAAGATGAAGCAAACCACAAATAATTCAAACTACTTCAATACTTTCCAAATGCATGACTTAATTAATTTCAAAACTTTTCAAATGTGCTAAAAGCTTGACAATTTTTCAACATTTCAACATTCTACATTGAGCATTTTTACTTTATATGTAATATAGATGTGGTTTCTATAACACCATCATTCTTTGTTATTATTAATCAAAATAGGTGAAAGATGTTCTAATACTTCTTCCGAGTGTGAAAAATGTTCATAAGTAAGCTTATTTCTCCTCACGTATTCACTAGGATACATAAGTTTAGGCTTATCTTTACACTCATAAAAAATAGGTTTTGTCTCTTGAACTTGTTTTAGATATTTTGGATTTGTATACCCTAGACCCCGTTTCCCTTAGTAAAAATTATATGGACAATTTGAAAAGTATGATTAGTTTTATAAAGTTTGTCATTGATCATTTTGATTTTCTCTAAACACTCAAACTTTTCTTCTTCGAGACTTGAAATATCTTACTTATATTAGGAAGTTTCGTTTCATAAAACAAATAATACTTTTGTTAAGCCTTGAATTTTTATTTGATGTTCGGTTTCATGTTTTTCCAAATCTTCTTTTAACAATCTCACTTCCTTAGCGTCACACTTTTTTCCTCTACTCGTCATTTGGAAAAAAATTAGCTCTAATGGATCTTCAGAGATAAATATTTGAAAGAATTTCAAAACTTTGAAATTGAATAGCTAGGGGTGACAATTTCTGACCCGACACGAAACCCGGCCTGAAACCGACACGAAAATTAACAGGTTTGGGTTGTGCTAAATAGATTTCGGGTAAGGTTTGGGTCGACCTATCTAACCCGTTTATTAACAGGTCAGATTCGGGTTTAGAAGAAAATAAGCGGGTCGACCCGCCAATCCGTTTAAGATATTTTCATAAACTCAAAATTATTTATATTTTATTATGCGGGTTAAATGTGTTAAACGGGTCGACATGAAAACCTGCTTAACCTGTTTAACTCGTGTAATGTGCCAACTTTTGTATATAAAAAGAGTTAAATGGGTTAACCCGAAACTCGCTTAACCGATTCAACCTGTTTAACACATTCAACCCGTGTAACCTATTTAACCCGCCGACCCAAGTATATATACCGGTTACGTGGGTTAGGTTCAGGTTATGTCTAAACAGGTTAGGGTTGACATAGGTGACCCGATGATTTAAATGGGTCAGGTTTGGGTTGGGATTTTCTGACCCGCCAACCCGAACCCGGCCCAAATTGCCACCCCTACACGGTACCGGTTTCACACTTTCCAAGTAAATTGTTACAATTAACACTTGTTGTCACGGTTTGACAAAAAATAGCTCGATAGCAGGGCCGTCTATAAGGGTGTGCAAGGTGGGTGATCGCTCAAGGCCAAAAAATTTTAGAGGCCCCAAATTTGTCCTATCAATAATTATATGCATGTGCACACATATTTTTCACGAAGAAAAAATTACTTGAATGAGAAAATATTTGAATGAGTAATATGTTAAACGTTTAGATAACTAATTGCATTATCTAAACTATCTATAAAACAAAAATGATTAAAGTGAAAACACAAAAAAAGTAAAATTTTGAAAAAAAATTAAAAAGGAAATGTTGCTACAACTTACTTCGATATTGTGGTTAATTATATTTGGAAACACCCCAATTGAAAGACACGGTTTGAATTATGAACTAAACAAGAAAATAGCTAAACTTATGAGGGAAGCCTCGTAAATTTCGGGCCACTCCACCCTTTCGTCAGTTGTAACTCAGCTTTGCAAAAACTCACCAACCTAAACATATCTTATACTACCGATTCATTCCAAATCCCGAAACCAATATCAGTCATAAACCCTAACCCATCATCATTATCATAAATTTTTGTCGATTTTAAACCTTTGATTCATCCATATGGTTTTTACAATTTGAAAGGGTTTAATTTATCACATCTTTTATCTTTTAGATGGGATCATCATCAAAAGTCTTATTAGTTTTCTAATCAGGTTCTCAATCTTTTACTTAACTTGATTACGATTTGATTTATCTTGTGTTATTTTCATTTTTTTTTATAGAATTGATTAAATATGAGTTACATAAGTTGTTCATGAACTCATATATTGTTTGTGTCATTGTTTTTTCCAGGGAAAAGAAGAAGCACATAATGATTCTAGCATATTGATATTATGTTCTTCATCTACATACAAAAGTGAGAGCATATATTTTCTGAATCAAAATAAGTGTTTAGCATTTACTAAACCCTCTAAATCTGGTATGTCCGTTTATTTAGTAAACCTCGAAGCTTCCTTAACAATTTTTTTAGTCAATTTATATTCCATATAACAACCCGTAATTTTTTTTCAGACTTGGTTTTACAATAAATTATACCTATTTTTCTATTTTCGAATTTTTCTAAACTTATTGGATTTGAAAACGAGAAGCGTTCTCGCTAAACGAGGAAAAAAAGGCACACATCGCGTTCCGGCACAACCGCATACCTAGTATACGTTTTAATATGATTATGTTATTATATATGTAATAATAGTCGTGTTTATAATCGTTTTTCGTGAAAATTTTGTTTTAAAAGCAATGGTTCTACTCCCGGGTCTGAAACCGACCGTTACCGAGCCTTATCGGGTCCCACACCATAATATTACAAAAGATTACAAACATTTACACAAGCACCCATTGCTCTATTTTACACAGCCGCCCCCTTTCCCTTTCCTTTTTGGCAAAAATGGCCCCTCATAGGGTATAAAACAAGAAAAATTAGGGTTTTCACCCATTTTTATCACACACTCACCGGAAAACTAAAACTTCGGCGCCGCTCCACTTTTTCCGGCCAAATTCCGGCGACACAAAATCCTTATCCAAATCGTAGATCAAAGCACTAGAACTATTTCTGGAGCGTTTGGGGTCGTAGCTGATAGATACCGCCGTACACCACCATCACTCTCTCTTTCATATTGACAAAAACCCTGATCGGATGTTTATTAACCTCTAGTTTTTATATAAAAATTTAACAAAACCTTATGTTTTAAATACGAACTCGTGTGGATCTAAAACTTTGGCTCGTAACTCGTGTAACTCAGTTCTGAGTCACTCATATTATCAAAACTTGTCTTTTAATTTCTAAAACCGAATCTGTGAGCAAGTGGGTTTGGGTAGGGGTGTGCACGGTTCGGTTTGGGTCGTTTTTTGGCTAAAACCGAAACCGAACCACAATGTTCGGTTTTTGCAGAACCCCAAACCGAAACCTTTTGGTTTTTGGCGGTTCGGTTTTTTCGGTTTGTTATCTGTTTCGGTTCGGTTTTTCGGTTTTTTCGGTTTCTAACCGTTAATATTTAGGTATGGCCAAATTATACCAACAAACTTGTTTTACGTACAAAATTAGTTATATTTTCTTTACTTTTTTTCAATCTAAGCATAATAATGTTTATTGCATAATTTTACAATTACAAACATATAAATGAGAAATACACATACAAGTGAACGTACACGTAGTATAATCATTATCGAATACTTATTGATATATTCACACAAAACACGCGACACGAAAAACACGCATATACATATAAACGTTAAGATAAATATATTATATATCCACTCACAAAATGGATATGATTTTATAAATTTGATTTATTTAGTTATTTAATCATACTATATTAATTAGATATTATTATATAATAAAACCCCTTCGGTTCGGTTCGGTTCGGTTTTTGCGGTTTGGTTTTTGGACGAAAACCGAAACCGAACCGCATTTTTCGGTTTCTAAAAAGTAAAAACCAAACCATCGGTTTTTAGTTTCGGTCGGTTTTTTCGGTTTGGTTTTTTCGGTTTTCGGTTCGGTTCCGATTTTTTCGGTTTGTTTTGCTCACCCCTAGGTTTGGGTATGCGTTGCACGTGTGTTTGTATTGGGTTGCTATAGCCATTTCGGCTAACAAGCCCATGTGGAGTCTAAGTTGAGTGAACTTGGGCCCATAAGCCCAAGTGAGTGTGTCTAGTTATGAATAGTTTTACCTTTATTTCATTTTATTCATTTCTCCTCCATTTACTAATTTATATTGTTTCGTGTTTTGTCGATAGCGTTTCGGTTGCTATTTGGAATACTTGGTCATCGATATGGATTTTGGAACTTTTATTACTATCACCTAAGCTTGTCTAATATGGATGCTCGTTATTGGATTTACGGTATTAGCCGAAGGACTTATGAACGATTTTGAACACAAAATAGTCGATAAACCCGACACTAATATATACGCGAATGATAACCACGATTAAATAATAAAACTTGTAAAAATTGAATCAAATTGATGAAATGTAATAAGTAAAACTTTTTATTCAAAAGTCGTAACGACTTGGAAACATTTTATAAACGGACGCATCATGTCCAAATTTTTATAAAAACCATTTTTACAACTTAAAATCATTACAATTTGTAAACGTTATAAACTTTTCTAGTTTCTAAATTTTTAACATGATACATCGCTCATCAAATGTATAATTTTTTCTAAAACCTCGACGTTTTACAAATTATTTGGGTTATGGGGTAAAACACCGAAACATGTTATCGATAGTCCTTTTAGTTATCCTTTATTTTTTCTTTTCTTTCCGTTATTTCTTCTTGTCGTCCTTTCGTTACTCCTTTGACTTCATTGTTTGGCGCGAGTTTATTTTGAGTCTATATTTCCTAAAAACCACACGAGATTTCGATAGCACACTTTTTACAAACAATAATTCAAGTCATCCACGAAAACTAAAATACGTTAGTTTTTTTTTAAAAAAATATTGTACATTATACTATTTTGAGATATATTCTGAGACAAACAATGATTATTAGGTTGTGCCGTTCGTGTACCATTGTGTCTTGCTTCTTGACACTGTTTGCGTTGCCTAAGTTACTATTCATTGCTATCTTCTGAGGTGAGTTTTCGTAGCCCCTTTTTCTAATATTTTTTTCCTTGGGAGAAAAATGGTACTAAAATTATATTTTAAACTGTTTTTATGCTGTGATCTACTACTTTTGTGTTTTGGACAATTATGTGCGTTTGATTGCAATATGTGCTTTATGTGTGATCTTATTGTGTCTTCATTTGTGCGCAACTGTTTAACTCAGTTTGGAGCCGAAGCATTGATAGTACTATCGGGTAGGGGTGAGCAGAAACCGCACCCCAATCCGCAAACCGCAAAATCCGCACCGCAAAAACCGATCCACAACAAAAACCGACGGTGCGGTTCTTGAAAATAGAAAAACCGCATTTTGCGGAGCGGGTTGGGTTTTCACCGAAAAACCGCACCAAAATAACCGCACCGCACCGCTATGTTATATTCAAATTTTTTTTTTATTTTTTAGAATAACCCACTTACATTTATAATTTTTTTATGAATTTTGTTTATACTTTTAAAATAAATTATTTCAAACATATTTTAATGGTAAATTATTATCTTAGTTTTTAGTTAATATAACTTTATTTTTCTTTCAATTTATCATCGAAGTTTATAAAATTCTTCATCTCATTTGACTTTTACTATTATATTGATTTATAATTTCATACTAATACACAACATTTTGTATACATGTTTCACCACATCATGCAACAATATAATATATTTATTCTATAATAAATATATACCAAAAGTTATAATTTAAAAAAAGAGATAAAGAAAAATCTTTGACCTAAAAAACCGCAAAAACCCGCAAAACCGCATAAACCGCAAAAAACCGAAACCGCAAAACCGCGCGGATGTGAATTCTCTTTTTTCAAAAACCGCAATTGCGGATGCGGGTTGGTTTTTACCAATAACCGCACCAACCCGCACCACGCTCACCCCTACTATCGGGATTATTGGAAATCGTGTACACGTGGCATTTGTGAGGTTCAGTTGTTGCATGCATCGTGGTTTCAGTTAGTGCTTATATTTGTATATCATGCTCACTATTGTCCTACTCTAAACTACTCACAGCTTCGTGGTTTAACTCTTAAACCTACGAGCTCACCAACTTTATGTTGACGTTTTTGAGTATCCATTTTCAGGGGTTATTGAAGTTGTCTAGAAGGTTGAGTGTTGGCCTGGCTTAGCAAGACTTAAGACAAGACCCTCCCGAGATGTATCCCGAGGAGTTGCAGTTTGACTGTTCCTTATGAATTAGTTTGACTTTGAGACTTATGTTTTGGATCTTAGATTTTGTACTTATCCCGGTTGTGGAAATTTGTGACTATGATCCATCGTATGTTATGCATTTTAGTATTTCATTATTTAGACGCCTTGTGTCCTTGATCATGAAGTCATACCCCGTAAATGTCTTTTCGCTGCGCCATTTTTGGGGTGTGACATTCCATATATATTGATGTTTATTTTGAATTTTGATTTTGTTTACTAAACATCATAAACCTGTTCGAAAATTTGCATAGCAAGAAAGCAGTAATTGATATGTGGGAATACGCCATTCAATATCATCTATCAATTGTTTATTCAGTTTCCGCCTTTTTTCATTGTGCAGGCTATTCAGTGCTCATAAAATCCAATATGGTGAAGGTGAGATATAATGCTTATTTGTTGTTCTAAAGTCCATAATATCAGTTTTAATTAGCAATAATATTATATTAGCTTAGGCCAATCTAATACAAATTGTAAGCAGTGGTGAGACCTGAGAGGAATTGTGTGAGTGTTGCGACTACTCTTCTAATGGGATCAATCCGTTAATGAGTACAAGGTGGCTTAAAAGGCCCACATGTTTCGTTGAATCACTATCTGCTCATGATTTAGGCATCAAGGCAAGAGTTTATGGAGCTCTAGCCATGTTGACGTATGTTGATTGTGCTTCTTCTCTAGTCGGTTCCTTTTACGGTACCGATGTTTCGGGACTTATCTTGGCAAGTAGTTACGGGCCTTCGTTGTATTTATTTAACATTTTCATCATGGCAACCATTCTTGTGTTTCATGTGCTATTAATGGTTACTGATGGGAATTTAATGTAGGCTTAATCTAATAGTTGTGTTTATATTCCTATTTTAACTTTGCTGAAGTTTACTATGTTTCCTGAACATTTGGTGATAAAATGGATAAATTTGTCTACTTTGGTTCGTCAAGATAGGATAGTTTATACCTGAAACTCGCAAATTCCTTTTTAAATTGTTCCCTGAAAATTGCTTAGCTTCACATTTTGGTAGTCAGTGTTGCGACTTTCATGGGATGGAGGATAGTATTATGATATTTGAAAAGTAGAATATAGAGAGAATCATGTTAGCTATAAGGCTTAATAAGAGTATTGAATGCTTTTGTTTCTTGAAGTTTTTACATTAAAGTGTTATTTGAATATAGTGTGATTTATGCACGCTCTTTGAGATTTTTGGTTTGCTCCAGTAGAATTATATCTGTATGCATATTTGTATCACACATACAATGGAGCATAGGAAACTAATTATTTTATTATTGCTATATTAAATGGACTAGACTTATTTTAAGCCACACTCTTGAAATTAGGGGTGTAAACGAGACGAGGCAACTCGTGAGTTATTCGCGATCGACTCGTAAACTACTTGAAATCGACTCGATTTAAATGAGTCGAGCTCGAGTACATTTTCGAGTCGAGTTCGAGCTTCAAAATACACTGCTCGTGAAGCTCGCGAGCCTTATCGAGCTTCGATTAAATTACACATTTACCCTTTTATATAAACACGTTTACTTAATTTTCATAGAAATCGAGTCGAGCCGAGCTTGATATACCGAGTATTTATCCAGTTCGAGCATGAATGTAGAAATAATCGAGCTCGAGTCGAGTTTCGATCTCGAGTTTTATATCCTGAGTCGAGCTCGAGCTCGAAATATAAAGCTTGAACGAGCTCGAGTCGAGTTTCGAGCTCGAGTTTTGGTATACGAGTCGAGCTCGAGCTTGGCAGTACTCGACTCGACTCGGCTCGTTTACACCCCTACTTAAAATCTAAGTTTTATGAATTGTATTATTTTGCTTGCTTGTTACTTTTTAGCTTTTATATTTATTTAGAGGAAAACTCATACACATATAAATTTTGATTGAGATATCCAGGGCCGAGGAAAACTCATACACATATATTATTTTGCTAAAATATATCGAAAGTGAAAACAATCAAAATAACATATAAATTTTGTTTCACAGAATTTGGATTCGAAGGCATAAAATCTATACAACCTATAATACATTTTAGCACTTTCCTCTTAATAAATTTTAAGATATCCATAAATAATTTTAAAGTACTACAAGTAAGAAAACAATGTTTACAATTATTTAAAGCTCAAGCACATCAATTCAACATACACAATTAATAATCTTCTTAAATCATCCACTCACTCAAAAGTACAACCATTTTACTACATGATACAATCTAAACCCAAGCACTTAAAAATATTTAATAATATATTGGGTTATGTCCAAACTTTCAAAATAAGAAAAGAATATAAAAGTTGAAAGTAACCTTAGATATGATATTATCAACGTCAGAATTTTAATAATTTATCGTAACTGCAAAAAAAATTCTCGTCAACTCTAAACTTATTGTCACTGTAAATAAAATAATAAAAAAATCATTATTCGTCGAAAATATCAATTACATGATACTCGTCATCGGAACGCGCATGTACGTTGCTAATACTAATCAAATGTTCCAACCATTTATGTGTAAGAGTAAAACTTTAAATAACTAAATTGTAACTTTTTGATGGGATGGGCCTTAAGGAGGAGAAATGGAATCCAAAGTAAATGTAACTTTTGTAGTAATCCAAAGTAAGGAGGAGAAATTGTAGTAACTTGAACTTAGGGGTCGTTAGTTGTTTAAGTTTATTTCGGGCTTATGATCTCATTTGGTTCGTTCTGCCGTTCAAAAGAAAAAAAAAATGATCTCATTTGGTTCGGCTTATATCCCAAATGCTCATCTTTATCCATCTTTTTTCTAGCTTATGAGCTTATCTTCCATCTTTAAGTCATAATAAGCTCACAAGTCTGAAAATAAGCTGGAAAATATAGGCGTATGAGATATAAGCATAGTCATATAAGCTCATAAGCCAAAAAATAAGCTTAAACAAACATCCCCTTATTTAGCCCCAGTTTAGTTTCTATTTGTTTGAGCTCCAAAATACACCCAAAACCTTTACGTTGTTTCTAAAGCCTTTAAATAGTTGTGCATAAAATTTGTTTTCTTGTGACTTTAGATAGGGACCCATAAATATAATTTTTATGAGATGGCACTTACTCCTTACTCCTTAGACGTATTTATTCTTGCATGTCACAACAAAGTATGGAATTGTATTATGTGGTGATTATGATTTACGTGGTCGTAGAGAAGACGACTTGCAATATGCGCAACTGTGGGAATGTCAAATTTTCTTTTCGGACAACTTGCAATATGCGCAACTGTACACAGCTAAGACCAGCTGATCATAACACAGTAAGTTACACATATCGCAGTAGCTATCATTTTTTGGCTTTAAGAAATTAGGCGTTTATTAATTAGTCTTTTAACGAAATGTTTGTTTTACAGAAATCAGCTCCAAGGCAAATGCCGACCCCACAAGGCTACCCTCGTCTTCTCTTTATGCTGGTTGCGGTGCACCCTCTTCAATGTATATGGGTGTAACACCTTACGCTGCGTCTCCGTTTAATGGAACATCTATGCCTCCTTATGATGGTTCCGCTTATCATTAAACTACAGCAGCCGTCTGCCTGGAGGGAACCCTTATCGTCCTGTCCTTTGCAACTCTCTGCCACATCTGCTTATTCAGGTGGGCCCATGATAGGAATTGGTATATGTTTTTTTTTGGGTTGATTTTGGCCTTTTTATTGTTTACCGTGTGATGTTTAGAAGTTATGGTATTCTGATACTTATTTTGTTCAATAATCTTATTCGGGTTGTTTGGGTCAACCCGGACGCTAAATAGGGTTGTGTATCGGGTTAGATATTTTTGGCTAACTCGGTGTTTTTTTTTTTTTTTTTTTTTTTTTTTAATATGGTTTTTTTATAAATTATGTGTCTAAATTAGAACAAATAGGCAATTTTATGATTCATATTCGGGTTGGTCCAAACCCGAATAGCACCGACCCGAGTGGACCCGAACCCATCTAACCCGAGTTCAAATAGGGTCGGGTTCGGGTATTTTATTTTTAGCCTCGACCCGGTTTGACCCGACCCAAACCAGACCCGAGTAACACCGCTACCTGCTACTATGTGACATCTTGCTGAAACTGGAATTACACCTTTGTTGCAGGTGTGTTGTATGGTTTACCTCAGCTGATGGAACAATTCGGTTTGCAGTTGCCCATTGCTCAGGCTGCCACGGTATGTCTGTTATATCAATCAACTAAGGGGGTGTTTGTTTCTGCTTATATAGCCGGCTTATGACTTATTTGGTTTTAGGCTTATGTTTCATATTATGGTTGATCATCATCTCTGTCTTTTTTAGATATGTTTTGATTCTAACCCACAACAGTGGGTCTATATGGGCATTCAGTATGAGGATGATAAATTTCTACAGTTATTTTAATCTAACTGAAAATAAAGAGGCAGCAAGGAAAAGTATAAAACATATGACTTAAACATATAGACAAGGCAAAGCTAAAAGGATTGTGTGAGAATTATGTAGCTGTAAATGCAGTAAGTACGCATGACTAGTTATAACTTATAAACAGATCATTTCCTTAAGTTTAGTACTTGCATACGCAAATTTTTCTCGACATAATGGAACTCCCCACAAACATTCTTGGTATCCTTAAAGCTATAGTTGCACTTTTTTTCATTTATTTGGATATTCTAATAATCTATTTTTTGTGCTTAGCTACTTGTTCGATCTTAGTTTTGACTTATGGGATGGAATAGGAGTGTTTGGATGGAAACCATAATTAAGAAAAAATGGCCTTTTATATTCCAGTACCGGAACCGGGACTTCCCGTTTTTCTCCCATACCGATTTTGAATGGTACCGAATATTTTTGGGCTTGTTTTGTGGTACTGGTACCGTACCGTGTATTGTAAGCCGGTACCAATTCGGGTCGGTACCGGTACGGTTCCGGTGCCGTACTGTTTTTCCGGTTCCCATGCTCATCCTGATTTCATAAGGTCACTTATATAAGTTGAAAAGTTTCAAAATAATCTACAAAAAGTGAGCTTATGAAATATAAGCCTAAAACCAAATAAGTTAGAATCCGGCAATATAAGCTGCAACAAACACCCCCTAATTGCAACGAGTAAATTTGATTATTCGTTCACCTACTCCCTATGTTAACAACATGTATATAAACATGTGATGCTATATTGATCGATCATTTGGTTTTTGAATTTTTATAGGGACCTCGGCCTGGATTTTTCCCAGAAGAGCAATCTCAAAAGAAAGGCATGTTATATCTAACTTATTCATATACTGCTACACAGACTAGCAGATGACTGTAATTTACGATCTGTTTTTCATTGTTTCACTTGCTTCTTACAGATGGAACAAGAGAAAATGACTGGGAATGCCCAAAATGTGCAATTGTCAACTTCTCCTACAAAACAGTCTGTAACATGAGGAAATGCAACTCACCTAAACCAGGTTCCTGCTTGTATATATATTTGGTTACTTGTTTGTGACGTTTGAGTCTGAATCTTATATATGTATCGCATTTTGTTTCAGAAGCGGATATGCCAGAAGGGAGCTGGAAGTGTGACAAATGTAACAACATAAACTATCCTTTTAGGACAAAATGTAACCGACAGAACTGCTGTGCAGACAAACCATTAGAATCCCAGAATTCCCCTACAGAAGAAGAAAACAATGATCAGGTCTGTATTGTTTTTGTCGAATGTTTTATTAAGTTATGTTTTAGCATGCTTACAGTCCCCATGAATGTAAAGCGGAAATTCTTTCTGGTCAATTTATTTCTTTACCGATTAACTTCCTCGTTTGTTTATAATCGTGCTTTGACTTATGCTATAATGATGCACATGGTCATCCGTCTATTTTATATTAATATGTGTTTATGTATCTACTGTTCCAGTGAGTACTAGGACATGTTTAAGCTGTTGCTCAGTATGGGTCTGAAACTCAGTCATGTCGTCGTCTTCGTCTTCCTGTTGCTGCGGTTATTGAGTTACCTTGATTTGTGATTTGTGTTGTCATATTGTAGCATATAAAAATCGCGATTTGTGGTCTTTAAGAGATTTTTTACATTTACATGCATGTGTCATCCAGTGAGTTGCTGGGCTAAGTCTTCTTAGAAGGTGCTGTACCTTTTCAACTGTGTGTCGTCTTATTTATTAGATACTTATCATTGAGTTGCATGAACAAATAGGATTGTATTAATATGATTTGAAGTCAATTGCCTATCTTAAATAGGTGTCGTTTGTCTGTGTGTGCTTGTTGGACCAGGATGAGATCATGCATCGGTTGACTAGTCTTGAATTCATCAGCAGTCCCCATTTACGGTTTATACTTTTTTACTTGGCAGTTTTTTAAATAGATTGGAGTACTCTCTCCCAAGTCAGCGACTTTTTTTTTGCTACTTATTGACTAATGCTGATACTATGAGAGCAAATCCATTTGGTTCAGTGCCTATTTGTTTTGGTATAGTCCAGTGAACTATGCTCATTTGGCCATACACGAGTCTTAAACGAGTAGTCTAAAGTTTGTGGTAAATTTATGGCTTGGTCTTGTTTTGGAATGGATTACACAGTCCTATACACCCAAAACACTTGAACGAACCCTGACGGGGTGCGGTGTAGCTTTTCTTATATTTAGTTTTAGAGCGAGTGTCTGGCTGAGGTAAAGCTGGCATTTTATGCAACTTGTTTAAGCATGTATTTGGTTGTATACGAATGAACCTTTTCCTATATTTGCAACATTTTGCACTATAACAACAAAAAAAATGAAGTGGAGAAATGGATGGTAGAAATATGTATGGCAAGAAACCAAAACAAACTGACTCACAATGATGAACCTACAGTAATTAATCTACATACACCATATTCTTGAGTGTCCAGTTTCAACTACTACTAAAAGTGATACATTTCAACCTGATCTGTTTTGACCCGTTATGTAACCCATCCATGTTTCCATGCATTATGTTGTACAAACCTTTTCGGTGCACGATATCAGTTCTTTCTCATACATCATATAATTTGCATTATGTTATACAAACCATTAAGTTATTGCACAAAGAAATTTAATCTTCCAGTCCTTTTGCACCCACTTGGGCCTAATGAAGCAATATTTCAAACTATGGGACTGTCTAGAATCAGCATATGAATTGCTCTCAACTTATGAAGTATGAAGCTAAAATGAATAACAGATTAATAAACTCAAAAGCTTAATAACTGTTTTATTCCAAAAACTAAAACATTACTTTTGCCACCCTTACGAAAATGTTCTCATTTTGACCCGTTACACAAGCGCTAGACTCGCCCATTTTCCCACCCCTACGAATATTTATTCAAAGAGCAGCCATACCATCCAAGATGTTGCAACATAAAGCTGAGGTCCGGTGCATATGGCATGGCATCCGGTTCCTAATACTTATATATCATGATCCCTTTACGTTTTGCAGCGTTATGGAAGTAAATGAGCATATCGCTTTTCTGATGACGTTCCAATTCGACCTACATGATGTCAGCTGGATCATGAGATTTTTCAAGATGTCGAGTAACTGATAACTCACATCCCGAGCCTTTCGTAGAGCTTTCACTTGTACCAATATCCATAGTTGATATTAGGTGGTGGGTCCATGAACTCGAAATCAAGTAAATTTTCGATTTTTGACTACTTCAGAAGAAAAAGAACGTTCCCCAGATTCACCCTCCAGATTTCTGGGATGGGGTTGTCGAAGCATTTCTTTTTTGTACGCGTTTTCGGCCTAATAGTAAACAAACTACAAGACCTGAATTTAGCTAAGTTAGTGTAATCTGACTACAACAACTATCAACAATATTCATTTTGCCGATACACTAAGATGTCAAGGGTCATATGTATTTGAACTTTGTTTATAAAAACATTTTAACCCGAAAGACCTAACAAACGTTGCCCCCATGAAGGGATCCAGTAATGTAACCAACAGACTTTCTCATTCAAATAGACACACTTGATCATAAACATGGTTGATACATATGATAAGTCATCAGGAATGTAAATGCACCTTTACGTCTCTTACAACACTTATGCAACAAGAAAATTAAAACAGACTTACAAACATATTTGACAAAGTAACGTTTATATAACTACGACATGCACTCCTCCTTGTTGCACTTACTTTCAAATTTCACCAAGAAAGCTTGATATCAGATCTGAAAGCGTTCGAAAATAAAACCAAGTTAGTGATGATTTATTAACAAACTCGTGTAAAATCAGATTCTACAAAATGGGAGAACATAGTACCTTATATATTTTGAAGCACATCGAGAATGCGCTGCAACTCGTTGACAAAAATTTCAATTTTCATCCGTTGTGGTGGGGAATCCACAGAGCACGATACTCCAATCTTGATAACTGCAACCAAACATTCTTCCACTTTCTTTGCATTCGCTTCCGTACTTTGCAACACAATTGCATCATCATCAATAACATCGATTACATGATCCGGTAATGCCATGTAAGCAAATTTATGAAGGCTAAGTCCATCGTTGAACATGTCATCTGTTGGCTTTTTCCTGGTCATCACCTCTAGTAATAATATTCCAAAACTATAGACATCCCCAAAACTTGTCATCTCGCTCCCGAGACCATACTCTGCGAATTAAAAACAGTTACTTAAGTTACAAACAATAATTTATAAGTAAATGTAAGCATTATGGAATACTACCTGGAGGTGTATAACCAATTGTTCCTTTAACCCCGGTTGAGCTGTTTTGGTTTAAGTCTGTACCAAGTAGTCGAGCTAAACCAAAGTCTCCAATATGAGCCACCATATCATCTGTTAGTTTTATGGATATAAATTAGTAGACGTGAGTTAGGATCGAACTCGAGACTATGGGATTGCACACTTTACGTATGAGAATTTAAAGTTAATAATTAAATATAAACGTTATATTTATTTATTTATTAAACAAAATAACTAACGGACGTTAAGTAATTAATGTAATGGATTAACGGTCGTTAAATGTTTATGGAAAAGGATTAAATTGCAAAAGTTGGGAAGGTTCCGGAATCCCTTTAGGGATACCAAACCGATCGGCCAAGGGAGCAAAACAAGGAAAGAAAAACCAACTTGTTCACCAAGTTTGCTTGGGTATATAAACAAGGCTAGGGGTTTTATTTTTCCATCTCTTGTGCTCATTAGCTAAACCCTAAAAAAATTGTTTTGTGTGTTTTCTTATCCAAACCGATCGTCCATCACCTTTGGATGTCGATCCATTACTTTTCCACAAACAAAGTTATTTGTTTTATAAAAACTAGCATTACTTTAATTCGGTTTAGTACGTGTGTACAAGAACATAGTAATAACATACTTTTGTTATTATCTTGGATTGAATTACAAAACGGTAAGGGGTAATTCACATAATCCTATAAACCCTAATTAGGGTTCATCTCAATTGCTAGTTTGTGGATTTGATCAAGAAAAGGTACGCATATTCTTTTATGTTAATTAATTATTCGTTAATACATCCTATACGCTTCCGCTTGAATACTTTGATGTTTTGTAGTTATTTATTTGAATGTCATGTTATATAATTCCAACAGTGGCATCACGAGTCATTGGTTTTAATGAGTAATTAATTACATAAACGCGTAATAAAACAAATACTTGTATGTTGTTTGATATGTTTATCTAGGGTTTATGTTTTATTTATGTTTTGGTCGATTTTTAATTAATGGGGCGTTCCCCTAATTTTTTTTGATCGAAACATGTATAAATTTTTAGGGTTTTGAAAATTGTTTGCTAACCTTATTAAAACCTAGAATTAATATATTGATTACGTGATTAATTCATGAATAAATTTGTTATGTGTCATGGATTTTTTTATGCGATCTTGTGACTTATTTGTATAATTGTTATGATGTATCCATGATTATACATGCATGTTAGTCATGGATAAGTTGCTTTGATATTGTTTAATTGTTATGACATATTTATTTACGATAAATATTGAATTGGGGTAGACTCCAATTATATACATATATTAATGAATCAATTATGTGCAATTTGGTATAATTTAATTAAGGGTTTACGCAATCGATTCATCGATGTATGTGGTTCACTTTCTGTTGTTGGAGTGAAAACCCTAAATTAATATATACATTAATTTAACCTAGATATTGATTATTAATAGGGTTTTATCGAATAAGTTGCATGTGGCTACTTGTTTACACGTATAAATTGTTTATTATGTGCGCATTGTTTTTTAGTAGTTTATTTTTTATTTGTATTACTTGTTTGTTTATTATGTGCGACAGTTTTAAGCAAAGGGTAATTTTGAATAGAAAAATAATACGGACTAAACAATGGCGAAATTTGATTTGTTTTGGAAGAGTTAAGTTTTCAAAAGTTTAATTGATTGGTGACTTTGGTACAATGACTGAACGGCTCACCCATTAGAATGAACTATAAAGGGGTTATTTAAGAAGTACGCACAGTCACATTGAAAGGATGTCTAAGGTTATGCTTTTGCGCTTACCTGGTCCTCTGCCCTCTGTAAGTTCGAATGGAGCTACTTAGTAAGCCATAAAAGTACAAGCTCATCTTAAGGGCGAATTAGTTTTAATTCCATGCGCCACTTCGGTGGTAATTATCCGAAACACTAAGTGTTTACACTTATGCAAAAGTACGGTATAATGGATGATAATTAACACTAAATTCCTTGATTGGTGAACCCAATACCTCAATCAAAACTTTGATAATTTGATCTTTATGAATTGGTAATAAAAAGTTTTTTATTAAAATTATGCTACAAGATGAATGCATGACATCTTTGTACATATTTGATTTGACCACATAAAATCAAAACTAGTACCCTTTTAAATTAAGAATATGCCATCTAATTAAAAGGAACACTTGAAGTTGCAATTTACGTCATGACAGTACTTGGCTAGATTGTGATGGAGAGGTAAATCTCTATGTAAAGTCAGACCTTACATGGACATATTTGCAGTTCTTTAAGTTAGAAACTTAAGTTGAGTAGGAAGTGAGACCTGGACTCAATGGCATAAGATGGGATGAAACATGTTTATATTTGCAATAGCGTTGGAAAATATAAATCCCATAATGATCTAGGAGTTGGAAATTGTTTGCCAATTAATGTTCGACAGATTACCTTATTATGTGCTTTCGTTACTAGCAGATCAACTGATGTAATGGAACTACGATAATTTGGATCCTAGTTTTCGAGAAAATTCTATGGTTATATGAATATTACCTTGGGTATTTTATTTTCTTGAAAAGTTTAATTATCGAAAATACTAAAATTGAATTTTGAAAATTCTTTAAATGTATTAATGCAACATTAAACCGTAAACGTAGGTTATTCCTGTATTGGTAAATTGATATGCACCTGTAATGGTTTTTGGTAGAGTCAACTTTGCTAAAAGAATAAACCTAGTCCTCTTTTCATAAGAAAGAGTGAGATTCAATCCTATTCCTTTTCATGAATGAAGAAAGGTATAATAGGACAAATTAGAATTGTCTAAATTCTAAATAAATAACTCGTAAGCAAATTTTAATAGTTAAGAAAATTGTATGTTTTCTGAGTTATTAAATTAGAAGCTAGACTAATTACTGTATAATTGGTAAAAGACAAACTAGCATATTTTATCTAGTTGTTTTATTTTGACCATTTAAAAGTACTACTTACAATTGTTGGAATAGTAGAACTATTAAGAAAGAAATTGCATGCCCAATTTTTCAAGTTAATAGCATTGATGAATAATTCATCATCTACATAGTAGAATACACTCTTTTAGTACATAAGTAATTGTTATGTATGGACTTTTTCAAAGGCGTAGGGAAGTAAATAGAACACTATTTTCTTTTACTGGTTAATGAAACACTTTCAATGTTGTCAAATCCAGTGGGAGTGTTGTGTTCTTATTACTGAATAAGGAATCAATGTAATGATCTCTTATTCAGTGGGAGTTACAAGCTTTGTCATCTTGGTAGTAACCCAGATTATCTCTAGAATGTCTTAAGATAATTACTTTCCACTTGTAGACACTTATGTTTTCAAGGATAGTCATGTACGTTTCCTTATTAGACAATGAAGTGGTTCTACATCTACTAGTTATGCTAATATCAATGACACAATCATATTAGTCACATAAACAAACATATGTCGTGTTGTTTATCTGATACATGATGTTGTTCAATGCACAAGTAGGAGAAATCTATATTGTGTGCAAGGGACAACATATAGGTATATGATTTAATGGATTCTCTTGACTGCAAGGTAAGAGACCAACATTCTAATATAACTTGTACATATCTAATTCAAGAAACACTTGGTGTTGCAATTTACGTCATGTGAGAACTTGGCGAGATTACAACAACAAAGTAAATCTCTATGTGAAGTCAGACCTTGCATGGACATATTTACAGTTTCTAAATTAGACAAGTATTTAGAACATTTGTCAAAATGATATATAAGACTACTTCAAATTAAATATTTATGTATTATTAGAATGACATAAAATTAAATAAAGTAATCTAATCCTACTTCAATTTGTTTATGTATTTTGGAATGACAGAAATGAAAAATAATGTAGTCCTACATTATTGTGAAGTAAAATAAATTAACTTGAAATTACTACTGAAACCAAGAGTTGTGTTTATAATTACTTTAGTTAAACATGTTTATGATTCATTGTAAAGACATAAACATAAAGTCTTTTAAGACTTATAATAAAGTAAGACGTTAACTTGTTATGTTTTTTAATTAAGACATATACAAGAATTCATTGAGTTGATCAATGATTTATAACGTATAATGGGATTATAACAGTTTATGTTTCTTGTTGAAACATGGATATGAAGTGACTTGGTTAAAAGGTACTTGTGTTATAAAGCATGTAATTGGCTTGGAAAGTCTATTATACCATTAAGTTGACTTAGTTGGTAAATAGGTAAGCCAAAAGGAATATGTTTATCTTATATATTGTTAGATTGTCTTACAATATTAATTCTAATGAATACCACATGTTGATGGTATGTTCAGTTAGGAGAATCAAACTCCATTTGATTTGTTTGATTCATGATAACCATAACTTCTTTCTTAAAAAGTAACAAGGTTAGAAAATTGAGTATGGATTGAATATACTCAATATGACTCCAACCTAGAAGATTAATAAAACACCATTTCATTATGGAATGTGATGAATCACATTAAGTTTTAAAATTGAAGATTCTGAATTTGTTAAACTACTTATGAATAGGTTGTTAACAAACTTAAGTCAGGAATTATCAATGTGTATTTGTAATGTCCCAAATAGAGAACAATGTAGTTTTGCTCTAATTGCTAAGTATATATAGATAGTCTATATATTACAAAAGGCAAGTGGGAGTTTTTTATCTTGAAAGATAAAAAATTACAAGATACATAATCTTCTAAAACACACTAGTAAATATCATGATGAGGTTAGACATGTAAATGATAGACCTCAAGATGATGGAATTTTCATTCATAGATCTGCAAGGATATCTCAGATATTTGATTTATATACTGAGAAGAACATGAATTACAGGATTCTAGTAAACCTGATAATCATTATGATGGATTACCAAATATTGAATTGGGAAAATAACTCATACTATGAATGTTAAAGATGTTGTCCATAAAGATAATTAATTTTGGAAATTTGGTTTATCTTAATAGTTAGACTAGAGAATGGAAATGAGTTTCTTCAAAGAGATGAAAAACCCTAGTGGTTTGAATTTCTATGTAAAAATCATATGGACAATATTGTACACATATTTAATGCATGTTTTTTTGACAAGATTATTAATCATATTTAAGCAATTAATTATGATTGAATATTCTTTTCAAGACACATTAAATATATAAAGATGATAATTGTCATACTGGATTTCATTAATATGAAATATGACAATGGAATATCAAAACTCTTTCTTGAGAAATTACTTGAGCGAGGACGGTAAGTAATTGAAAGGTTTTTTTAATTCATATTGAAAGTGTACGAAGTGCAAATAATTCATGAATGGATAAATGCATGCATCTATGAAATTATTCTTATGTTTAATTATTAAATCCCATTTTCGATTTATAATTAAAATAAGATAAATTTTAAGTATTCCTGAAAAGCTAGTGGGAGTATTATGTTAAGTTTCTTAAATCTTATATGTTGTATAACATATAGTAAGTAACATTCCTTGTAAGCTAAATGTTAAGTCTTAGATTGGAATGAAACTTCACTTGTAAGATTTAAGAATTAAAACATACAACCTTGAAATATATGTTTATTGTTAATAAACATGTGCAGTAAAATAAATGATTCTAATAAAACATGATATATCATTTGGGAAATTGATAAATATCTTTTGACAAGATAGAACGTGAATGAATTCTAAGGTTGACCTGTAGATTCATCATGTACATCATGTTGTGTATTAAAATTGTTGTATCATTCTTGAATAAGAAGTGATTTGACAACATTGATATCTAACTAAAAGTTATTAGATAACTTGTGTAATGAATATTCTGAAAGAATTACATCCTCAGCCTGGAATTGCTCTTAAATTCTATGGATGAACAATATGTCAAATGTTGTGAAAATTGTCATCAGCTTTAAACTTGAAAGTTAGGAAAGCATCAAACATTACACAATAAGATATTAAAGTTTACGGAGTTTTAATGAGCACATTGTTGTTTGTATACAATGATGCTGGTTTAATTGAGATGACACTCAATACTAGTCATGGTAGGATTTCATCCTTGTTAATGGCCATGTGAACTAGTTATGCTACTAAGAGCGCAGTTGCATTATACATTAAAAGAATAAGAATACTTTAAACTTAAAATGTTTGGAAGTTTAAATAAATTGGTGATAGAGGATGTCACACAATTTATAAATTATTATGTGGATTGGTGAATGCAAACATACAAGGACTTCACTAATTGAATTCTTAAAATAAGTATTCTCAAAATTACGATAGATCAAGTTGGTTGATTTATGTCTAGTCAACAAGTATGATTGTCATTACTTGAGGCATAATTCATCAACTGGAATTTTCATGCATTGATCTATTTGGTATTTGGATAAAGGGATGTTAAACAATTGTTATAATATAAATCAAATACTTGGTATGTTTGATTTTATAATATATTGTATCCTATATTTGCATGTTTAATCCATGAATAAATTTATTTATTCTAAATCGTCCGTTGTCAATTAATGATATGGGAGTATCATTAAACTAAGACAAATCTGAGAGATATGGTAGAATATACTTGAAAGTATATTGATGAGAATGCATACCAATTTCAGATGATATTTAATGAATTGAATATAGGACTTATCCCAACTACATAATTTACTTTGTGGATATTGTTATAAGTAAATTATAAATAGTTATCCTCAGACTTGAGATACCAGATAAGTGTCATGAATATAGTGCACTTATGTGGAACAACTTAACGCTATACGTAACTGGTAGTCATAAGGGTTGTTTTCAGAAATGTTACAAAGTTTGTGGGTTATTCTCGTAGTCAAGATAGAATTTGTTACTTCAAATTTATTTTGAAGTTTAATACTGCTGGGCCCCTCGTAGGGTTGACAAGATGTTTGCGTGGCCACGCCCAAAGATCTCCCCTGAATATGTTCAGAAGATTTGGTAATCTTGCTCAATCACTAATAACGAGAAACAGAATAGTTGAATAAAGAATGACTTAATTCTATATCTTTATTTAACATGGTATTAGAAACAAAAGGATAATAATAATGAGAAATCATTAAAAGGTTTTCCAGGAGCCTTGCTCGAGTTGTACTAGAGGCATCGAAGTGTTGCTAGACGCTAACCGAATGTGATCACTCTATTAAGATATATCCAAGTGGGAGCTGTTAGTTTTATGGATATAAATTAGTAGACGTGAGTTAGGATCGAACTCGAGACTATGGGATTACACACTTTACGTATGAGAATTTAAAGTTAATAATTAAATATAAACGTTATATTTATTTATTTATTAAACAAAATAACTAACGGACGTTAAGTAATTAATGTAATGGATTAACGGTCGTTAAATGTTTATGGAAAAGGATTAAATTGCAAAAGTTGGGAAGGTTCCGGAATCCCTTTAGGGATACCAAACCGATCGGCCAAGGGAGCAAAACAAGGAAAGAAAAACCAACTTGTTCACCAAGTTTGCTTAGGTATATAAACAAGGCTAGGGGTTTTATTTTTCCATCTCTTGTGTTCATTAGCTAAACCCTAAAAAAATTGTTTTGTGTGTTTTCTTATCCAAACCGATCGTCCATCACCTTTGGATGTCGATCCATTACTTTTCCACAAACAAAGTTATTTGTTGTTGGGAATTAAGGTAAACTAATGATTCTACCGAAGCATCTGCCGAATGGATTCTGCCGAAGAAGAATGGATTCTTCCGAAGTTATACTTCAGCAGAAATGTTAAAGCAGATATCGTGTTGCTGCTGAAAGTGTGAATCCACGTAGGAGAGATAAGCTCAGTATAGAGTAAAAGTCAGCGCCGTATTGAAGATAGGTTGGCGCCGTATTATGTAGAGCTTACTCAGAATAAACAATATGATTAACAAAACAATATGATTAGTTGCATGCTTGTCTAGATGCATGCTTGGTCTATGTTAGTATTAGGAGCGTAAATTGTCAACGCTCATTAGGGTTTCTTGCATATATAAGAAACCATGATAGTTTGTAATAGATATGTTTTTCTAAAGTCTTTTCAAGTCTTGTAAACTATCCGAAACATAGAGTTTCGATAATCAAAAGGTCCATAGAGGATCAAAGAGTTCTTAGTTATTATAACTTGTATTTACTTTCCGCTACAAAATACGAGTTGTAGAGATCTTCTATTAGTTTGCTTGTGATTACATAGGCAACACTAACGATCTCCGAGTGCTTAAGATCTATCAAGGTCTGTGTGAGTTAACAAGTGGTATCAGAGCCTCGGGAAAGTCTCTACGATACTAAGAACCATTCTCACCCCCATACAATCAAACATTCATTCACCATGCCTGGATCCGATAATGAAACCGAAGTCACCAACACAAAAAACACCAACACCACTTCCATGCAACAGCTCAGTCTCTCAAACAGTAATGGTAAATTCCCTTATTTAAAAAGGGAAGAGTATGAACTTTGGACTATGAAGATGGAAAACTGGATTTCCAATATTGATTGGAATCTGTGGGAGGTTGTGAAGAAAGGAAATAGTCTAAAGAAAATGATTCCTGACAGGGATGGGAAGTTTATCATGGCTCCACCAAAAACTGCTGAAGAGGTGCTGGCTATGCAGAGAGAGCATAAAGTAAAAACTATTCTGCTTCAAGCCATACCTGAAGATCATCTGTGTGATTTTCACCATATGGATGATGCAAAGGATATATGGATGGCTCTCAAAGCAAGGTTCGGTGGAAATGAAGAATCAAATAGAATGAGAAAGTCCATGCTGAGACAACAATTTCAGGACTTCAATATCTCCGAAGAAGAAGGTATCCACAAGGGATACGACAGGTTCCATCGGATTTTGAGTCAGCTAAACCAGCTGAATTCAAAACCGGATAATGATGACTGCAACTCAAAGTTCCTTCGATCTTTACCTCCATCATGGTTACATGTAAGTATTGCCCTCAAGGCTAAAGGAGGGTTGGACATGCTTACCTTTGATGAGCTGTATAACAGACTCAGAACCCTTGAACCTGATGTCAGGACTCCCTACCGTACATCTTCTTCTGGCCATGCAGCTTTTGTTGGGACATCTCACTCCAACATGATGGTATCTGCTCCTAGTTCCAACTACTTTCCATCATCTTCCAGTTCCAACTACTTTCCATCATCCTGCACTCCCACTCCACCACACAATACTCGTCCCACTCCACCATGTTCTCAAACTAAGACTAGTAGTGTGATGGAAGATGTTCTTCATTCGTTTGTTACTGATTATGATACTCAGCAGTATCTTGTATATGAAGACTTTGATCAGTTGGACCCTCTTGAAATGGAGGAGATGAAACTGAAAATGCAGGTGGCATTGCTGTCAGTAGACATCAAAAGGTTTGAAGAGAAGTCTGGGAGGAAGTTTGCTTTCAAGGGAAAGGAACCAGCTCGCTTTGACAGGAGAAAAGTCAAGTGCTTCAATTGTCACCAGATGGGGCATTTCTCAAGAGAATGCAAAGACAGAAAGAGTGGAGATGGAGCCAACTACATCTCATATCAGCAGAAACAGCAGGAAGCTGGAGCTTCAGCAGCTCTCCTCACCATGGATGAACAGGTCAACTGGACTGCACATGAACCTGTGAATGAGGAAGCTCATGATACTGATAAGCTTGGATTGATGGCAAGGTGTACTTCGGATGAAAGGCATGATCAGTTTGCCTTGATGGGACTATCTCAGGTACACAACTGTATATTTGGTTGTAGTCTAAGATACAATGAAATTAAAGAAGAGTATGATGCTATGAAACCTAAGTTTGATGAATGCTATGTTGAAAATGAAGCTCATAAACTAGCATTAAAAACAGTAGAAAGACAAAAAGTATGGTTTCAAAAGAATCAAATAGCTTATGAAGAAAAGATAAAGGTGTTACAGTTTGATCTAGAAGTTGCTAATAATTACTTAAAACTGTCTGAGAAAGCAAAAGATGAAGCTGTGTCTGAAAACCTAGAGCTTAAAGAAAAGGTAGCTGAGGAAATAGCTAGGAATAAACAATGGTTAATTTCAGGTGATAATCTGGCTAGAGAACTGTATAACAGTCAATCAGTAACCTCTGGCTTAGGATTAGGCTTTCAAAAATATGTAGGAGTAGAAGCTAGGTATGATGGTCGTAAATCCACACCAGCAGGGTTAGCTAACTTTGTAAAAGAAGGAAATATGCATGCTGTCCCTGGTCCTATTAGAGGTGAATTTATGCCCACAGACCTATCCATCACTGTTGACTTTGATGGATCACATCATCTATATGGCAAAAAGTCAAAAGACTTGCCAGACCCTGATACCTCATCTAATGACTTTGTCTCTTGCTCTGACAGTGACAATTCATCGGATCAAGGGTCTACTTCCTATGACAGCTGTGATTCAAATGAGAAGTCTGACCTTCCCAAGCCTGAGCCTACACCCAAGCCTGCACCCCAGTCTACTTACAAGCCTTCTAAGGAAGCTGCTGAGGAATCAACTTCCAAGACAGTTTCTTCTGAAGACTTGTCTTTTACATCTTTGAATAATCAGTCTGTTAAAAACAATTCCTTGAATGTATCTGTTTTAAGTACTTCTGCTTGTAATCAAACATCTCCCTATTTGAATAAATCTTCCAAGAAGAAGACATGTTTTGTATGTGGAAGTAAATTTCATTTAATTAAGGATTGTGATTTTTATGAGCAAAGATTGGGTGCATGTACTACTCACCAGAAACATAGATCTAAGTGGACCAATGTTGCTAATATTCCACCATATGTCCCTCAAGCAGCTAATACTGACTCTCATTGGAGAGGTTCAGTTACCAGACCTTATGTGCAACCAACTAGCCCATACTTTAAACATGGTTATTGGCCTACATATGTTGACTCTATGTATGCTGGGATGGGATATGGGAGTACTGCTGTGAAGCCCTCAGCAGGTTGTTCTTGGACTAACAGGGGACCCAATTATCTATGGAGGACCAAGAACAATGGTGGATCCTCTAAATCTTCATGTCCTACACCTGTGATCCACAAGGCAGGTTCAAGTCAGTAATGACTTGAACCTCCATTGAACTCTAACCGTTTGTATATATTTTATTGTTGTTTGTAGGATCATCCCCTTAAGCATAAGAATATTGGTATTGTTGATAGTGGTTGTTCCAGAAGCATGTCTGGAAACAGAGATATGATGCACAATTTTGTTCCTATAGAAGGAGGAGGCAATGTGACTTTTGGAGGAAGTGATGGAAGTATCACAGGGAAAGGCACCATAAAGACACCTCATCTAGATTTTGAAAATGTGTACTATGTCAAGGAACTTCAGCATTTCAACTTGTTCTCTGTTTCACAAATCTGTGACACTAAGAACAAAGTTCTCTTCACAGAGAATGAATGTCTTGTGCTGTCTAAAGACTTCAAACTCCCAGAAGAAACTTCAATTCTGCTGAAGGTTCCTCGAACTCACAATTTATACACATTCAACCTAAGTGAAGTGCAACCAGGTGGTGACCTCACTTGTTTGGTGGCTAAAGCATCTCTTGATGAATCCACTAAATGGCATAGGAGGATGGCTCATGTGAATTTCAAGACCATTAACAAACTCTCTAAAATGGGTCTTGTTGAAGGTCTTCCCACCAAAGTATTCACAAATGATCATAATTGTGTCGCTTGCAACAAAGGAAAACAACACAGAGCTTCTTACAAAGCTATCAATGCTATGAGCATCATTACTGAACCTCTTCAGTTGCTTCACATGGATCTATTTGGTCCAACTAAAGTCAGAAGCATTGATCATAAGTACTTCTGTTTGGTGATCACTGATGGCTATAGCAGATTTTGTTGGGTTTTCTTTCTCAGAACCAAAGATGAAACATCTCAAGTACTGACTGAATTCATCACTCTCGTTGAAAATCAGTTGAACAAAAAGGTCAAGGGTATTCGGTGTGATAATGGGACAGAGTTTAAAAATGCTATTCTTATAGAACTCTGTGGGTCAAAAGGTATAAAAAAGGACTATAGTAATCCAAGAACCCCACAACAAAATGGGGTGGCTGAAAGAAAGAATAGGACCCTAATAGAGGCAGCAAGATCAATGCTTGCAGACTCTAAACTCCCCACTATGTTCTGGACTGAAGCCATTGGAACTGCATGCTATGTGCTAAACAGGGTCTCCATTACAAGACCACAACTCAAAACACCATATGAACTTCTCTTTGGGAAGGTTCCTGTCATTCACTATCTAAAACCTTTTGGTTGTCAAGTGACCATTCTGAACACCAGTGATCCGTTGGGAAAGTTTGATGAGAAGGCTGACGATGGTTATATTGTGGGTTATTCAGCTCATAGTAAGGCCTACAGGGTGTACAATTTGCAAGCCAAGAAGATAGAGGAGACGTTGAACCTGAGATTTTTGGAAGATAAGCATAATGTTCAAGGACAGGGTCATACGTAGTCTTTTGACCTTGACTACTTAACTGATTCCTTGGGTTACACTAGACACTTGGCTAACCAAAATGCAGGTTCTCAAGCTTCTCCAACTAACAATGCAGGTCCCTTAGAGGATGACTCTGAAAATGAGTTTGAAGATGATGAGCAACCTATACTTGTGCCTTCTTTCTCCCCTAACAATATTGCAGGTACCACCTCCAAGGATACTGCTGACACGAGTGATGAAGATGACTCTCATTATGCTGAGGACCTTGCTAGGCTTCAGACTCAAGAATTTGCTGCCAAGCTTGAAGCAGAGAAACTGAATGGGGAGGTGGCTAATGAAGGAATCAGTAGAAACCACGTGTCTGCTGAAGTTGACTCTGTCACACCTACCATCCCCAAATCTGCTGAAGGCTATGCTGTTCCTTCTCAAGTGTCTTCAGAATTTGGAGAACCTCATACACGCTTTCCAAAACCCTCCGATCTTGGAAATCATCAACCCAAAGCTGGCATTTTCACCTCACCCTCTTATGATGCTGCATTTGAACCAACAATCACCAATCTTGATTCATCCATTGAAGTCAGCCCCACTGCCTCTCAGAGGATCAACATTGCACATCCTCAATCCAACATCATAGGTGATCTTCTGGCACCTGTTAGAACTCGTAGGGCTATAACAAGTCCTCAATTTGGGCAGATTGCTTTTCTCTCTTATGTCTCCAACCAGCAAAGAGACAATCACACAGACTTCAAACACTGTCTGTTTGCCTGTTTTCTCTCTCAAGTGGAACCAACCAGTGTTTCTCAAGCTCTTAATGATTCAAGCTGGCTAGAAGCAATGCAAGAAGAGATGCAACAATTTCACAATCAGCAGGTTTGGATCTTGGTTCCACTACCTGATGGCAAATATGCCATTGGGACAAAGTGGATTTTGAAGAATAAGAGAGATGCTCGGGGTGTGGTGATCAAAAACAAAGCAAGATTAGTGGCTCAAGGTTTCAGACAAGAGGAAGGGATTGATTATGATGAAGTGTTTGCCCCTGTTGCCAGAGTAGAAGCAATTCGCATTTTCTTGGCTTATGCTTCTTACATGGGTTTCATGGTGTATCAAATGGATGTCAAAGGTGCTTTTCTGTATGGTGAAATTGAAGAGGAGGTCTATGTCACTCAACCCAAGGGATTTGAAGACCCAGATCACCCAAATCATGTTTACAAGGTGGTTAAAGCTCTTTATGGCTTACATCAGGCACCAAGAGCTTGGTATGCTAGGCTTTCATCATTCCTGCTGAAGCACGGCTATCGGAGAGGTGCTATTGATAAAACTCTGTTCCTAAAGAAGAATTATTCAGACATCATTCTGGTACAAGTCTATGTGGACGAAATTATTTTTGGCTCCACAAACGAAGCTTGGTGCAGGGAATTTGAGGAACTAATGAAGGGTGAATTTCAAATGAGTGCTATGGGAGAGCTTACTTTCTTTTTGGGTCTCCAAGTTCAGCAGAAACAGGATGGCATCTTTATCAGTCAAGATAAATATGTGAGGGACATTTTGAAGAAGTTTGGTATGGAAGGTGTTAGGACTGCCACAACACCTTATGAAGCTCCAAAGACTAAAGCAAATAATGAACCAGATCTACCTGTGAATGTTCATCTGTACAGGTCCATGATTGGTTCATTAATGTATCTGACAGCTTCAAGACCTGATATTACATTTGCTGTGAGTGTTTGTTCTCGACATCAAGTCACTCCACTTACTTCCCATCTCAATGCTGTCAAGAAGATCTTTAAGTACCTCAAAGGCCAACCTCTTTTAGGCCTTTGGTACCCAAAAGAGTCTCCTTTCAAGTTGGAAGCATATAGTGACAGTGATTATGCTGGTGCAAATCTGGATAGAAGATCCACAACTGGAGGCTGCCAATTTCTTGGCAAAAGGTTGATTTCTTGGCAATGCAAGAAACAAACCATTGTGGCTGCCTCAACTACTGAAGCAGAGTATGTTGCTGCTGCAAATTGCTGTGGTCAGGTCCTCTGGATTCAAAACCAATTGCTGGACTATGGGTACAACTTCATGAACACTACTATTCATATAGATAATCAAAGTACCATCTGCATAGTCAAAAATCCAGTTTTTCACAGTCGAACTAAACACATTGAAATCAGGTACCACTTTATACGAGATGCATATGAAAAACATTTGATAAAAGTGGCAAAAATTCATACTGATGATAATGTGGCAGACCTGTTAACAAAAGCGTTTGATGGACCAAGGTTTCAACACCTCGTGGTCAATATTGGAATGTTAAACCCTTGACTGCATAGTTTAAGGGGAGGCATAGGCCTCAGGGGAGGCATATGCCTCAGGGGAGGATTTGTGCAAACTCTGCATATTTTGTTTGTGTCATATTTTGTTCAATAAACAGTTTTCCTTTTTCTAAATTTGCTTCTATCATTAGGTTTGTAAAAACATCATTGTGCCAATAGTGATAGCGTTTATTTAATAGATTTTATCTTCTTAATTGTCTCTAATTTGCATTTTTGCCTCTGTTATTCATTTATCATTACTAACACTAACTGTCTAATAACCCTTTAGTTGTTTGTCTTTGTGTTGTTCTTGTGTATCTTTGTAGCTGTTTTGCAGGTGTCTGAATTGTAGTTATCAATCCCATGAACAAGTTCAAATTCATCAAAGTGTGACTCAATAGTACATGGTCAAGTTAGCTAAAAGAGCGTTGCTGGTTTCTTCTGAAAGCAAAAGTACTGAAGCATACAATTTGATTCCACTGAAGTTAAAATACTGAAGAAAAGAAATTGAAGTCAAATTGTTCATTCATTCATTCAAGAAACAGTTTACAGCTTACAGCTTACATAAAGTCAACCTACTACTATGCATCTTCAAGATACGAGATGTACACTTAAGCTAAGCCTAATCTAGTGTATATCTTTCATTCCGAAATCTAAGTGAATGTTGGATATGCGTTAGATGCTGGCTTTGCTTTCGTAGGTCTTGCGTAACCACCCATTCCGTTTAACTGGCTGGTTGGATATGCATGACCAGTACGACGAAGATGCTAAGGACCAAAATGGGAGGATGGATTGATGCAAACGATCGATGATGACGATGACCCCACAGGATGATGGAGAAAAATAACGTGTCCTGTGTGCTTCATCTATTCATTTCGACCAAAATGCAATCGATCCACCCTCCTTAAGCCCTTCTACTATACGATGTGTGTTCATGCACCAAAAGATGGCGCAGTGAGACCAAGAACCACCTCTCTATCTTTGGGGAGTGGCGGATTCCTGGCACGAGGTCTTTGTTGAGACCGAGGTGCTGGAGGTTGGGAGTAAGATGTTCCCTCCTTATAGGAGTCATCAGAATCATCAGCAGATTCACTTGGATTCACTACACTGTCATCTTCTGAAGAAGGAAGAAAGGGCGATTTATTTGGTCGTGGATAGGGTTGAAGAAAGTAATGGTGCCATGGGTTTGATTCACCACTTGATGATGATGAAGAGGATGATGAAGATGAGGAAGTGAGATCAATGATCTCAGGTTTGGTATTCATGGTGCAACTTGGTTAATTGGGGTTATTTTACATCTAGGGTTTGTGGTAATTATTTGGGGATCTTGATGAAGAGATGAGTTACATTGGGATCATTTTATAGACGGGTTCGAGGTTCAATGAGTTTAATGCAAGTGGGTGGCACAGTAATTCTAGAAACTTACCGAAGATATTCTTATCTTTGAAGCATTCTGCTGAAGTTATAACTTCAGCAGATTGATCATGTGTTCCTGCTGAAGTATTGCTTTGGGTTGGGTCAAAGATGTAATACACGTCAGCAATGGTCAACCAAACGGTCAATTTTTCTTTGACTATAATTTGGGCAAAAACTATCAATCCACCATCACTCTCTTCAGTTCAAACAAATTCCCTCTCATTCCGCTCTCACAAACACTCACCATTTCAAGAATCATAACCCTAAACACTCATATCCATCATGGCTCTTGAATTTAAACATGATCACAACAAAGTTGCATTTCTGGGAAATGGCAAGGGATATGAATTGTACGAACCAATGGTGGAATTCTTGAAAAGGTCCAAGATTTGCTATGCACTAACACATGCTCCAAATGAGATTTATGAATCACTGGTGACTCAGTTTTGGGAATCTGCTGAACAGAGGAATGAAACAGAGATTAGGGCTGTGATTGACGGAACAGAGCGCATAGTGACAGAGGACCTAATTCGGAGGAAGCTTCACTTGGAAGATGCTGATGGAGCATTTCATTCTAATCAGGAAAATGTGCTTACTGGGCTAAGGGGAATTGGCTATCGAGGAACAAGAACTGATATGTGGCTGAAGAAGGAACTCTGCCCGAAGTGGAGGTTCCTGGTTCACACGCTGCTTCAATGCATGAGCAACAAGACTGGAGGATGGGACCAGTTCTCTACACAACTGGGCTATGGTATTGTGTGTCTTTCCCAAGGGGTAACTTTCAATTTTTCTAGGTATATTTTCGAAAACATGGTTGAAAATATTCAAAAGAAAAAGGGTAAATTTTTAATGTACCCAAAGTTTCTGCAAATGATTTTAGACACCACTACCCAAGCCCAATCTTTCTGTCCCATAAGTACTTTAACTGCTAAATTGTATGCTACAATGAGAACCCACTTTCAGGGGGAACATCATCCCTTGCTAGCAGCCATGTTGCCCCAAGGTAATGAGGCTGCTGATGAGGAGAATGTGGCTCATAATCCTCCTTCCTCACCTGTTGCTACTGATGGTAATCCATTAGTTAACATTGATGAGGGCCCCTCATCAACTGTTGAACCAACTCATGTTGCTCATGACCAACCACCCTGTCCCAGTCCAACACCCACACTTGTTGCACATGATGAATCAGATATTAATAGACTACCCACACCAAGTCCTGTTAGGGATCCTCTCAATGAAGATCTTCCTCACATTGAGCATGACCGTGATTCTTCTGAAAGGTCCAATGAAGCTCCCCTTACCACAGAGCAATCTGCTGGTGGAGCTGAGGACCCTATTACACTCTCATCTGTCTATGCTCTTGTCAACTGGTATGCTGCTGAAGTTAATAGTCTGAAAAAGGAGCTTGCAGAGACCAAATCTTCTCTTGGGAGTAAGATTGAAGAACTGCAGAATCAAGTCAAAGCATTAGAGGACAAACTAAAAGGGTCCTCCAAAAGGAAGCTTGTGGTTTCCTCTGATGAAGAACAAGAAGCACCTCATTTTGAGTCTCTGGACATGTTGGCTGATGTTTCTCTCAATGATCCTTCATCAGTAGCTGCTACTTCCTCAAGGAAGAAGGAATCAGTCCTTTACAAAAGAAGAAGGAGATCCTTTTCACATAAGGTTTCTTCTGAAGCTTCAAAGGAACATGGGATTTATAAGGATGCATCTGCTGATGTGCTAATGGAGGATGTGTCTTCAGATCCTAATCAATCTTCATCAGTTCAAGAACCAACAGACCTTTCACCTTCAGCAGATCTGTCTGACATTGCTGCTATGACCACTCCAGTTGATAATCTGCATCAACATGTGGACTTAGGTACAACTACAGAGGTTCCTGTCGTTGATTTAACTGAAGAAGAGTGTGCCAAGAAGCCTGATGATAAAGGGAAAGATATAATAACTGAAGATGAGCTTGGTCCAGACCTGGTAAGTGAGGAGGAAAGACTAGGTCAAGCAAGTAGATTGGCTGAGTTTGAGAAGTCAAAGGAAAGTTTAGCATTGGCTCATCAACTTCAAACAGAGGACTTTTCATCTTTAACTCCTGAGAGAAGAAGAGAACTGGATGCAATGAGGGTTCAGATGCCGGCTGAACACTGGGATATTCTAACTCAGCAAGTCATTTCAAGACCTTCTCTTGCTCAAAGTATACTAGGTGGAGATTTCCTCAGTGACAATTATGTGGAGCGAATGATGGCTCAGGGAAGACAAAGGAAGCAAGAAGCCATCGCACAAAAGAGGGCCATCAAAGCTCAGAAGGCCAAAGACAAACCTCCTTCTAAAGCTGAAGTGAGAATGGTGGTGAAAAATCAATGCTCAATGTACAACTCTGGCTTAACAATGAAACAAGTCAAGGCTTTTCCTGATCATGTCCTATATCGCAAATATAATCAGATCATGAAGGACAAATCATCATCTTCAGCACATTCTACCCACTTGAGAAGGATTACAGAGAATGAAGCTTCTCCAGAAGCCAAAAGACTCAAGTCTGATGATGCTCCAGCCAAGGAATCATCTCCAGTCATTCCTACTGAAGCATCTGCTGAAGTTGCTTCTTATACTGACAAGGGTCCATCTGCTGAATCATCTTCCAATTCTCCTGAAGCACCGAATATATCAGCTCCCACTTCATCTGTGACAATCATTGACACACAAGAAGCTTCTAAAGCTAAGGAAGCTGATCTCGCAGAAACAAAAACAGAAAGGGCGATAAAAATGCTTCACAGGATGAATGCACAGCGTGAAGGTGTTTCAACTAACCGTCCCTCTGCCTCTTCAAGTCTTTCCACACATGTTCACACTGAAAATGCTCCCTCTAAGAACATCCATAAGTCTGGTGGGAGGAAGAAGAGAATGGCCAAGAGATCTCCTTTGGATCTTGAAGCTGATGACTCAACTTTCATTATAGAAGGGTCTGCTGCTGATTTTCCTTATGGAAATTCAGATGAGGTGGTAGATTGGAAATTGAAGGATGATGAGATGAATGTCATTCATCGAAGGGACTCCACTTCAATGGAATTCACCTTTCTAAAGGAAATTCTACACTTGGTAGACAGGGCAGACTTACTTTCTCTGTTCACTCGAGTTACCACCTATTACTGCAACAAGGAACCACAAGGTTCTGGGATGTTCTTACCAGGAGATCTTCAAGTCCTGTTAAACTCCCACATTCCCAATAGCAAAGCATCTTCCATTTGGGAAAACTCACATCGGTGGAAGCTTACATCCTGGAGATTCTATCTTCTCCCTCGTGTGCATGTGCTTGAGACTAAGGGTGGAATCACTGTATGCATGTTTTCTGAAAGAAAGTATCCTTTGCCTAAAAGGCTTATGGAAAAGATGCTGAGTCAGAAATTGGAAATTCCTCCAGATCCTGTGGGCAATGAAAGACAATCTGCTTTAACATTGGTGGGATTGATCAAGACTCAACTTCAACAACTGCAATAGGCCTCATCCTCATCCATACCAGGACTTTTGGTACCCTCTGCATTATTCTGTTTTGTTGCTTCTTATTTGTATTATGTATATACCTGTCCTTTCTTATGTTAATTTTTCAATTCTTAGTTAAAAAAAAAAAAAAAAAAAAAAAAAAAAAAAAAAAAAAAAACTAACTTTTATGCAGGTTTGTTTGTTGTCCAATACTGATGGTTTTTAACTCACCTGATGTACATTGTGTATGTCAAAGAGTTAGCTAGTCCAAAGGGTACAGCTTTGGTAAAGACACAACAAATCTGTTGATAGCTGTAATGGTTTGCTTAAAATCATAGGGTCTGCAACCACCCATGCTTAACTACTGAGGGTTGTATGGTCATCAATTCACCATGGTCTATTCCTCTTTGGAATCCAAGAATTGGCTAACCCACATGTATATGGCATGTGGTAAAGGCAACTGAATCCATATTTGGTTCTCAATTCACCAATTCTAAGAATTGACTAGTCCTGAGCAAACGGCTACAGGTAAAGACAAGACAAATCCGTTTATATGGTTGCTGGTTTGCCAATAAATCAGATGGTTATCAATGTACCATAGTTTTCGAACTCAAACATGTGGCTACTCCAGTAGTAATGGCTATTGGTAAAGAGACATCAAACCCATTAATTTCCATGATTCACCTCTCACAGGAGTTAACACACCTGGAAGTGATGAGAATAGTATTAAACTTATATGTTTTGATGTACATGATGTCATATGTTGCTGCAAAGATCTGGTATTTCACAGTTCAGTCATCATAGAGATGTTCTTCTTCTGACTCTTTGTTGCTGATCCTCAAGATACTGGCCATTCATAGCTCAGAAGTGTTTAACATATGGGGAAGATCTTGCTTGGAAATTTTTCGTAAAATGGTACAATCCTCACCAGCATTATCGATCTATCAAGGAAACTGGAACTTAACCTAGTCAAATTCCAGTTTAGGGGAGGATTGTTGGGAATTAAGGTAAACTAATGATTCTGCCGAAGCATCTGCCGAATGGATTCTGCCGAAGAAGAATGGATTCTGCCGAAGTTATACTTCAGCAGAAATGTTAAAGCAGATATCGTGTTGCTGCTGAAAGTGTGAATCCACGTAGGAGAGATAAGCTCAGTATAGAGTAAAAGTCAGCGCCGTATTGAAGATAGGTTGGCGCCGTATTATGTAGAGCTTACTCAGAATAAACAATATGATTAACAAAACAATATGATTAGTTGCATGCTTGTCTAGATGCATGCTTGGTCTATGTTAGTATTAGGAGCGTAAATTGTCAACGCTCATTAGGGTTTCTTGCATATATAAGAAACCATGATAGTTTGTAATAAATAAGTTTTTCTAAAATCTTTTCAAGTCTTGTAAACTATCCGAAACATAGAGTTTCGATAATCAAAAGGTCCATAGAGGATCAAAGAGTTCTTAGTTATTATAACTTGTATTTACTTTCCGCTACAAAATACGAGTTGTAGAGATCTTCTATTAGTTTGCTTGTGATTACATAGGCAACACTAACGATCTCCGAGTGCTTAAGATCTATCAAGGTCTGTGTGAGTTAACATTTGTTTTATAAAAACTAGCATTATTTTAATTCGGTTTAGTACGTGTGTACAAGAACATAGTAATAACATACTTTTGTTATTATCTTGGATTGAATTACAAAACGGTAAGGGGTAATTCACATAATCCTATAAACCCTAATTAGGGTTCATCTCAATTGCTAGTTTGTGGATTTGATTCTTGTTCGGCTAGAATCAAGAAAAGGTACGCATATTCTTTTATGTTAATTAATTATTCGTTAATACATCCTATACGCTTCCGCTTGAATACTTTGATGTTTTGTAGTTATTTATTTGAATGTCATGTTATATAATTCCAACATCATCATCAAGTAGAATGTTACTAGGCTTCAAGTCACCATGAACAATCGTGGTTTGGCAGCGGTTGTGAAGATAATCAAGTGCGGTGGCAACATCTCTGAGAATGTTTATTCGTTGAAGAAGGTTTATTCGTTGAAGAAGGTTCAGTTTCGATGTATTTGCACTTGAATGAATCCAGTTGTGTACACTTCCATTGGGCATAAGCTCGTAAACCAGAGCTTTAAAATCATTGCCTTGGAAATCAGTACTTGAACATGAAGTTATTATCTTCAACAGATTACGGTGTCGAATATTCTGCCATGCTTCACATTCTGCTAGAAAACTTCTGTGAGCTCCTTTATTTTGAAGATGCAAAACTTTGACTGCAACAGGTTTATTATGATTAGAATCGAGGATTCCTTTGTAAACCGAACTAAACCCACCCTCCCCAATCAAATTTGCTGCAGAGAAGCCATCAGTAGCCTTGAGAAGTTGATGGTATGAAACTTTCATGAACCGTTCAATCCCTGATGATTGAGATGGTTGACTGTTGCGTTTCTTCTTACACAAAAGATACACAAAACATAATACGACGAGCAACATGACTGCAATCACGATGACTAATATGAAGAAAGGAAACCTTTTTTTCTTTCTACCCGTCTCCTTGCATTTGGGTAACTCAAGTGTAACCAAACCACCACAAAGCTTGTCGTTCCCCAAAACTGAAAATGCACTTCCATTGGCAAACACTCCTACAGTCGGTACTTCACCCTCAAAATCATTAAAGGATAGGTTCAAATACACTAAGGATTTCCATTTGCCTAAAAATTGTGGAACTCTACCTGATAAATTATTTTCAGAAATGTCGAGTACCCCCAATCCTCCCAAGGAACTGAATGAAGATGGTATTACGCCTTGAAATCTGTTGCCTCTTAGGTTTAACGTTGTAAGGCTATTGCACTCACCAAGGCTACTAGTAATGTTGCCTGATAAATTATTGTAAGATAAATAGAGCTCGCTCAACATATTGAGGTTTTTAATCTCTGCTGGAATGGAACCAGACAAGCGGTTTTGAGAAAGATCTAAATAATTGGTTAATGATGGAAGTTGAAGAAGTTGTTTGGGTATTTTTCCACTTAGTGTATTGTATGAAAGGTCTAACACAGAAAGTTGTTTACAATTCCCAAGGCTTGATGGAACATGACCTTCTAATTTGTTGGAATATAAATAAAGTTTATTCAACAATGATAGGTTCCCAATGGCATCAGGGATAGGCCCTGAAAATAGATTTCTAGATAGACTTAGACGTTGTAGCTTTTGAAGTTTACAAACGCTAGTGGGGATGTTTCCTTTGAATCTATTATTTTGTAAATATAAAGTGGCCAAACCAACTAGACAACCTATACTTGAAGGTAGCCTTCCAAATAATTGATTTTCTCCTAAATCGAGAAAGCTAAGTTAATCAGAAAGATTACCTATTGATATCGGAAGCACTCCTATAAGGTTGCAATTATGAAGGAACAAATTTACTAATTTGGTGCAGTTTTTCAAAGAATCTATAAACGTCATGTCATCCACGCGTCCATGGAAGTTCGTTATCATATAATCTAATTATTTTAATATCTCTTAGTTTTGAAAAGTCAATAGTCAACTTGCCACTAAAATTGTTGTCATACATTTCAAGAAACCATAATTTAGAACAATTAGAAATAGAAGGTGGAAGAACTCCGGTCAGTTTGTTATCCCTTAACTGAAGGAACTCAAGATTTGGGAGCTGATTACCAATTTCTGAAGGAAGACTACCAGTGAGGTGATTAGTAGATAAAGAAAAATTAACTAGGAGTGAGAGGTTGAAAATGGAATGAGGGATGCTTCCAGATAAGTTGCAGTCACCAGAGTAAAATACCCTCAAGCTTCTCCATTGATCCAAGGTTTCTGGAATGCTCCCACCAAGCAGGTTCCTTGCAGCAGAGAACCTTTCAGTTTCGAGAGTAAACTCATCTCCTTGGGTATTCTTCCAGTTAGCTCATTTTGATTGAGCCAAAGGTCTTCGAGGTTAGAACAACCAGACACGTTTGTTGGAATGACTCCATTGAATTTGTTATCATCAAGATAAAGACGACGTAGCCTAGATAGACGACCAAGTTCATGAGGAATGGTTCCTTGAAAGCTGTTGTTCGCGAGCGAAAGCACACGGAGGAAGCTGAGGTTTCCTACATGAGGAGATAATGAGCCTTCTATGTCGTTCAAATTCAGCAATACAACAGTCACTCGTTTGTGTCGCTTTCCACATGAAATGCCACTCCATTCACAGAAATGAAAGGAATGGTTCCACGAGGTTAGAACTTTGTACGGATCATGGGTGATCATTGACTTAAATGACAGCAAAGCATGATAATCAGCCTCATTACCACCGTAGGAAGCAGAGACAGTGGCGGAAATAAGACATATAATCGCGAGACCATAAAAGAGAACAGAAATATGAGAGGAAGATAATAAGTAAATTAAAGATTGTGGTGACTTCATTTTTGGAAATTTACAGTGATGGCTTTTTATCCTTATTTTTTAATGTTAAATTTTTTAATAACATGCTACTGGTGAAATGAATTGGTGAAAAAATACGTCTACAATCATTTATATATAAGACGAACCAATATTAACGAATAAAACTGAAGGCATTATAATAACTAAAGTTCCTTAACTCTAATGTTTAACTTTTGTGAAGAGGATGCCGGCCATCAACAAATTCCTTAACTTTAATATTTAAGTTTCATGACATGCAAATTGTGAAGAGGATGCCGGCCATATATTTACCGGGTCTTTGACCTTTTACCCAAAAAAAAAGAAAAAAGAAGAGGATGCCGGCCATCGACAAAATTTTGTATAATCACCGAAGACTTGAGATAGGGAAGACTTTTAAGAAGTCTTTGGACAGGGCCGGCAATGGCATATGGCGAGGCAGGCGATGGCCCAGGGCATCATCGTGTTTGAGGTTCGATGTGTAAAAAAGTGAAGATTTTTTTTTTTTTTTGAGCTACACATCTCAGGAAGAAGGGCATAACATGAACAAAAAAATGAGTTGAAGTATGTTGGTGTTCGATATTGAAGAAGAAATTAGAATGCAAGTTGGAGGAATAGAAATGAAAACTAGAGGAATAAGATGAATTGTGTTGGGTTGAGTTTTGTGATTTTTGTTTCGGGAGTATAAAGTATAAACAACATCACGTGGAATTTGTTTGACCTAAGTATTTGTTTTTCGTTTGATTGTTAATTTATTTTACTTGTATATTTTTAAAAGAATTGTTACTAAGTTTTCAGGTTTTACATTTTTACTTTAGCCGAGTATTATTACAAGATTCGTGGCAATTAAGTATTTTTTAGTAATCGTGGTTTTCGACTTTTTAACTGACTAATTTACAAGATTTCGTAAGCATATATAAAGATATTGCTTTCATTTATTAATCACAAAAGACACATTAGGTGCGTGGAATCGTATGTTCTTCTTTTTTATCATTGCTGTCGAGGGATATAGCATATACAATTTGTGTGGTTGTTTTGTTATTTACTTGGATAGCATTTTTTTTCTTTTTCTTTTTTCTCTCTTTGTTTTTCTTGATCCTTACAAAGGTAAGGATTAATTCATATTTGTTTTATACCGTCTTTTTAAGTTATAATACACTTGTATTTAGTTGATATATGCATATTTGTTTTACGTGAAAACTCCAAAAAAGGGTATGTTGCCTGTTTATTAGGGGCATGTTTCGATCATCTCTTCCTGGGCATCAAAAACCTCATGACCGGCCCGCCTGACTAGGGATATGGAAGACTACACTTATATCGCATATATCAAAAACCTCAGATCGTATAACATCGTCAAATAACACTCAAAACTCTAAACATTTTATGAAGAAGAAATAATATATTTAAATGAAGAATATGAAAATTTTCATATTTTTTTAGAAAGTATAAATGACAGTTGCTTAGTTTGCTTAATTTTATTATGTATATTCTAAAAGAGTAAGAGATAAACAATACTTTACTTTTTCAATATGTAAATGCAAAGAGTAAGAGCATATTTTTACAAAGTATAACTTATACTTAAATTTAATCATCATATCATTTACGCAATGATATAATGATTAAGTGGTTAACACCATTGTCTTTGGAAACATAGGTAAAGGGTTCGATCATTAATCTTTCCAAGACCGTAGGTTCTGTTCTACCTTTGGTAGAACCAAAAGTAGTCTATCTACCTTTGGTAAGGGTAGGGCTATCTACATCTCAACCTCCCCATACACCGTGAAAGACCGTATTGGGACCCATAACATCTCAACCTCCCCATAGAACGTGGAATGATGATGGATTGGGTCAACTAATTGTTCTGGCCCATTATATAATATGATAAGAAATATCTAAGGTTTTTCCTATGTTACATACTTAATTACTTGGTTACGGTAGTCGGCTTTCATTTGTTGATCAAATGACACTTGTAGTGCTATACTCTAAACACCAACCGCGACACAAACAATTTACTATACTACATATGTATTATATCACATGTGGGATTATCACACAGATCATATAATAACAACACTGCCAAAGCCAACACATGATCTGATTTGCACCACCATAATGCAAATACACAAGAGAACACGACACATTATACTTGAAGAGCACTAATCCCATACATACTAAAGTTTGGCTTGTATATTACCATAAATGAATAATGTATTTTTTTTAACATCCATAAATGAGTAATGTAATTAAATGTTTTTACACTAAGATGGCAAGATTGCTCATATTCGTTCATTATGGTTTGCTCATACCAAAATAAGAATAAGCCGTAAAAAGTAAACTATTAAACGTAAACCGAAATCAATTAAGCTCAGTATCACAAAAATAAGCTCAAGTAAACACCGCGTACATGCAAGAAATTTCAACAACTCCTGGACTACAAAAATCCTAAATTTGTGTTTTTGAGTAAAAAAAAAAGAAAAAAAAAGCCATTTTAACTGACGAAGAACCAAAACAAATACCCCAATTATTTAAACTAGACATGTCACATTTTTTATTGGATTGAAGCCTTCAAGTGAAATTTTGAAAATTTTAAGACCAGGCATAATGGAGGCTTCCACCACCCGTGGGGAGCCTCTATCATGCGCCATCCGTCACTAAGCCTGCCATCCACTGCGCACCAAGGTGCCTTTTTGGGGTTGGTTCGATGGTGCATGCCACCTAACGTGGTGCACTACCCTTTTTTTATGAGTGTGTGGGGTATGTTGTGAGAGATGTTATATAAAATGACATATTTTTATATGTTTTGTTAAGTGGTCATCACTACGGCTGTTAGATGATGGGTTAAATGATGGGCTGAAAAACTGATGTGACGCTAAGGTGAAGGTGGTAAGAAGGTGATGATTACACCCGGCCTATGCCTAAGATTTAAGTTAGGCCAATGCTAATGGCAACCACAAATATTGTGGTCACCTCTGCCACATCAGCGCCACATCAACTTTCTCTTTTGTCACACCCACAAAATACCTGTTTTGCAGCGGAATGGAGTGCCTGGTGGATGACTGCCATAGCATCAGAGTTACAGTTATATTGAACGACCTAAAGGGTCGTTTTGAAAATACATCGTTTGATTAAGTAAAATAATCAGAGTTTACAAAACATAATAATCAGAGTTTACAAAACATAGGTCCCAAAAGGTAGTCAACATTTGCAGAAATAAGTTTGTTACAAACCAAACGATGTTTTAAAGTGCCATAATATACAAGTGAGACGCGTCATCACCGCGACTCTATGTTAAGTCCTTATGCATGCCATGAAGTATATTCCTTAGATACCTGACAATACATTGCTAAAACGGTCAACAATAATGTTGGTGAGAATCATAGGTTTATGTAAATGTTTTGTACGACTACCACAAGTATAAGTTATGTATGACAAATATGCCACATGACAATGATACAATTGCTATAAGCTCATGACACTGAAGCTAGACTGATTATGATGTTCGCCCCAATAGAGTGTTTTCCAAACAACTTTCATTCTGATATTAAATGAAATGCATCCGTTTGACCAGTTGGAACTAGCAACCCGGATGGAGGAGTCACCCTCAATAGATCTATTCACTCACTCTCACTTACTCCGTAATTAACGGTTCATGATAAGAAATGGGGACATTAATATGGCAATGCGGTAACTTAAACAATGTAAATGAATTTGATATACTTGGGCTCATAATAAAATGATGTGCAATGTATTCTCTCCCGTAGGTTTGAAGTGAAATATAAACTTGAAAAACGAGGCTATGAAAACTCACTTGATACAATGGTTATGATGACAAAAGTGGATACACTGAAATGAGGCGTAATCTCTAACTGCAACCTATTATGAATGATATGATCTAATATAAGTCATGATATAATGTTGTGCATGCAAACTCATATGATATCCATACCAGTTGTGCATTTGAAATTAAAGTTTATCGTCGAAAAATAAGTTTATAACGTCTTGTCAAGTTATAAAATACTTTACGCTTATATAGGTTGAAACAGCATTCCACGATAATCGTTTAGAAATAGAACAAGAATTCATAGTTTTTCGTCGTAAAATAATATACTTTGACCACTCATGAAAATGACTAAGTAATCTCATGAAGCTTAGTCGCAAAATGGTGAATATAGAGTATTAGTGTTGAAGAAAAATAGTTGTGATCGTCGTAATTCAAATACGTATATCCTGAGCGTTATAGGTCCGTTTTCTACAATTTATATATCCTCGGTTTCGTGTTAATGTATGCTAATATATTTTGATAATTCGACTCGTTTAGATTATGTTTAAAACTCGGTTTTGCCCCTTGAAAATCCCTTGACAGCTTGTATTATTTCAGAAAATAGTTTTCGTCGTTAAACTTAAAATTAACGTATCTTTTTCGTTATAAATCCGTTTTAACCCGTTCAAGCGGCAATGGTTTCGTTTTTAAGTCTATTTTCTGAAAATATAAACCAAAATTATCCACCACTTAGTGAAATTTCCAGATTTTACAAATTTGGACATACCTAAATTTTATGTTGACGAAAATGATTTTTATAGTGTAGAACTTGTTCTAACCCTTTCCAATCAACACCAAAACTATTCTAAACCTGCCATACACCTTCTTAGGGTGTCATGGGTTCCTAAAATTCACCAAAATTGATAGGTTTCATGGAAATATTAATAAGGATAATTTAAACTCATATTAAGTAGTAAAAACAAGTAAAAGTGGTATGGAACATAGTATATTTGCATGTTTTTCTTACTAGATCATAAAAATAGATCAAGTAATAGTATGAAAGATTAGGAAAAATCATTAGAAGCTTACTTGAGTGATTGAAGAGGTTTAGGTAACTAGGAAACTTAATTAATCTATAGGTTTTTATTTTAAAACCTTAAAATAGATTACTAATAACACTTGATAAACACTAGATCTTGGAAAAATTTGATGTTCTTCTTCTTGTTCATGGATGAGCCGAACCACAAGGATGAGCAAGAGAGTGTTCTTGCTTTTCTTCACTTGTAAAAATCTTTGTATGTTTATTAATGTAGAAATTTAGATGTAATTATACAAAATATCTAGCCAAGGGTAAACTTGTAGTATTTGAGGTAAAACTAAGCTAGTCACTATGATGACTAGGGGGAGTGGCAATGGGATAGGAATGTAGGATTTGGTGTAGTTTTTATAAAAGATGTGTTATTAAGTGTAGATATTTAGATAATTAAGCTTATATATTTAGTTATTATATATAGCGTTAGCTATAAATCGATTTTAACGGAACAAAATAAAATATATTGAAGTCATAAAAATTATAAAAATGCATTTCTCGCAAGTATCGGGTGATAAAATAATTATCGTATAGAAATTTCGAAACCGTCGTAAATATATATACATAACAATATATATACAAAATAAATCCAAAACATCGGGTAAACTAATAATATAGTTGTTATAGTCTTAAAATGAGCATAAAAATGTATTAGGACAATTTGTCGGATGTTCCGGATCAATTGATCAAAATAAATGATCGTGTGATAGCGTTTATTTAATAAATAAATATACGTTAATGAAATATGCAAACCCATGCATGAAATAATATGAAAATGATGTTACTGATGATATGTAGACTAACTCTAGTCTATATGTAATGTTCTCAATGATGTTCCATAAATACGCAGCTTAACCCTTATGGTTACGCGAATTTGATACTCGTAAACTTAGTTTACGAAAATGATGAATAGTAACCATGAATAGTGATTTTTCTCTTGGAATAAATTGTGTTTCGTGAATAGTAAAATTTTAAAATAACCTCTCAAAGTCGCAAACTGACTTCAAAAATGATGAATAGTAAAATGATGAATAGTAACCAGTGAATAATAAATTCCCGAGATGAATAGTAAAATTGAGAAATGACCTGAAATTACGATTTGTCATATCTTTCCAAGACTGCACCCCAACTACAACTTGCTAACAATGACCGCAATGATGACCATAACTACACTGCAACGATTAATTGGTTTTTATTTAATTTGTTAAGTAGTTTAATTAGTAAAATTACCAAATCCCCACTCTTCAAATCCTGAGATTTTACTTGCTTTCATAAGAGACTAAAAAGAATCATCCCCACCTTACCTTTTCGTCATACATCTCTACTAGCATCTCCATTTTCCTAGAGAATGATCAACCCCCTAGGCTTACCCATACTACACTGCAAGGATTAGGTACACTGCCTAGTGGGTTGTAAAGCTTGCTCGCGAAAAAGGAAGTCTTTCGACCCCGAACCACGCATCAAGTGTCGTTTTCATGATAAACCAGATAACCTCTCGTTTTGAGTTTTAAACGTCAGTAACTGTCAGAAAATAACTAGTTTGCATTTTCTGGTAAAAGTATTATTAAAATAATAATCTAAAAAATCTGGGGTTGTTATAAAAATAATATGCTAGTATGGGTCAATTTTATTGGTTTACCAAAATAGACATTTGAGCTACACATCAAATATAGAGATTTGACATAAACTATCTTTTTAATGTTTTTTTCCTCCTTTTTTCCTTTTAACCTTCCCAATATAACAATCAAACGATAAATACAATCACTTACCCTCATCTCTCTTCTATCACCAAACCTTCCACACTACAACACGGAAGCTTAAAAACAGTGCCTCTCTACCATCAAATGCTGCCGCTACCATCGTAAATTTAGGGAGTCAAATAGGCTTTAAAATCTCATCCATTGGGTTGGAATAAAAATGATCAAAGAGCTGACATTCTTGAAACTGGCTCTTGGCGGGGTTATTAGTCTTGGAAGTTTGTGGGGATCAATGACACAATAATTGAAAGGACAAAATAAAAAAACAACAAAAGACAAAAAAAAATAAAGAAAAAAATACATGAAAAGACAAAAAATAAATATTAAACAAATACATGAAAAGAAAAAAAAATGAAAAGACAAATCTACACTACAACAAATGTCATTGTTTCAAAATCCTCACACTTCAAAATTGTGAATAATTTCAATCCCACTCTTAAAAGTGTGAAGAATTATTTCAAAATCAAAATGTTCACATTTAAAGAATTATTTCAAAGTAAAAATCATTACACTTAAAAGTGTGAAGACTTATTTTAAAACCCTCACTTTAAAGTGTGTAAAAATACATAATAAGTGCAAGTATGTTACTATTTTGTAGTAGTGCTACCCTCATGTGTCAAGCATGTGACTCAAGATAAATAGTAACGTCGTTAGAAAACTGGACTAGCGGCGAGCAATTTTGGCAACGATATGGAGCAACGGAGAAACTTTTCAGATTCAGTCAAAAAGTGAAGCATTTATTCCAGGTTTGGTCCAATTTTAACAGGCTCCGTTAGTTTGACCGATAATTAAGAGGATACTTTCAAACTAACAAAATAAAATAACTAAGAGTGAAGGGTATCATGGCTAAGCCATGCCTCTTCATTTGGGCTCCACATGTGTCACATCACTTCAACACACCCACTTAAAAATACCCCCATTCACAACTAACTCAAATCTCTTCATTTGGGCCACACCCACCCTCATTTTATTTCTTTTCCATATTTTTCAAACACAATAAAATTCATTTCATTTAAATAAAAATACAAAATACAATAGTAAAAATAAAAAAACATATGAAATTTAAAATACATTGCGAAATAAAAAAACTTGTTGTTGCTTATGTAGTTGCCAAACATGCTCACTTTAACCTCTTTCCTTATTATCACTTATTCACTTTATGAGACAACCACCCCGTCTCCGGCGGCCACCACCCATCCACTACCACCACCAAACACCTACTGGAAGCTTTACAACATTGGGTAGGCTTATTTTAAGAGGTTAAGAAGCTATTAGGTATAGAGAAAGATACATAGCTTATGGAATGTGTTTGGGTAAGCTCATATTAGTGTTACATACATCGAGATGGTGATTAGAGCTATGGAGTAATTGGGTTTTGCCAATTAGATTAATTGGAGGTTACTTAAATGAACTTTGAACTTAGGGGTCGTGTTTTAATCTTATTTTGGGCTTATGATCTTATTTGGTCCGTCTTATATCTCATTAGCTCATCTTCTTCCGTCTTTTTTCTAGCTTATGAGCTTATCATCCATCTTTAAGTCATAATAAGCTCACAAGTCTGAAAATAAGGCGGAGAATATGGGCGTATGAGATTTAAGCATAGTCAAATAAAACAAGCAACTATTGTAGCTTTTAGATTTTGTTTATTTGAAATGCACGCGTTTTGGTTTTACATTAGTTTACCAAACATAGCCTTACTGTCTAGAATATAATGCTTATTGTTTAGCAACTAGACGCGTTCATTTTTTAGATTTTGTTTAAAAGCTTATATTTAAAATGCTAATAAAAGACGCATTGAGGTTTTACATTTTTTTACACTTTTATAAAACAAACAATTACTTTTGATCGTTGTTAGGTGTTAACGTGTTTGACGGGCACGTTGGAGCCGGAGGAGACTGGTGTTGGTGGATTGCAGTTGCCGGGGAAAGATCGAGTCGTCTTCGGACCGTCCGTCTGGGAGGAAATCATTATTAGGTGAGGACTTATGTTTATTACATTGGGATGATGTATTTGCCTTTTTTTGGACTATCATGTGTTATAGTAATATGATCATACGGGATTTTGAGGGTGTTTGGGTAAGCTTATTTAAAGTAGCTTAATAGGTTATTGGGTTCTGAAAAAGCTGAAATTAAGGTTGCAAATCACACTAGGCGACAACAAGTAATTGGCCCTAGGCGGGGAGTACGTGGGGGTATTGGAATTTTTATGTACAAGTTTTGAAATTATATGTTTGATATAATTATAGGACCATAGTATTGTTCATAGAACCAAAAAGTATGTTTGGAAAAACATTAACACAATTGTTTAAACACTTCAAACCGAGTTTTGTACGAATTAGCACCGAGCTGACCAAGTTGTGACCATACTGAATCTTTTGGCCGTGACCTTTTGGCTTGTAGTCGCCCATTATTCTGTAGTCCAAGCTTTACAACACTGGGTATAAAAAAAGGTACAGAGCTTATTGAATGTGTGTAAGCTCATGTCAAAGTGCTTTATACATTAGGATGTATTTGTATTTTTCCTAATTATCATGTGTAGAGCAGCGATAGTTCGTGAGTTTATGGGATTAGGGGGTGTTTGGTTAAGCTTATATAAAAACTTACAGGCTGGGCAAGCTTTTAGCAAAGTGCTTATTAGTTATTTGGGGAACAGGGGTTTTTTCGATAACGAATAAACGTATAAGTTAAGCATAAGGTTATCCTGATACTTTTCCCTAACTAACAGTCCTGTTAACCGTACCTCGCTTGTTGATCATAGAAGTTGTTACATGCCTAGCTGCTGTTTGGAATAAAGGTTTAAACAGATGGCTATGTATGATGGTTTTGAAAACCTTTGCTTCACAAGCTTTTCTATATGCTGATACAGTGTGTTTGGGATAGGCAACTGTATTGTATTGTAGATCTGAATTATCTTTTGATGTCTTTGGCTAGTAGAAATCATAAGGAACCCGTGAACTTTATTTTCAACAAAGTAGCCAATCGCACCCTTTTTTTTCGCACTTTACGAACCGTGAATTTTATTTTCAAGATATTCAAACTTATAAGTGTGTCACAACTATTCGTCCTTATAAGTGTGATAAACATCAAGCATTATAGAAACAAGTTTGCACTTTCAACTGTGAAAAAAAAAAAAAAAAAAAAAAAAAAAAAAAAAAAAAAAAAAATTGAGTCAACTTGCTTATTGCCTCTTCTCGTTTTTTATTGTGAGGAAATATTAAGGGTGCGCTTAGTTGGAGAACAAATTCTCTTATTTTCTATCTCTAGTTTTGTAAAAATTTGGAAGGAGAATTAATCTCCACAAAACACTTGAAAATATAGAAAACGCGTTTAGTTGATGTTTCTATTTTCTGTTTTGAAGAAAGGGGTGGAGTGTTGAGGGTTACAAAGGAAAACAACTAAAATTTGTTTTGTAATTTTCCTTGTTAAGTTAGGAAATAGGGGATTTGTGTTTTGCAAAACATTTTGTTGAAAAACGTTGATTTGAACGCGATCTCTGTTTTCCTTGTTTTCCACAAAACATTTTGTGGAAAACTAAACGCAACCTAAAAATCTTCACACTTTTACATGTGAAAAAGGTAATTAAACAAATAATTATAAATAAAAAAATACTGGTAATTTGTTATTGGTTGAAAAGAGTTTGTCTTTCGGTTAAGAGTTTGTCTTTCGGTTCATTTCACACAGACTATTCGTTAGTCCTCACAATTCATTTCAAAATCCACCGTCCAATCCTCCATTTTATAGATAGTTGATGTATTCCATTTTCTAATTGCTATGGTGGCAATCCCATCCAAACATAAACAGTTGACTCTAATTAATCTCCACCGTCCAATCCTCCCACCTCTCCACCATTCACCAAACCGATGTACGTTCTCATTCTTGTGCTTCATTTATTATTATTATTATTTTTTTTAATGCTTTTGTGTTATTTAATTATATAAAAATGGTAGATTATAGAGGTTTTAGAGGTTTACATGATTTTAATTTAACGTTTAGGGTCTAATAGGCTGTGATAAATTTATTAATATATACTCATATTAGTGTTACATACATCGAGATGGTAATTAGAACTATGGACTAACTGGGGATTGCCAATTATATTAATTGGAGGTTTCTCAGGTTACACTTTAGGGGGTGTTTCGGTGAGCTTATTTAAAGAGCTTAATAGTTTATTGAATTTTTCTTATTTTAAAGGGCTTATGTGTTTTTGAGGGGATGACTAAGCTAATAAGCTGATTCCATTAGTTTGGGGTATTTCGAGAGTGCATAAGTTTTATTAACTCTTACCTTACCTAAACGTCCCCCTAGTATATTGTGGGCATGATTGGAGGCAAATACTGTATGTTGTTTTGCTTGTAGTGAGTTATCGGCCTAGGTAGGGAGTACTCATAGTCTTAGATAGGAATTTTTATATATAAGTTTCGAAGCTATGTGTAAGAGTATGACATGTTTAAAGGACTATATAAATGTTCATGGACACTAGAAGTATATGTTTAGAAACTTTTAACACACTTATTAAAATACATCGAGCCGAGATTTTTTTTACGAGTTAGCACCGAGCTGACCAACTTGTGACCAAATTGAATCTTTTGGCCGATTCTGCTCAACTCGTCATTGGCCTTGTAGCTAGTAATGGTTGATCACTTTGTGATCTGAGTTTTACTACTCTGTGTAGGCTTATTTTAAGAGGTTAATAAGTTATTGGGTATAAAAAAAGTTAAAAAGCTTATTGAAGGTGTTTGGGTAAAGCTTATGTCAAAGTGCGTTATACATTGGAATGTATTTCTTTTTTCCCTAATTATCTTGTGTAAAGCAACGTGCGTTTGTGCGAGGGATACCTGTCATGAGAATATGGGATTTAGGGGGTGTTTGGGTAAGCTTATATAAAGAACTTACAAGCTTATGCCAAAGTGCTTATTAGTTATTTGGGGGAATAAGGGGTTTTTCGATAATGAAAACCTAGATAAGTTAAGCATATGGTTATCCATATACAGTACGTCTTAGTATCTTTTAGGCGTGACTGAAGCTAATATATTGTACGCTGCCTTGTTTTGCATCAAGATAAGAACCATATCTAAAGACTTTATCTTCTGAAGTTTGGTTATAAAAGTTGCAAGGTTCATTAGTTTTTCTGGTGTACACTCTACTTATATCCTATCTTAAGTTTGATCTAATTGTGAGATGTTTTTTAATGTTGCAGAAAGTATCACTTAAGAAGAACGATCTTGCTTCTACCTCACATTCAGAGGTAACTTGGATGTTTGAGATAATGTTTTTAATCTTGTTAACATGTTGAAATTTTTGTATCTGCAACTGGCAATCAAAGTTGTATTTTGCGTATGAATGTTATATCAGGTTTGCGCCCATACCTATTACTGAGTTTGTACTCAGATGTTGCAGCATATGAGACTTAATGCTAAGAAATCAGTAGCAGTTATTCAAACTTATAAGATATGGGATATTGACATGAATGGGATTATGTGAAGAGTTAGGGGTGGTTTCTTTAGGATGGGGGCTAGTGAGCTGTCAAAGATGAAGCTACTTTTCCCTAACTAACGGTTCTGTTAACCATACCTCCCTTGTTGATCAGAAAAGTTGTTATATGCCTAGCTGGTGTTTGGAATAAAGGTTTAAACAGATAGCTTTGTATCTTGGTTTTGAAAACCTTTTGCTTCACAAGCTTTTCTGTCTTCTGATATAGTCTGTTTGGGATAGGCAACTGTATTGTCTTCTGATGTCTTTGGCTAGTAAAAATCATATGGATAGTTTCCTGTTTGGTAGTAAATTAAATGATTACTCATTTGGATAAAAGGCTTGCAGGCTGTAAAATGTCATTGTCTGCTAGAATAATCTGCCTTGATCGATTAACTGGTTAGATTTGGAAATATCTGGTTATTGAATAGCAGTTATCTTTAAAGGAGTGTTTGGGTTTGAAGATTTGTCAGATGGCTATGTACCTTGGTACTGAAATTCTTTGACTCATAAACTCTCTTTTCTCACACTACTACAAAATCTGAAATAAAGCCCCCCTAATAGAGCCCTGTTAATAGGAAAACAAGGCTCAATAAAGGTGTCCGTAAAAAACAAAGGCATAAAGCCCGGTTATGAAATGAAAAAACGGGGGTCTAACCCGGCTTATTTGTTTTAACTTTTCCTTTTTGAGCTGGATTTCTCCCCCCTTCTTTTTTTCACTTTGCTTTCTTATTTCTTTTCACCTAGACCACATAAACATAAACCCTTAAATCACTTTTTACATGTTTCCAATTGACGGCTTGAATTCGAAAATCTTCAACAACCAGGTATGCAATTTTCAGCGCCGCCGATAGTGTTGGTTTAAAGTTCGATTCCACATAGAATCCTTGCCAGCCTTGTTCATATGACCTCAAATTAGCAGTTTATTTGTAAAGCTTTAAATGTTTAAGTTCAAATTATGTTGTATATGTGTTTGTAGTTGAAGATCTAATTGAAACTTAGGGATTAGTGGAGTAAATTAAGCATTGTAGGCATTTGATTTCTGAAGGCTTGCTTGCCATTTTTATTGATATCACAGAACATGAGGGCTTGGAGATAAGGTGGACCAAAGAGAACATGAAAGCCTACAGGTTATCTTTATATATATTCACTGAATACAAGGGTACTTATCAAATTACGGCTTGATTTTTTGTCACTATAGATTCAGCTTTACATCGGTATCACTGTCACACGTTTCTTGTAAATAAAGACATGGATATAGAAACTTGTTATTTTTCATTTGGACATGAGACTTAGATACATGAAATGTGTTGGTGGAATTACAGATTCGTAGAAGAATGGCTGCACATAAGCTAAAATACCCTGATGAACAAATGATAAGCCTTGGCATTGGTGATAGCACTGAGCCCATCCCATAAGTTATTACTTCAGGTCCACAAGAAAATTATGTGTTTAAAACAGTATTGATATGTTTGACTTTTGTTGCAAGATCCCCAATTTTGCTACTGTAAATGGCTGTTTTTGACATTGACTCGTTTACATTGTGAACCATATATATGACACTTCAGCCCTAACCCGTTGGTATTCCCATTTCTTTGTATTGCAGAAAAGCATTGGCTAATGCTTTATCAGTCACACCCTAGATGTGGACCCTTGGAAATGCAGCTTGGGAGCCTTACAGGTAACACATGATCTTAACTAGAGGTGTTCCATAACGGGCAGCTAGTCAGGTTGGGAAACAAGTCAAACTGGTAATTTTAGTCTGGACTGCATCAGGTTGACCTGCAAACGTGGTATGTCCTTTCCTTAAACTTGTTTAAAAATAACGATTAATGAATGTTTTCAGCATGTTGAACCCATTAAATATAACATAACGTAAATTGATCCATTTATAAGTAAAATATATGCTTGAAATTGCGACCTCTGTATTCGACAGTTAGTTTCTTACCAACGTAAATACTTTCTTCCCTTTGAAAGAGCAACAATTTACTGGAATGGGCTCAGTGATATCAACAATGCCAAAGTTTAACATTTACTGCCATTCATATGTTTGAAGCTCGAAAGAATGTTAAAGTGTCTTTGTTTTAGTTTGTGCAGGTGGTCAATGTCGTGTATTGCTTGTTATTAGTGTTATTTGGAGCTTGTACTTGGATGGGTAAAGTCAACATTTATTATGTATTCGTCATATGGCCTGATTCTCAATTCTAAAGGCAGATTGGAGACGACATTAACTTCATCAAACCCCATCTGTTTTTCTCAAGTTATTCAAAGGCAGTGACGATGACGATACTTACAATGACGTCTATGGTGTATGTTTTAGTGTCATTTCTGCTCTAACAGTTAATAAGGTTGGCGTGTGTCTTTTTAGATGTGTTGTTTGCAAGAGTAGTCATACAGTTGCAAAGCTCAATGTATCACCTCATTTGTAATGTCAATGGATCTTCCTTATTTGAATCAATACTATGTTCATTTCGGAAAAGAAGAGCAACAAATTCATTCATGGCTGAAATTATCTCAGAAACTGTGGTGGTTGCCTTGTTGGTTTAACATTGTAAGGCTAATGCACTGAACAAGGCTACTAGTAATTATGGTATCTGATAAATTATTATAAGATAAATCGAGCTGGTTCAACATCTTGAGTTCTTCAATCTCTGATAGAATGGAACAAAATAATGACACATTCCGTTAAAGATATTTTTCGAGTCTACCCATTTGACCCATTTTAACAAAATAATGACACATTCCGTTAAAGATATTTTTCGAGTCTACCCATTTGACCCATTTTAGTTTTCGCTGTTCTTTGGTCCGTTTCACAAGAGTGGGTGTACAGTTTCATTTTTAACCCATTCTATATTACTGTAATTTAATTGTTTAACCCAGTTCAGTTTTATCTATATTTTTAGGACAATCCATAACTACACCTTTTTTGTTAATTAAACTTCCATTAAGTAGTAACTTTGGCAACACTATCAACTCTCAAGTTTCAAGTCTCTAATGTGAATGTACGTGTGTTGGACCAACTGTTCATCAAAATATTCGAGCTGATTTACGTATCAGAAATCCACTTTGGTCATTATTGACACATTTTTCTATAAAGTTGAACCATACACTACCCGAAACCATAAGAAAGGGAAGCCTCGAGCTTTCTCATTCAGATATTCAAGAAAAAGTCAAATTTATGAAATTGAAAGTCAAAGAACACGAATAACATTAGGCTGTTCATTAAGGAATCGAACACCAATTAGAACTTAAGTAGAATTCAGTACCACAAATTGGATTCATAGAAATGAAACCACACTTACAAACATGTTTGATACATATGATACGTCACCAGGAATGTAAACGTACTCTTATGTCTCGTACACTTATGTAGCAAGAAAATTAAACCACAATTACGAACATCTTTAACTACGACATGCACCGCTCCTTGTTGCAGTTTCCTACAACTTCACCATAAAAGCTTGATGATAGACCTGAAAGAGTTGAAAAATAAAACCATTTTAGTGATGATTTTTAACAAACTCATGTAAAATCAGATTTTACAAAATGGGAGCACATAGTACCTTATATAATTTGAAGCACATCGAGAATATGCTGCAACTCAGTGACAACAATTTCAATTTTTAGTCGTTGGGGTGGGGAATCCATAGAGCATGATACTCCAATCTTGAGAGTTGCAGCCAAACATTCTTCCACTTTCTTTGCATTCGCTTCCGTACTTTGCAACACAATTGCATCATCATCAATAACATCGATTACTTGATCTGGTAATGCCATGTTAGCAAATTTATGAAGGCTAAGACCATCAATAAACATGCCGTCTGTCGGCTTTTTCCTAGTCATCACCTCTAGTAATAATATTCCAAAACTATAGACGTCCCCACAACTTGTCATCTCACTCCCGATACCATACTCTACAAATGAAAAACAATTAATTAATTTAAAAACTTTAACCTGTAAATAAATATAAGCATCATGGAATAAAAGAGGAATTACCTGGAGGTGCATAACCAATTGTTCCTTTAACCCCGGTTGAGCTGTTTTGGTTTAAGTTTGTACCAAGTAGTCGAGCTAAACCAAAGTCTCCAACATGAGCCACCATATCATCATCAAGTAGAATGTTACTTGGCTTCAAGTCACCGTGAACAATCGTTGTTGGCAGCGATTGTGAAGATAATCAAGTGCAGTGGCAACATCTCTAAGAATATTTATTCTTTGAAGAAGGTTCAGTTTCGATGTATTTTCACTTGAATGAAGCCAATCGTGTACACTTCCATTCGGCATAAACTCATAAACCAGAGCTTTAAAATCATTTCCTTGGAAATCAGCACTTGAACATGAAGTTATTATCTTCAACAGATTACGGTGTCGAATATTCTGCCATGCTTCACATTCTGCTAGAAAACTTCTGTGAGCTCCTTTATTTTGAAGATGCAAAACTTTGACAGCAACAGGTTTATTATGATTAGAATCGAGGATTCCTTTGTAAACCGAGCTAAACCCACCCTCCCCAATCAAATTTTCTGCAGAGAAGCCATCAGTAGCCTTGAGAAGTTGATGGTATGAAACTTTCATGAACCGTTCACCCCCTGATGATTGAGATGGTTGACTGTTGCGTTTCTTCTTACACAAAAGATACATACAACATAATACGACGAGCAACGTGACTGCAATCACGATGACTAATATGAAGAAAGGAAACCTTTTTTTCTTACTACCCGTCTCCTTGCATTTGGGTAACTCAAGTGTAACCAAACCACCACAAAGCTTATCGTTCCCCAAAACCGAAAATGCACTAGCATTGGCAAACACTCCTAGAGTCGGTACTTCACCCTCAAAATCATTAAAGGATAGGTTCAAATACTCTAAGGATTTCCATTTGCCTAAAAATTGTGGAATTCTACCTGATAATCTATTTTGATAAATGTCGAGTACATCCAATCCTCCTAAGGAACTTAATGAAGATGGTATTAAGCCTTGAAATTGATTGGCACTAAGGTATAACTTTGTAAGGCTAACGCACTCACCAAGGCTACTAGTAATGGGGCCTGATAAATTATTATAAGATAAATAGAGCTTGCTCAACATATTGAGGTTTTTAATCTCTGATGGAATGGAACCAAACATGCGGTTTTGAGAAAGATCTAAATAATTGGTTAATGATGGAAGTTGAAGAAGCTGTTTGGGTATTTTTCCACTTAGTGTATTGGATGAAAGGTCTAACACAGTAAGTTGTTTACAATTCCCGAGGCTTGATGGAACATGACCTTCTAAGTTGTTGATATCTAAATAAAGTAAAGTCAACAATGATAGGTTCCCAATGGCATCAGGGATAGGCCCTGAAAATTGATTGCTACTTAGACCAAGAACTTGTAGCTTTTGAAGTTTACCAACGCTAGTGGGGATGTTTCCTTTGAATCTATTATTTTCTAAAAATACAGTGGTCAAACCAACTAGACTACCTATACTTGAAGGGAGGTTTCCAAATAATTGATTCTCTCCTAAATGGAGAAAGCTCAGTTGATCAGAGAGATTACCTATTGATATCGAAAGCACTCCTACAAGGTTGCAATTACTAAGTACCAACTCTACTAATCTGGTGCAGTTTTTCAAAGAATCAACAAACCCCATGTTATCAGCTTCTCCGCGTCCATGGAAGTTGTTATTCTTTAATCTAATTCTATTAATATCTCTTAATTTTGAAAAATTAATTGTCAACTTCCCACTAAAATTGTTTTGACTCATTTCAAGAACTCCTAATTTAGAACAATTAGAAATAGATGGTGGAAGAACTCCGGTGAGTTCGTTATCCCTTAACTGAAGCCACTCAAGATTCGGGAGCTGATTACCAATCTCTGAAGGAAGACTACCAGTGAGGTGATTAGTAGATAAAGAAAAATTAACTAGGAGTGAGAGGTTGAAAATGGAATGAGGGATGCTTCCATATAAGTTGCACGAACCACAACCAAATGCCGTCAAGCTTTTCCAATGACCCAAGGTATCTGGAATGATCCCACCAAATGAGTTCAAGGCAGCAGAGAACACTTCCATTGATGTAATATTCCCCAAGAAAGGTTGGATTCCACCTGTTAAATTATTTGTGGGAATTTTAAGAATTTTAAGTTTCGAGAGTAAACTAATCTCCTTGGGTATGCTTCCAACTAGATTATTTCGAGCAAGCCAAAGCTCTTCGAGGTTAGAACAACTAGATAAGTTTGTTGGAATGACTCCACTGAAGTAGTTTTCAGAAAGAAAAAGACGATGTAGCCTAAATAGACGACCAAGTTCTTGAGGAATGGTTCCTTGAAAGCTGTTGTTCACGAGAGAAAGCTTACGGAGGAAGCTGAGGTTTCCTAAATGAGGAGACAACGAGCCTTCTAAGCCTTGCGAATCCAGCCGTAAAGCAGTCACTCGTTTGTGTAGCTTTCCACATGAAATACCACTCCAGTCACAGAAATGAAAGGAATGGTTCCAGGAGTTTAGAACATTGTATGGATCATGGGTGATCTTGGACTTAAATGACAACAACGCGTGATAATCAGTCTCATTACCGCCATAGGAATTAGAGACAGTGGCGGAAGTAAGACATGTTATCACGAGACCGTAAAAGAGAAAAGAAATAAGAGAGGAAGATGATAAGGGAATTATTTCTTGTGGTGACTTCATTTTTTGAAATTTAATTAAAATTACGAGAACAAGTATTGGCTTTTTATTCTTAGTTTTGCATGTTAACGTTCGTGACATGCAACTGGTGAAATGAATGGCTTCCACAAATTCGTTATCATCTTGACCAAGACTTTTAAGAAGATTGGGATAGGGAAGACTTTATGCAACGTTCATGACATGCAAATTATGAAAAAGATGTCATTAACAAATCACACCAAAGACTTTTAAGTAAGCCTTGATCTATTATCCACACATTCCTTCTCAGCTTGGCCAACACAATTGACTTGTAACAACGATTTTCCATGTATAGTTAATGACACTGGACTTTTAAGAAGACTTATAACACTAATTATGCAACCTGCGGTCCGCACACTCCATCTCAGCTTGACCAAGACAATTTGACTTATAACAACTATTTCCATGTATAATCACATAGGATATGGAAGACTACACTTATATTGTATGGTATATATCGTAGATCATCAAATAACACTCAAAACTCTAAACATATTATGAAGAATAAATATATTTAAATGAAGAATATGTAAAATTTTCATATTTTGTAAGAAAGTCTAAATGACAGTTGCTTAGTTTGGTTAAGTCTATTTATATATATTTTAAAAGGTGAAAGAGAAAAATTATTAAAAATAAATACTTATGGTGTGATGACGACAGCACGACCGTGTTAGCCACAACATATGAACAATACTTTAGCTTAATCCTATCAAATGAATAAGCTAGGTTATCTGGAATTGGATATGTTCTACTATCTGTTCTTTCTGGGATAGAAATCTGGTGGTGGTCTTTGGTCTTGGCACTTAGTTGGGTGGTCAAATTCAGTGCTTCGGGATTTGGTTGGTTGATGACTCTGTGAAGAGTATTTGGGTCAAAAATGATATTGGGTTAGATTCCTCTTCTGTAATGGTGGTAAGATTATAAGTTTTGGTTAATGGGTAATTATTTGTGCAGGATATATAGTGATATGGGTCGTTTTGGTACTAATTTTGGAGGGAAGTGGTTGTTTGTGTCTTTTGGCCTGTCAGATGGGAAGAGAATATTGTGGGCTGGACATATCCTAGCTGGAAGACTAAAGACATTTTGAAGTTTTATAACCATTTGATTTATAGCTAGCCAATGTTGTTAGCTTTACTAGCCTATACGCCCGCGAAATTCACAGGTAGCTAATATAAGTTGTTGTATAACTTTGAAATACAAAGTTATAGAACCGTTGCAAATTAAAATGAAACCTTTCAATAAGAAATCATGTGGTAAATCCATCACTTAAATTGGAACCTTGCTGCAAGAAACTACACATTCAAATGAAACATTGCAATAAGAAATTACACTCACTTTAACTGTCAATGTTTGGATTCCAAAAGTACAAAAGAAACATTTCTAAATAAAGTCAAGATATAACAGCAGCATCTAACAAAAACTGAGTTGTACAACCCTTTTAAATCAAGTTACCTATTTTCCCATCCAACAACCCAAAAAACCAAACCAAAATCCCAAGTTATGGAAATTTGTACCTAAATGGAACAAGCACCATCAGTACTTGGACCATTGTCGACATCCATTGTATCGGCTTCCTTTTTAAGGAATACACGAATGTTACCGTTTCTCTGCTTTGTAAAGCTAGCTTTGTGTGAGAAATAGTTAGGAGAGGTAACGGTTTCGTGTTTTCCAGGTTGAAACTCGCCGAATGCTTCCAGGAACCCGGGAAAAGGAAGTGGTTTCTTGTTAGGTTTTGAGTTAAGCCAAGAAACTTTCATCTTAAACGGGTTCAAAAAAATTACGTTTTGAACTATGGCATAGTTCCGAGGCATCCCATCACGATCATCATAAGCAGCCCAAAGTTGACCTTCTTTGAAACATTTTTCTCTTCTTTCTATATCGAAATCATGAAAATCTGGATCTGGTACGTCAGCCTCGTTACTCTTTGAGAAGCCGTTTGCCATGTCAGCAACATTCGTCCAGTTTCTTCTTTATTTCCTTAGTCGCCTTCTTTATAAGTTGATTCTTGATAGGCCATGTTTCCTTAATTGCATCAAACCCGTTAATGTCTTGCTTTGTCTTTTAGATGCGGATTTAGCTTCTTTTTTATCGATCTTATTTCTCAAAGCTTCTTCTCGATCCCTTTTTAGTGGACCCCGCTGAGAGCTTGTACCATTAGCAGCCTCAATACCCGTTATCTTACATGTTTCTGGGGCTGAAATGTTAATTCCCGCAACTTCTGAACAAGCATCGATATTTGGTGGCGGAATCTCGGTCGCATGAAACGGTCCATAACAAGTGGGGCATAACATATTTCGGTTTAAATACTTTCTCAAGAATTCATACTGCAATTTGCATCTCATGCATACGGTCCAAAACGTTTTAATCTTCATCTGTTTAGTAACCGGTAAAGGAATAGAAGTGGGACCCATCTTGGTCATCCCATTAACTTTATCCTTTTCTTGAGAAGTTTTAACATCTGTTAATCACGGCCCGGGCATCGTCTCAGGCGCTATCTGTTCACTGGACGATGCAGGAGCAGAAGTGGGACCTGTCTTGGTAGTCCCATTAACTTTATTCTTTTTTCGAGAACCTTTGACCTTTGACGTCTCAGGAGCCATCTGTTCATTGGAGGATGAAGGAGCAGAAGTTAGAACGGTCTCCCATTAGTCTCATCCTTTTGACTCTTCGTTTTTTTCTTCGTCTGAGTAGTAGTTTTATCCTTCTTTTGAGAAGTTGTAACCTTTGTCTGCGCATCTGCACCAGCTGCACTCTTCGTGAGATTGTGAAAACCGTTCTGAGTTGGAGGTATGTGCACTCGTGAAAACACGTTCTGAGGAACCCTCTGCTTCAAAAATTGAGAAACGAGCTGAAATGCCAATCTTTTGTCATTATCGGATAACAGATTCCATGCTTGAGAAACGAGCTGAAATGCCCCTTCTGCACCTATGGACTTGTTCTTATCTGGATGAAGTGATAAAGCTAGTTTCCTATAATGTTTCTTCACAGTATCATGCACAATCAGAACTGCTAATAGTTGGGAAATACCCTCAATACCAGGAAACAAATTTCGCCCCTTTAAAGCAAATTTCTTTGCGCCCTTTACATCCTTTGAAGAGACTTACTTTCAGCTATTTCTTTAGCCCTTGTGGCTTCATCTTTATAGCATTCCATCCTTCACTACTTCAAGTAGTTAATATACTTCACCACTTCCTTAATAATGCTACTACATCAATCGTTTAAAGTAAACGTGAAGATTAGGCAATATTCTGGCCCGAGCTAATGCTTAACCAAGCTTCTACTTTTGACAGCGATTCTCAAACCTGATACAGATATACAAAACTGACAGATTGAGCATAATGCACATGTATTCATAGAAAGATTGACAGCGATTCTCAAACCATATAAAAAGAAATTGAAGGTTGGATATCGTTAATATAGATACTTATCCTCAAGATATAAAGAACAATGATGAAGTTTATTAGTAACAACTATCCAAATAACTATATATGTTTGATGTAAATTCTAACATTGGTAAATTTCCCTCATTTTACTATATGTGTCAGGCTGCGTCCATTAATGATACAATCAAATATCTCGCTTTGAATTTTGTAAATGTTAAAGAGTTCTGCACTTTCAAAGAACTGAAGTAACAAACTTTGTTGCTGAAAATAATTGTGATAGAAAACACAAATGTAAAGTGAAAAGGCGGGATTGTTCTAATTCGAGCTCAACTTTTAACTTCTATCCATAGGCTTACAAAACTTAGTACATAGACTTGTCTTTGCCTCCAAGTATTATTACTAAGTTCGTTTCTTCATAGTTAAGAATACTAAATATCTAAGTATCCTTTAGAGGTAAGATAGTTAAGAAATGCTTTGCATAAGTGTGTATGAACGATAAGGGACACAAAATTGACTTGTAGTTTCACTAGAAACTCAAAGATGCCATATCTTCCATTCACCGTGACAATGTGACACAATATCCATAAATACATATGAAGAAAATACGGGTTAGGCGTAGTACTTTGACTATACTTTTGAATCCACATCAAGGAGCCTACAATTCAAGGAATCAACGATGCCAATTTATATACATTGAAAGTTTGTTGGATGTAATTGTGGTCCTAAACGATGATGTCAAATTCATGACTCGTTCGTTTGTCAACAATGGTTTTTCTATAACGAAGAGGTGGTAAGTTTTCTTATCTTGCCAATGAACAAAAATTAACCTTTATGTTCTACCCTCTTAGATGGACAAGAATGCATTTACATACTACCTTAGAATTGATAATTACAAATTCATATTTCTAGCATATAATTGGAAAGGTGAAAAGATGTATATACATATCTTTACCATTAAGTTTTTGCATAAGGCCGGCTTAAAGTCAACGAAAGCATAAGAGCATCAAGTGTAGTAACTTAAGTCAAAACGTCATTTCAGCGGCGCCACAACTTTTCCTCTTTTCACTTACCTCTTATTCACACACCTAAAAACATCCTCCCCAGTAACTTAAGTCAAAACCTCACTTTTAAGACCCACCATTTTATTTTATTTTTCATTTTTTTCAAACCACTTAATATTTTGTTCATTGAAATCAAGGTTGTAAAAATCGCTCGGCGGTACCGTGGCGGTTGACCCCCGCCAAGCGCCATAGCGGCTATGGCGGCGCCACGGCGGAGACCATAAATTATAAAGGAATTTATCTAAAAAATAAATATTACCAAGATTAATTATAAAAACTAGCTCAAATTAAAACAAAATCAATAAAATCGAAGTATACCACCGTGAATTTAAAAAAAAAATAAAAAAATAAAAAAAATAAAAAATAAAATCGAAGTATACCACCGTGATCTGAAGTTGACTGCCGTTGACCGGAGTTGACCGCCATTGACCAACGTTGACCGCCGTTGACCGGTCCGCTCTCTAGGCCGATTTTGACCGCAAGCTCTGATTTTGACCAAATCGATAAATTATACCGATATGGTAAATATCGCGGCGGTGGACCACTGCCAACCGCCATGGCGCCGCCATATCGGCCACCATGGCGGATTTTTACAACACTGATTGAAATAAAAATACAACTTACATAAAATAAACATTTCAATAAAAATACACACCACAAACCATTTTTAATTCATAAACGCACATCACACACCATTTTTAATCAATAGGGTAAATTGCAAATTTGCCACCGAAAGCAAAGTTGCGTTCATTTTATGCCACCGAGAGCTAACAATCGTCAGTACCCTCATTAGTCAAGGTCAAACACATGAAAAATGACTAATATACACTCGTCTTCCTCCCCACTCTCACACCACATCCCAAACCCACCCAACATCATCACCCTTTAAAACCACACAACAAGCACCACCACCCTATAGCACCACACAACCACCACCATCAAATCCTCTCAATACTACTATCGTTGTCATATTGTTTTTCTCTAAAAGAAACTTGACCACCTCAATAGTGCATAAGAACATTCAAAAGGTTTCACTACCACCATCAGTCAAAAGGTATCATGTCCATGATACATTGAAACATTCACACGCATGAAAATCCATCTACATTATGTAACTTTTCACAAAGCACCTAACGAAACATATAGCACTCATCGCGAAACCAAATTCTTTATTAACAGACTAGTATCCACCTCTAAGTAAAAGTCTTAATAATATTATAGATCAATAACCGCCAAACCGCGTCTCAGCGTCTATCAATCTTAAGCCTTAACTACTACTTATAACAGAAGTTCCATCCTATACCTAACCATTTAATTTCACTTTTTCTCAAAGACGGCTATAAAAAAAATCAAATAAAATTAATTATAAATTAAATTAAAATAAGAATCAGTTAAATAGTCAAATTCAGTTACAGAACCTGCATATCCAGCTGATTATGCAAGAGACGAACTCGAGCTCTCAACTGGCCATCTAAACTTCCGGCCAACGGAGGGGAACTGGTGACCTGTGCCGGAGAAGATGATTGCGACGGAGGTGCGGTGCTGTCGCTGCTGTTTGCGACTGCCATTGGTGATGGTGACGTAAGTTGTTGGTGAGTTGACGTTTAAAGTGAAGAGTACATAGTGAATTGATTTGCATTTATTATTATTATTTTTTTTTTGTTTAAGATTTTAGAGCATTGGATGTCGGCTTGTTGTGGCTCGCCATCATCTTAGGTGGAGGTGACATGGCACCTTGTCATGGCTCTTCACCACACCGCCCCCCTTTGTCATGGATCTTCATGGAAACCTCTTCGTCACCACGACGACGGTAAGTTTTGTACTTTTGTCAGTTTTTTTTTCTTTTTTTTTTAATATGTAATATTTTATTTAGTGGTGGGTCCCAAATGAAGAGGTCGAGGTTTTGTATGAGGGAGGAGGGTTTGTTGTGGTTAGTTGTGGAGGTTTGTTATGCTGATGTGGCACTGAGGTGGCGGTGATGAAGAGCCATGATATACATACCACACCCAATGCTCTTACTAAACTTTTTGGTGGTTATAAGTTTTGATCTTTTGAGATATTTAAGTTTTATTTAGGCTGGTCGGCAAAGGGCATGTGAGCCTCTCACCTTGCAACCAACTCACGCAGCATCACCTTGCCCACCTAGTCCACTCGTGCGCGAATGGAGGTTCCCAAGACCAAATAAGGTGAACGACTTACCTTAAGTATCCTTCATGTTTTATTATTTTTTATTGTGTGTGGGGGGTATTTAGTGGTTTATCTTTGTATAAAGTGAGTACTTTAATGAAAAGTGAATATGTAGTATCCTTGGCCACAAAAAGGTTAGTGGGGGTGAGGGGAAGTGAGAGGAGAGCTGACGTGGCGCTGAAGTTAAGGTGAGTGACTCACCTCCTTGCCATCCAGCCTTAGAGCCTAGGGTATCGTGGTACCATTCATGGCGCTAACCCACCAACCCAAAATGAAGAATGGCGCACCACTACGAGGCTTGCACCGTATTTGCCAGCCTACGCCATTATTTTTTTTAAAAAACCAACGGCTAGTTTGTGTTTTTTTAATGTGTGTAACGGCTATATAGCCAAAATGCACAAATTTACAAAAGTTTTACCCCAAAAAAATTCTATAAATTCCTCCTTTATTCTATCAATTATCACAAACTCTTCCAATTTAATCTCTACTTCAATAATACTTGATTTTCTTTCAACTATGGATCCAAACAATCCCAACAACTACTCCACCTACGACCATTATGATGTTTATTTTCAAAACGGCCCGGATCGATATATCCAGGGTTATACGGTGTATGAACAACTTCTAAGTTTGTGTGATCAAGAAGCCGGTGGATCAGGATCGGGTATTAAGAGGACGAGGCAATACATACCACGTGATCGAGAAGAAGCGGAACAAGGTTAAATTGACGACTATTTTGGTGAAGGTGACACTCCACCTAAGTATACGAAAGAAAAGTTTAGGCAAAGGTATCGTATGAGTCCTACACATTTTAATAAATAGTCTACGATATCTTAAGCTATGACGTTCGACCTATTCCCGAGTACTTTAATTTTTTAGACAACGTTACGATGCTACCGGTCGTTTAAGTATTGGTCCTCTTTTGAAGTGCACATCCATCATCCACCAATTGGTGTACGACACTGCGCCTGATGCGTTTGATGAATACTTGAAAATTGGTGAACGTTGTTCACGACAATGTTTAGAGAACTTTACTAATTAAATGCATACATATTTTATACATTGAAAGGTATTTAAGAAAGCCCACTTCAACGGATGTTGAAAAAATATATGCATTGCACGAAAAAGAACAAAGACTCCCGGGAATGCTCGGGAGTATTGATTGTATGAATTAGGATTGGAAAAATTGTCCAAAGGACTTACATGCTCAATTCAAAAGGCGTGATCATAAATACCCAACTCTTATGTTAGAAGCGATTACGGATAAAAAACTATGGGTTTAGCATGCATATTTTGGGGTTCCTGTGGCAAATAATGATCTTAATGTGTTATATGGTTCCCCGTTATTTGATGATGAACTTGCCGGTAAATCTCGGGAATGTCCATTCGTAGTAAACGAACATACATACATGAAAGGTTACTATTTAGCTGACGGCATTTATCCAACATGGTTCGTATTTGTCAAAACGTTTAGTGTTGCAACGTTTGAAAAAAGATTGAAAATTAAAAGAGTTCAAGAAATTTCTAGAAAAGATATTGAACGAGCTTTCAGATTCCTACAAGGTCGTTGGGAATTATACGACAACCCGCACGTGCTTTCAAAATCAACGCCTTGAAAAGAATCATGTATTTTTGTATAATGTTACACAACATGATATTGGAAGACGAAGAATTTCAAGTGAATTTTAGAGATTTATTCGTTGTTCCAAGTCCAAACATACCTGACACTTGGGTCGAAAGATGTGATTTACATGTTAGAAAAAGCAAAGAAATTCGAGATAGAAAATTGCATGACGATATTCGAGAAGACCTTGTGGAGCATTTATTGAACCTTAATCACTAGTTTGTAATTTTTATTTCCTGTTTACGTACTATTTTTATTTTTATGTACCTTATTTTTGTTTTTTAATTAAAGTAGTGTGTGTTTTTTTTTTTTAAATTAACAAAGTTTATTTTAGTTAATATTGTGTATGTTTTATTTTACATAAATGAAAAAAAAGGAGAACGGCACCACATTTTCTGGTGCCAACGGTAACGGCACAAAATGTGGTGCCAAAGGGTTTCTGGTGTCGTTCAGTGTTTTGTTGACGTGGCACTGGTTTTGGATAATGACATGATAACTATGGCTCAACGATACCTAATGCTCTTAGTGGCATGTTGATGTCTTTTTGGGTTCAATTCATTTTTTTTTCTCATTATATTACGGTTCTTTTACTTTATACTTGTTTTGTTTTTGGTTCATTGAAAAAAGACTAACTCATAAAGATAGAAAATTGAGAGAACATAGAAAAAAATTGAAGGGAAAAAAAACAAAGAAAAAGGCCCCACAAATAATCTTACAGACACAATTAGAGTAAAAATATAAATGAGAGATAAATTAATAATAAAAAGAGAGTGATTAATAAAAGAGAAATATGAGAGAGAATTGTGCATTTAATCCCAACTATTAATTATATCTAATGATGTAAATTCATTAAACATAACCAATCATGTTTTTGTCACAATTAGAGGATCCTGATCGTTTGAGCAGCTATGTTCATTTTTGCAACAAATTAATGTGTCAACAAATAATGAGGGTGCCACGTTGGCAATCCCCATCACACACACAACATTTCTAAACAAAAACACTTGACTGCAATTAATCTCCACCGTCCAATGCAGTCCCACCCTTTGAGAATCAATGTCCTGCTATGGGTTAGTAAAGAGAACTATGGAGTGCTTTTATCTATATTAGTTAACTCCTCTGCGAAATTATATGTTGTAGGTTTGTGAGATTGTATTGTGGTCTGTGTTATCTTTTATACAATAAAAGAATTACATCATTTCTGAAGTTTTTTGCTAAAACAATCTTATTAAAAAAAATTGGGTCAATCAGGTTGCTCTATTTTAACACGTGGCAAAATTGAGAATTCTCATTGGTCACTTGAAAGTCAAAATTAAAAAAGAAATTGGTCAAACTATGATAAATTTGATGGAGAAAAAAAACATAAAAATATAGGTGTAAAATTTGTGAAAACAATAATTAAAAAATAATAATGTAATTAATAAAAACATTAGTGGCTGAAATTTAAATAAATTATATGAAGTTAAGTGTAAAACAAAAACATAAATAACACAAAGAGAGGTAAATACATTTTTTGAGCCCTAAAATCCATAGACCAAAGTTAAGGGTTCGTTTGGTACGTAGGTGGGTTTAGGATTATGATTTGAATTTGGATTTGTTTTTGGATTAGGATTTAAATTTGGAGAGTTAAAACATATTATTATATAAATATAAAGTATTTAATTAGTGTAAAATAATATATTTTATTAAAATTAATTGTTTTTTTAGAGTAAGAAATATTAATGTAAGAAAGAGTTATGTGTTGTTTGTCATGGGGTATTAGAATCGGTTTGCATTTGATTTGACAGTTACTAATCGTTTGGTTTGCATCTAAATGATTAAAAATAGTATTTGATACATTTTTATGTGGGTCACATCATTCCTTACATGTATCCACGGTTTCTGTAGAATACTCTAATTTTTTGTCATTTTCGATTGAATACTTGGCTTTTTTGTCATTTTCTTTTTTGCTTTTGTCATTTTTTCTATTTTTGAATATTTGAGTGGGTTCATTCATATTTTAATATTCAAATAAACTTTTGTTATAAATAAAATTATATAAATTATATATTTTCTCTCTCACCTAAATCTAAATTCAAATATAAACCAAATTTAAATCCAAATCGTCAACAAACCAAACAGACCCTTAGAGACAACAATTAATGTGACCCACATTTTAATCTCATCCCCACCCAATATGATATATTTTCTAATAATGTTATTTTTAGGATTAATCTCCAACTTCCAAAGCTAAAGCTACAAATAAACATTTTTTCTACTTTGGTTTTCTAAATCCAATCCTAACCCCAAATACCAAACTGCACCTAAACATAATCCAAAAATTAAAGACAAACAGTAAGAACATATTTACACAAAGTATAACTTATACTTAAATTTAATCATCATATCATTTACCAAGTATTTTACCAAACAAATACAAACATGTTCACTTTTGAACTTGAACAAATTTTTTGTTTGGAGTGATGATGGATTGGGGTAACTATTTTTTCTAGCCCCTTATATCATAAGGAGACATCTATTGATTTTTCAATATTACATATAACGCTTTTATTTTTTGATTAAATGACACTTGTGATCTTATAAATGCAAAGATATAGCACTATACTCATCTCACTACAGTGACTTAATTTATTGCAGCCATCATAAACCTCATCTCACTACAGTGACTTAATTTATAAACCTCTTTAAATTTTATAAATCTTTTCATGAACCTCTTATAGTGGATGCCCTTATTCCCAATATTTAGTAGTGGAATAAGGAGTTTTTTTTATTATTAAATTAAATGGTTTAGCCTTAAGTGTCTTAATTAGCCTCTTAATTGGAAGAGAGAGACATTTGTGTGTCTCTTAATTAAGAAAAAATATATATGTGTTTTGGGCTCACATTTACCTCAGTTAAGAGAGAATAAGAGAAAAGTAAAACCCTTCTAAATGTAGTTGATCAAATTTTTTTCCTTTTTTTTAATTTTATTTATTTATTTATTTATTTTCTATTTATCTTTTTAGAATGACACCACACTTGAAATCCGACCCCCGAGTTAAACCATCCAAACGGGCAGGCCTCAGGACCCGAACCACTAGGAGAAGCCCGTGAAGGGAGACCTTACAACTCACGGCTTCTTTTTGAGTAACTATGTTCATTTTTGCAACAAATTATTTAGGCCAAAAATGCAATCCTAATTACATGCCTAATCCACTTAACATTAGACACATGTATTCTGAATCTTCTCTCTTTAAATTTCCACCAACTATTTTTCAAATTCACAAATCAAATCATTAAGAATATTAGTAAGCTTACTACTTAGCCTAAAGATTCATTTTTCATAAGAAAAACATTGAACTTACAAACAACTAATTGATTTATTTCCTTTTATATTTGCTAAGGTGGCAATCCCATCTAAACACACTTAAAAATGATTAATCTTCGCCATCCAGTCCTCCCACCCCTTGAGAATCATTACTTTTTCACTTTCAAAAAAAGTTAGTTGTTACATTATATTTAGTTAAGCTAAGAGAAAAATAAACACTTCTTAAGTCTAGTTGATCAACTTTATGAGCAGCTATGTAGATTTATATATACAAAAAATTAATGTGTCAAAGATTGAAAAAAAGAAAAACAATGAACTTAAAAAAAAAATACAGTAGTTGTCACGCTGGCAATCCCATCCAAACACACTTTACTCTAATCTCCACCATTCACCAAAAGTCCAAAACCATCACTCTATTTTTCGTTTGTTTCACTCTCATTTCACAGCAACTATCATTTATAAATATGTATTAATCTTTATACATATTAGTGAACTATGGACTAATTGGGTTTGCCAATTATATTAATTAGAGATTACTCAGGTGAAACTTTGAACTTAGGGGTCGCTGTTTAAGCTTATGATTTTATTTGGTCCGGCTTATTGTTTGGCAACTAGACGCGTTCAATTTTTAGATTTTGTTTAAACGCTTTTAGTTAAAATGCTAATCAAAGACACATTGAGGTTTTATTACGTTGTTTTACACTTTTATAAAACAAACAATTACTTGCTGCTAATGTCAAGGTTTTTCTTTGTTGTTAGGTGTTAACGTGTTTGATTGATGTATAACTTTGCTGTTGGTGGATTGCTGTTGCCAGGAAAGATCGAGTCGTCTTCGGAGGGTCCGTCTGAGAGGATATATGTGTGTGTGTGTGTGTTTTGGGCTCACATTTATCTCAATTAAGAGAGAATAAGAGAAAAGTAAACACCTTCTAAATGTAGTTGATCAATTTTTTTTTTTTAATTTTTTTTTATTTATTATTATTTTTTTTAGAACAACACCACACTTGAAATTCAACTCCCGAGTTAAACCATCCAAACGGACAGGCCCCGGGACCCGAACCACTAGGAGAGCCACGCAGGAAAACCCTACAACTCATGGCTTCTTTTTGAGCAACTATGTTCATTTTTGCAACAAATTATTTAGGCCTAAAATGCAACCCTAATTACGTGCCTAATCCACTTAACATGTATTGTAAATCTTCTCTCTTTAAATTTTCACCGATTATTTTTTCAAATTCACCAATCAAATCATTAAGCATACTAGACGAGTACCCGTGTCTAGCGGCATCGGTATCCAGAGGCAGACAATTACCGATATGCGATGTTGTGGTAAGTGTTTCGTAACCTCGAGATCATCAAAAAGAAATCGATTACTAACCTCGAGATCATCATCAATATTCTTTTGATTTTGCATATCCATTATTTATGTTTCCTTCCTGTTGTGAAATACAAACTTGTTTTGGGTTGTTTATATAGGAGAAATACGAAATGTTGAAAAAACAATTTTCCCGCCTATGAAACAATGAAATGGCTGGCGCAGTGTGGAAAATGGAAATACATTGAAGTCAAAATTGAATAGTTACCACGCAAATATACCATGCAACAAATACATTGAAATCAAAATAAAAACTTCCATACAAAATTAACATGCAAGAATAGTTGCCAAAGAAACATGAATTTCACTTTCCACTATTTCACTTTTTCACTTTTCCAATATTCACTTGTTGACCATTTTTTTATTTTATGTAGTAAAGATTAGTAAGCTTACTACTTAGCCATAAGAATCATATTTCATAAGAAAAACATTGAACTTACAAACAAATAATTGATGTATTTCTTTTTATATTTGCCACGCTGAAAATCCCATCCAAATACACTTGACTCTGATTAATCTCGGCCATCTAATCCTCCCACCCCTTGAGAATCATTACTTTTTCACTTTCAATAAAAGTTAGTTTTTAAATTATACGTAGTTAAGATAAGAGAAAAATAAACACTTCTTAAGTCTAGTTGATCAACTTTTTGAGCATCTATGTACATTTTTGCAACAAATTAAGACTGGATGGAGTGGTCGTGACTTCCCTTTTTGGTGGCCAACTCACGCGCAACACATCCAAAATTGCAAACTATGGTTAGTTGCTCACTATTGTTTTTGGCTGACAAACTGGGCCTAATTTTTTATTTTATTTTGTGAGTGTGTGTGGGATATGGGTTTATAGACAAAGAAGTTACTAAAGTTTGCGAAAAAGTTCACCTAAGTTACTATAGTTTTTTTGGTTACAAAGAGGTTACTTAAGTTTGGTCACCGGTTATATAAGTTACTCTGTATGTTTTAACCTTCTACTATAGGTTTTTTTTTCGTTAATTTCAAAAATGGTCATTTGCAAAAAACATTTGCACTGTTAGTCCTTTATCCTAACGACCGTTTATACTTAACTCAAAATTTGGTTTTCATACATTTTTGTCCGTTTTTCTTACGTTTTTTGACCCTTTTTTTACGGGTTTTCTGTTTTCATACGTTTTTATACGTTTTCGTTCGTTTTTATACGTGTTCGCCTATTTTCTTACACTTTTATCCGTTTTTCTTACGTTTTGTATGTTTTTCTTACGTTTTTATCTGCTTTTCTTACTTTTTTTCGTTTTCAGACATTTTTTTTCTGTTTTTCTTACGTTTTTCCGTTTTCATACGATTTTGTTTATTTTACACGTTTTCACACAATTTTATACACTTTTTATACACGTTTTTATACACATTTTTACATACGTATAAAACATAACAAGTATAAAACATACAAACGTATAAAACATACAAAGGTGTAGAAAAACATAAAACTAGTATGAAAACGTAAAAAGTCGTAAGAAACGTACACAAGCATATAAATTCGCACACAAATGTAATAAAAAAATGAGTAAATTACATAATTGGTCCTTGTGGTTTGTTGAAAATTGCAGAAAATGTCCTTGTGTTTTTTTTTGAAGCGTTTCGTCCCTGTGGTTTACAAATCTTACGGATTTTGTCCCTCGTCCAAAAATGTCCGTTAAGTGTTTTGCACCGTTAGTCCTTCGTTAGTGCAGTCCGTTAAGTGTTTTGCACTGTTAGTCCTTCGTTAATAAATTTTGCACCGTTAGTCCTTATTTTTTAAAATATAGTTTTCCCCAATTAGTCCCTTCGTTAATAATAGTTTTCACCCGTTTTTGTCCGTTTTTATCCGTTTTTGTCCGTTTTTTATCCGTTTCCCCCCTTTTTTTTACGTTTTTCGTCCGTTTTCTTTCGTATTTTTATAGTTTTTGTCCATTTTTCTTACGTTCTGTCCGTTTTTCTTACGTTTTTATTGGTTTTCATCCATTTTTGTCTGTTTTCTTTCGTTTTTTTATAGTTTTTGTCCATTTTTCTTACGTTTTGTCCGTTTTTCGTACGTTTTTATCGGTTTTTCTTACGTTTTTTTCCGTTTAAAAAAAATTTCAAAAAAAAAATTGAATAAAAAAAATATTTTTCAAAATAAATATTTAAAAAATATATATATATTTCCGTTTTTTTTGAAATTTGAAAAAAAAATATTTGAATTTTTTTTTTTTTTTTAAATATTTGAAAATTTTTTTTTTTTTTTTAAATATTTGAAAAAAAAATTTTGAAATAAAAAATATTTGAAAAAAAAAAAAAAAAAATCAATATTTGAATTTTTTTTTTTTTTTTTTTAAATATTTGAAAAAAAAAAAATTTGAAAAAAAAAATTTTGAAAAAAAAATATTTGAAAAAAATTATTTGAAAATGTAAAAACGGATAAAAACTTAAAAAACCTGACGAAAACGAATAAAAATGTAAAAAAACGGTCGAAAACGGATAAAAAACAGACAAAAACGGATAAAAACGGGCAAAAACGTAAAAAATCGTGCGATAACTATTATTAACGGAGGGACTAATTGGGGAAAACTATATTTTAAAAAATAAGGACTAACGGTGCAAAATTTATTAACGAAGGACTAACAGCGCAAAAGACTTAACGGACTGCACTAACAAAGGACTAACAGCGCAAAACACTTAACGGATCAGTTACATAAATCGTCCCTGTGGTTTGCCAAGTTAACAGTCAACTAACGACATGACCCGTCAAAGGACCAAACCCGTAACTTTTGCATACCACGAGGACATGACCCGTCAAAAAAAAAAGCATAGGGACATTTTCTGCAATTTTCAACAAACCACAAGGACCAATTATGTAATTTACTCTAAAAAAATTATGAAAACCTATGAAAACGTATGAAAATAAACGAAAAATAGATGAAAACGTACAAAAATGGACAAAAACGTACGAAACTGGAGAAAAATGTACGACAAGAGAGAACAACGTACATAAACGTAAAACAATGTAAAGAAAGTACGACAAGAGAGAAAAACATTCATAAACGTATAAAAACGGATAGAAATGTACGAAAATATACAAAGATATGAGAAGGAGAAAAATGTAAAAATAAAAAAATAAAAAAAAAATTAGAAAAAAAAAATAAAAAAATAAAAAAACGCATAGTTACTTTTTGTTTAGGTTCAGTAACCTATTTCATAAACCAGTAAACTATAGTAACTTCCTTGTAACATTTTAAACTATGGTGCTGATGTGGACAAGGGGAACCGGTAATCAGCCGGTTGCCCACCCTCGCAGTAACATTTATGTAACATTTTTAATCTTTGAGTAACCCAAATGACAAACCCGTTTACTTAAGTAACCTCTTTGTAACCAAAAAAGCTATAGTAACTTAGGTGAACTTTTTCGCAAAATTTAGTAACTTCTTTGTCTATAAACCCGTGGGATATTGGGTGGGGTATATTTTTGTACATAGATAAGTGAAAAGTGAGCGAAAAATGACCAAAACAGATGTATGATGAAAAGGAGTGAGGGAAAATGAGAGGAGAGAGAAACGTGAGACATCGCTCTCTTTAGCCTAATGTGTCAAAGATAGAAAAAAAAGAAAAGCAATGAACGTTTAGAGCGGAGAGTGTGGGGATTTCGTGGCTCGCCGTGGGCTTACGTGGCGGTTCGCCGTGCCCCGCCGCCACACCGGGGTGGTTCGCCGTCCCTCGCCGTTGAGCTGCTCGCCATGGTGATGACGAAGCATTAATCTGACAAAATGGAAGTGGTTTTCCTAAGACTATCTTTATCAACAACCTATCACAACCCAATCTTTTATTAAATATTATTTTCTTTTCATCCATCTACACAATTAATACATACCAACAAATCTATATTTTTTTACCATTTATCAACAACCCAACCTAACCAGTAAATACAACCAATCTATTCTTTAAAAAAAAAAAAAAAAAAAAAAAAAAAAAAAAAAAATAGCCATTAACACCTTGACAAGTGGCACATTGTAAGTTGGGTTCTTAGGTTGTCATACGACCTAGATTGGTGGGAAAGATTGGATGAAATAATTAAAAAATTATTATTTTGTATGTATATTGTTTGAGTTGGGTTGGCAACCCATCTAATAAGATTATATTTATCAACAACTCATCACAACCCAATCTCTTAATAAAATATTATTATCTCTTTTCTCCACCTACACAACCAATACATACAACAATCTATATTTTCTCATCATTTAACAACAACCCAACCAATCTATACTAAATATTAAAAACTACAAAAGAAAAAAGAAAAAAAAAACCATAAAGGCAGATTGTGGGTTGGCAATCTTGATTTTGATGTTTACTGCTTGTTAGTATTTGACGATAAGTAACGGTGTAACTACCCTTGTTGGATGCGTATGTTATGTGTTTAAATGGGGTGAATTTTGGTGTTGAGGAAATGTGGTACGAATTTAGGATATGAACCGGGTTTAGTTTGGATCATTGAGTTACGATGTTTAGCTTTTCAGTTTCGAGATTTTGAGTTTGGATGCTTTTTTTTATTGGATTCAGGTTTCTGAGATTTTGTTGATCAGTTGTTAGGATATGGATTTGAGATTGCTTTTGATGTTTGTGGCTTGCTAGTATTTGACAATAAGTGACGGTGTAACTACCCTGGTTTAATACCCGTTTTTTGTGCTCAAATGATGTGAATTTTGGTTTTTCTAAAATAACATGAATTAATTTTGGATTTAGATGTATGCTACAACTTTAAACATTAATTATGTCTCTAGAAGAAAATGATCTCCACGGCGCGTATTGTATAAAGATGCATGTTTGTATGCGTGTTTATTACAATTAAGCTAATGTATATGTGTGTGTGTGTTAAGTTGTTAACATCTCTCCCATGGGTATCACTTTTAATTTATAGAAATTGATCTGCATTTTTAAAGTTATGGTTTACTGTTTCAAATTAGCTGCGGTTTACAGTTGATGCTAGTGTTGAGGTACCTGCCAATTCTTGGTCAGGGATACACAGGGCTAAGCTTAGGATTATGATGAGAAAAACTTGGATTATGATGAGATAACTTGGATTATGATGAGAAAAAAACGCAGAAACTAGGAAATGTAAAAGTAACTATGGTACTTGATCTTTCTGAAGACTTAATTATTTTTGTTGTGAAATGCAATACACAAGCTTTTCTTGCTATTTTCACTGGTGACACTGGAGAAATACGAGCTGAAGTGAGTGAATAAATCGATACAAAGGTTGCAGAGTGACGAGAGGAAGGAAAGGTAGAGAATAGAGATCATTCATGGTGCTCTGTTCATAGATGAAGTCCACATGCTTGATATCGAGTGTTTTTCATTCCTAAACCGGGCCTTGGAAAAAGACATGGCACCAATACTTCTTGTGGTCGCCAACTGATGAATCACAACTATTTGAGGCACAAATTACAAATCCCCACAAGGGATTACAATCGATTTCCTGGATCGCCTTCTCATCATCTCAACACAACCATACATTGAAGATGACATTCGCAAGATTCTTGATACAAGGGGTCAAGACATCTGAGATACGCCATAAACTTGATCACATCAGCTGCATTGGCTTGCCAGAAGAGGAAAGGGAAGGTTGTGGAAATGGAAGACGTGAGCCAAGTTTATGAGCTGTTTTGGGATGTGTGAAGATCTACACAGTACTTGATCGAGTATCAAAGCCGGTACATGTTCTATGAAGCAGCAACAGGGGAGGAAGATGAATCCAACATGATGGTTTGACAATGACGTGCTTGTAATTCCTTTTGGCTTTTTATTAGTTTCAGTTTCAAGTCTGGTTGTTTTTTGAGCCTATTGATGGTGTGAATTTATAATGTAGAACAGTAGAATCAGCTAATCATGTCCGATGACAACATGAAGAATGTGCTACATTTTCATCCAGTTAGCGATTGTTGGTCTATGTCCTATCGTTGAGTTGTGTGCGAGATGATTTTTTGAGTTTGAATGTTTTACCAAAACAACTTATATAATATCACGCAAGCCTGATCCTTACAAAAAATGTAATCATATTGGGCGAAAAACATTCCGGGCCAGCCTGATCCTTACAAAAAATGTTCTCGTTTTGACCCGTTACACAAGCCGCCAAACATGTCCATTTTAATTCCCACCCTTACGAATATTTATTCAAAGAGCAGCCATACCATCCAAGAAGACTTGTAGCTTTGGTTGCTAAAGTCTATATGATGAATGATTTCTTGCCAATATTCACCGTATGGCAAGCTAACATGAATACCAGACCAATACAGTTAAAGGCATAACCTTAATGTGTCCTACGTGGCAAAAATGAATACGTAATGCTTATAAGCTCCAAAATAGTTTTATTTAAAATACTAAAGCATAACTTTCGTAATCATATTTAGCACGCTAATATCTGTAGGGGATTCTAATAAAAATGGGAAAAATGCATTCCGGGGCAACCTGATCCATACCAATATTTGTTTTGACCCGTTACACAAGCGCTAGACCCGTCCATTTTCCCACCCTTACGAATATTTATTCAAAGAGCAGCCATAACCATCCAAATGGCACGTCATCAGGTTCCTAATACTTATGTTTTCATAATCCCTTTAGGTTTTGTAGCGTTATGGAAGTAACTGAGCATATCGCTTTTCCAATGACGTCCCAATTCAAACCACATGATGTCAGCCGCCGGATCATGAGCTTTTTCAAGATGTCGAGTAACTGATAACTCACTTCCCGAGCCTTTCGGAGAGCTTTCACTTGTAAGAAATGAGAGTCTCCACAGTATTTGATAACTTTCCATGTGCATCATCGCTTTTGTTTTTTTCTGGGCTTACGAACAAAAGAATACAGACGGGACTGAGATCATAAATACAATCGTTAAAACTTCGTTTACACAACTAAATTCTTCACATGTTAAAAGCAGTTTAGCGAGCAGTGGGTTCAGTGGAAACTCAGTCATTTTTAGCCCAATATCAGTCATACTCTATGTGTTGTTCAATGCTCCCAATATCCATAGCTGATACAGGTAGACATGTTGTTAAGAATTTTAAGTTTAGGTGGCGGATCCATGAACTCGAAATCAAGTAAATTGTCGATTTTTGACGACTTCAGAAGCAAAAGTATGTTCCCCAGATTCGCCCTTTGGATTTCTAGGATGGGGTTGTCAAAGCATTTCTTTTTTGTACGCGTTTTCTGTAAAAGGACAGTAACAGGTACCGGGCCTAATAGTAAACAAACTACAAATACCTAATAGTAATTTGGCTACAACTTTCAAAAAAATTCATTATGCAGATGCGCCTAACGAAACAGTGAAACACCCATAATCTCCATGTACATGTTTGACAGATGTAACCAGCATATTTTGCCCCCAAATTTTCAATTTTACAGAAATTGGATTGAGGAAAAATAAGCACACTTTTGATACATATGATAAGTCATCAGGAGTGTAGATGCACTCTTACATATCTTACGGTACTTATGCAACAAGAAAACTAAAACACACTTACAAACATATTTGACAAAGTAACATTTATATAACTACACTGCTCCTTGCTGCAGTTACTTTCAAATTTCACCAAGAAAGCTTGGTATTAGACCTGAAAGCGTTCAAAAATAAAACCAAGTTAGTGATGATGTATTAACAAACTCATGTAAAATCAGATTCTACAAAATGGGAGAACAAAGTACCTTATATATTTTGAAGGACATCGAGAATGCGCTGCAACTCGTTGACAACAATTTCAATTTTCATCCGTTGTGGTGGGGAATCCACAGAGCACGATACTCCAATCTTGATAATTGCAACCAAACATTCTTCCACTTTCTTTGCATTCGCTTCCGTACTTTGCAACACAATTGCATCATCATCGATAACATCGATTACATGATCCGGTAATGCCATGTAAGCAAATTTATGAAGGCTAAGATCATCGTTGAACATGACATCTGTCGGCTTTTTCCCGGTTATCACCTCTAGCAATAATATTCCAAAACTATAGACATCTCCAGTACTTGTCATCTCGCTCCCGAGACCATACTCTGCGAATTAAAAACAGTTACTTAAGTTACAAACAGTAATTTGTAAGTAAATGTAAGCCTTATTGAATACTACCTGGTGGTGCATAACCAATTGTTCCTTTAACCCCGGTTGAGCTGTTTTGGTTTAAGTCTGTACCAAGTAGTCGAGCTAAACCAAAGTCTCCAACATGAGCCACCATATCTTCATCAAGTAGAATGTTACTAGGCTTCAAGTCACCGTGAACAATCGTTGTTTGACAGCGATTGTGAAGATAATCAAGTGCTGTTGCAACATCTCTGAGTATGCTTATTCTTTGAAGAAGGGTCAGTTTCGACGTATTTTCACTTGAATGAAGCCAGTTGTGTACACTTCCATTCGGCATAAACTCGTAAACCAAAGCTTTAAAATCATTGCCTTGGAAATCAGAACTTGAACAAGAAGTTATTATCTTCAACAGATTACGGTGTCGAATATTCTGCCATGCTTCACATTCTGCTAGAAAACTTCTGTAAGCTCCTTTATTTTGAAGATGCAAAACTTTGACTGCAACAGGTTTATTATGATTAGAATCGAGGATTCCTTTGTAAACTGAGCTAAACCCACCCTCCCCAATCAAATTTGCTGCAGAGAAGCCATCAGTAGCCTTGAGAAGTTGATGGTATGAAACTTTCATGAACCGTTCACCCCCTGATGATTGAGATGGTTGACTGTTGCGTTTCTTTTTACACAAAAGATACACACAACATAATACGACGAGCAACGTGACTGCAAGCACGATGAATAATATGAAGAAAGGAAACCTTTTTTTCTTACTACCCGTCTCCTTGCATTTGGGTAACCCAAGTGTAACCAAACCACCACAAAGCTTATTGTTCCCCAAAACTGAAAATGCACTTCCATTGGCAAACACTCCTACAACCGGTACTTCACCCTCAAAATCATTAAAGGATAGGTTCAAATATCCTAAGGATTTCCATTTTTCTAAAAATTGTGGAATTTTGCCGGATAAATTATTTTGAGAAATGTCAAGTGCCTCCAATCCTCCCAAGGAACTGAATGAAGATGGTATTACGCCTTGAAATCTGTTGCCTCTTAGGCTTAACCATACAAGGCTAATGCACTCACCAAGGCTACTAGTAATGGTGCCTGAAAAATTATTATGAGATAAATCGAGCTCGCTCAACATCTTGAGATCTTTAATCTCTGATGGAATTGAACCAGACAGGCTGTTTTGAGAAAGATTTAAACCAATAGTTAGTGATGGAAGTTGAAGAAGTTGATTGGGTATTTTGCCACTAAGTCTATTGTGTGCAAGGCTTAAGGCATTAAGTTCTTTACACTTCCCAAGGCTTGATGGAACATGACCTTCTAATTTGTTGTAATCTAAGTAAAGATCTGTCAACAGTGATAAGTTCCCAATGGCATCAGGGATAGGCCCTGAAAATTGATTGTTATACAGACTAAGATACTGTAAATTTTTTAGTTTACCAATGGTAGTGGGGATTTTTCCTTTGAATCTATTATTTCCTAAAGCTAAAGCGGTCAAACCAACTAGACTACCTATACGAGGCTTCCAAAAAATTTATTGTCTTCTAAATTTAGAAAGGTGAGTTGATGAGAGAGATTACCTATTGATATTGGAAGTACTCCTGTAAGGTTGCATTTACCAAGATCCAGAGTTACTAATTTGGTGCAGTTTTTCAATGAATCAATAAACCTCATGTCATCAGCTTCTCCCCGTCCATGGAAGTTGTTATTATGTAATCTAATTGAATTAATATCTCTTAGTTTTGAAAAGTTGATAGTCAACTTCCCACTAAAATTGTTTTCACTCATTTCAAGATATCCTAATTTAGAACAATTAGAAAGAGAAGGTGGAAGAACTCCGGTCAGTTCGTTACCCCATAACTGAAGGAGCTCAAGATTTGGGAGCTGATAACCAATTTCTGAAGGGAGACTACCAGTGAGGTGATTAACAGCTAAGGAAAAATTAGCTAGGAGTGAGAGGTTGAAAATGGAATGAGGGATGCTTCCATATAAGTTGCACTCACCAGAGTGAAATGCCGTCAAGCTTTTCCAATGACCCAAGGTATCTGGAATGCTCCCACCCAACGGGTTCTCGGCAACAGAGAACACTTCCATTTATGTGATATTCCCCAAGAAAGATGGGATTCCACCTGTTAACTTATTGTAGTGAATTGAAAGATGAGCAAGTTTCGAGAGTAAACTCATCTCCTTGGGTATATTTCCAGCTAGTTTATTAAAAGCAAGCCGAAGGTGTTCGAGGTTAGAACAACTAGACAAGTTTGTTGGAATGACTCCACTGAAGTTGTTTTCATTAAGATTAAGACGACGTAACCTGGATAGACGACCAAGTTCATGAGGAATGGTTCCTTGAAAGCTGTTGTTCCCGAGATCAAGCTCACGGAGGAAGCTGAGGTTTCCTACATGAGGAGACAACGAGCCTTCTAAGCCTTGCGAACCCAGCCGTAAAGCAACCACTCGTTTGTGCCGCTTTCCACATGAAATACCACTCCATTCACAGAAATGAAATGAATGGTTCCACGAGGTTAGAACTTTGTATGGATCATGGGTGATCATCGACTTAAATGACAACAACGCGTGATAATCAGTCTCATTACCGCCATAGGAAGCAGAGACAGTGGCGGAAATAAGACATGTTATCACGAGACCGTAAAAGAGAAAAGAAATAAGAGAGGAAGATGATAAGTGAATTATTCCTTGTGGTGACTTCATTTTTGGAAATTTACTTAAAATTATAAAAACAAGTATTGGCTTTTTATACTTATTTTTTGCATGTTAACAGTTTGTGACATGCAAATGCAACTGGTGAAATGAATGACTTCCACCAATCATGCCTACAATTGTGAAAGGCAGAATTGTTGGTCAAAAGTATACATGAGGATGTTGAATTGTTTTTTACGGTGGCATGATAATAGAGAAAATCAATGTCATGCCTACATGGTTTCACATTTTTTTGTATAATCGTCGAAGAGACTTGGGATAACAACTATTTTCCATGTAGAAGACTTGGTATATGGAAGACTACACTTATATTGCATATATCGTAGATAAGTAATTGTAAATGAAATAGAGCGTATAACATCATCAAATAACACTCAAAACTTTAAACATTTTTTGAAGAATAATTAATATATGAAAAAATGAATGCTAGACCCACATATGAATTTCACAAAAAAAATTCACACGCTGATGTATCATGGAGTGATAGGTCTCTATTTTGCTATAATTTCTCTCTCTTCTCTCCGATTAAACTTATCACTTTCTAACACATCAGTATGTATTTTTTTTTTTTTTTTTTGAAATGTTTAAGCGAGTGTAGCATTCCTCAAAAAGAGGTTGTGTCGTCGAGTATTATTTAAAAATTAAAAGAAAAGAAAAGTGACTGAAAATAGAAAATAAAAATTGTTTGATTTTGAAGTAAAAGGATTTCATTTATAAAATTAGGTTGGAAATGTTAAAGTTCCTATTTATTTAATTTTCCAAACTAGAAAACTTGAAGAAATGATTAAAATATTTTCTAAATCTCTAATTAAAATTTTGTTAGTGCACAATACAATATATATTTAGACTTGCCTTTTTTTATATAAAATTTGAGACATAATAATTAATAAGTATGTTTGTTTTATAAAAGGCTTTTTATAAAAGAATTGACATTCTAGTTTTATAGAGACAAAATTAAGTTAATTTTGATAAATGGGTTAAAAAATGTAAACGATAACAATTAAAGCACTAGGTGTTCATGAGCCACCGGGCTCACTTTATAGCAAAATGTGATATCATGTCCACATTTTTTTTCTTCTATAAATCAAAATCTATAAGTTAACCTAAAAACTATCTCTTTTCATTAGTGAAACTATAAAACACCTTCTGGCTCACACTTAACTCAATAAAAAAAATGACCGGATAACTTTGGCTGTAAATTTGGCGTGAGCCCTTATGGCCTGAGCTGAGATGTCGAGTGGAGTCATATGGTCTCGTTATAAAGCAATAACGTGACCTACAACGCTGCGTACGAATCCTCTTAACAACGTGGGAATTACCTATAGTTTGTATTTTGTTTCTTTTGTTTTAATATGTCGACTGTCAAAAAAAATGTGAAAGTAAAATATTTTTTATAAAATTGTAAAGATGAAGCGGCGTCGTTTGGGTTTCATGGAGTGTGGGAACAATAAAGTGGAGGTTGCATTGGATTCTTTAGGCAATAGCGAATTAAATGATGACACGTGTATAAGGTCCGAATAGGAACGGTTGTGGGTTTGGATACCGAGGTTTGACTTTAGTGGTATGTGGTTTGACGGGTCGGGTTGTGATGGGATGTAAGGTAAAAAAGTATTTATGACATGTGAACTAACGTGTTTTGCAACAAAATAAGAGAAGAATAAAAATGTTTTTCACAAAAGTCTTACAAACTATTCAAGCATAGTTATGACATGTGTTTGTTGCCAACGAAAACTTGCAATTTGCTTTTAAAATAGTAGTCAACTAGACATGTGATAAATGGATGTGATAGTGACGTAGAAGATCTCAGGCTATTATTGAATCAAAATTTTCTAGTCTTTCACATTGTAATAAACCCATGCAAAGTTGATCTGGAAAAGTAACATCAAAGAGTTGTTTATACTTTGTAGTAATAATATTTTGTTGAGCAATTTTTTCTGAGACCGTATCCAATATGACAGGTATAATTTAAAAAAATTTCTTATATATTTTTAAAGGTTAAAGAGCAAAATTACTAAAAAATACTTAGTTGATGATGTACTTGTAATTGTTAAATTATTTGTCTTGCCCCATATATTATATCATTTAAAGAGTGAGAATAAAAACCGATAAACCGAATCGAAACCAGAAAAACCAAGAAATTCGAATCGAAAAAACCGCCCCAATTGCCAATCCATGGTGGTGGTTTTGAGTTTTATAAAAACCGAATGTTTGGGGCAGTTTTTGGTTTCGTAAAAAACCGGACCGAGAAAACCACCCTACCCCACCTCCATAGAGTCTATGTTTTTCTATATTTTGTTGAGCTATTTTTTGTGAGAGTGTATCCAACATGACAGTTGCTTATTTTGCTTAATTTTAATGTTTTACCTATATATTTTAAAAGGTTAAGGAGAAAAGTTATTAAAAAATACTTTAGCAAAACTTAGTTCATGAATGATGTAGTTGTAATTATTAAATTATCTGTCATGTCCCATTATAATTTTAGAAGTGAGAACAAAAACCGATAAATTGAATCGAAACCAGAAAAATCACAAATTATGAATTAGAAAAAACCGCCCCAATTGACAAACAATGGTGGCAGTTTTGATTTTTAAAAAAACCAAATGTTTGGGGCGGTCTTTGGTTTCGTTCAAATATATATATATATATATATATATATATATATATATATATATATATATATATATATATATATATATATATAGGATCATTTAAAAACTTGATCTCAAGAGAAAAGTGAGAAAAGTGTACAAATCAACCCCTCCTCCTCCCCCTCCTTTTTTTTCCAACTCAAGGGGCCTTATTGTAACTTCTTTTATTTTGTAAGGTTTGTTTCGTAACTTTTTATAAATTCCCATATTCATCATATATAATGCCTATTCGTTTCTCATTTGTTTCTCTCCTCTTTCAGTTCGACCTTCACATCCACCGGCTTTCACCACCATCGCCGCCGTTCACCATCATCTCCCCATCGCTTACCACCGTTCCCCACCGTTCACCACCATTCCACACTGTTCACAATCATCTCGTTCACCAAATCATCACGTTATAATTCTTATATCGTTGAACAAAGTAAGTTTCTTAACTTATTTCGATTATATAGTTGTTAGTTTTGTTCTCTAAGATCAAATATAAAGATGATATATGTGTCTGTTATGAGTTATGGTTTTTTTACGAGTTTTGATTCGGTAATCATAATGTTTGTTCATGTATGTATCGATTTTAAGAGTTTGTGACATGATGCACTATATAGATGAGTTAATTGAAACAAATTTGAGAAAAAAAAAGATTTGTAAACGTGTTTGCAAAACTTGCACACAATGTGTTTGATAAAATGCCTAAATGAAATTTCATAACTGTGATGCACTGATTTTACACTGATTTTCACTGTGTTTTAATTATGATGTGGAATTATTTATGCTTCTGATTTTCAGGTGATTACGCTTGCCTGTGATGCACCAAGTGGATTTAACACCTGGTTCTTTGCTTTGTTTGTAAAAGGAATCTATATGACATTTTGACAAAGGCGAGCGTTTTCAATAAAAATATTCCTTTTCTTATACTTTTCAACAAGGTGGATAAGGTTACCTCCTCATAACCCGCTTCGACATGATTAAGTATTGTTTTCGTATGTTGTAATGTTCACTATCCTTTATCTTATTACAGTTTTACACTTTAACCCTTCAACTTATATACAATTAATTAAAGCATCCTAAATTAAATACGATCTATAATTAAAAACATCCACTATACCAATCAATTCATAGGGTTTTAATTCAGTTGAGTTAACTACATTTTTTATTGTTGTGGTTTGTTGAGTATTTCACTTTTGGTTTAATTTTTTAAAGTATTGGATTCAGTCAGAAAGTTAAACATTCGTTCCATGTTTGTTCCAATTTAACGGGCATCATTAGAGCATCCGCAATGCACAAACTATCAATAGCTTTTTACTATTACAAAGTCTTTTAAAAGGGTTTTTGACATTGTAGTGAAAGCTTTTTGAAAAGCTTAGCATTAAATGCAAAAAGTTATTAAAGACTTTTTGTATTGTGGATGCTCTTAGTTTGACTATGTTGATAATTAATTAAAAGGGTATTTTCGTCTCTTCATGTCTTATACAACTAAGTGACAAAATAAAAGAGACCCACAACCTCTTTCCTCATTATCACTTTCTAAAAACAATTTCTAACAACCATCTCCGGCACTCCGGTAGCCACCACCAAAAACCAACGAAACAGTAACCCTTTATTAAATTCCCTCAATTTAAACAAAATCCCCAAATTAAAAAAAAAATTAAAAACCCTAACCCTCTTATTTAACTTCAAAACTGTTTGGTAGTCAAAGTTGGAAGAAATGAGAGATTTGGTAAGATGGGTTTTTGGTTAATAAGCTATTGGGTATAAAAAATGTACAAAGCTTATACATTGGGATGTATTTGTATGTTTCCTAATTATCATGTGTAAAACAACGTGAGTTTGTGAGAGAGATAACTGTCATGGGAATATGGGATTTAGGGGTTGTTTGCTTAAGCTTGTATAAAGAACTTATATAGGCTGGGTAAGCTTATGCCAAAGTGCTTATTAGTTATTTGGGGGAATATGGGTTTTTCGATAATGAATAAATGCATAAGTTAAGCATAAGGTTATCCTGATTGTAGCCAATATAATGTATGTAGCCTTGTTCCGCCTTGAGATAAGAACAACATATCTAAAGGCTTTATCTTTGTTAAGTTCGGTTATAAAAGCTATAAGGATTAGTTTATGTGGTTTACACTGTACTTGTATCTTGTTTGAGTGTTAACATTTTGAATAGTCATTCATTTTCAGTGTCTTTAATAACACATAAAACGAGTTGAAGGATCATTTAAAGTTCCCAGACAAAAAGTTTCCTCTATAATGGAATCTATAGACGAAGATGTGGAAAAATCCTCACTCGCTGATCAAGATGACGTTGGAAGTGGTGTATCCAATAGTGGACAATAAATGTAGAAAATATGCAGAAAAGATGAGACCTCTGTGATCTATCCTTATCAAATCCTTTTCTCCAAAGTAGTCTTGTGATGTTGACCATGGAAAGGGAGAAAGAAGATGGTGATGGGTTTGACTCTTTGTCGTTAATGGTGATGCGTTGGGGAGGAGTTGAGGAAAGCGGAAAGTAACAGATATAATTTTATCCCTATGGTGATGTTGATATGAGAGGTGTGAGTTGGTATGCGTGCGCTATGTTGCACGAAAATGACGTCGGGGTGCCGTCTCCCGTACCGGAAACGTTTCGGAAACGGGAAACGGCTAGAAATGCCTTGAAACATGCTGAAAACGTTTTCGGAGAAAAGGAAACGTTTCATGCTGACTGGAAACGCGAGGTGTTGAGCAGTAAATGTTTGGGAAACGTTTCTGAGCCTTTTAAACGTGTTTATGGGCCTGGTTTTGACGTATACATTATTGTTTGTCGTCAATTTGTCATCATGACGGAAGAAGAGGAAAAAAATGTATTACCGGAAAACAGTACAGTTGAGTTGACGGAAGGAAAAGGAAGAAGGACTTTCTATAGTAGATAAAGTAAAAAGCAAATTACCAAAATAATCCATATTGACAGTCATATTACGAGAGTGAACTTTTTTTAGGTAGTTTACCAAAATGACCAAAATATGTCCCTATCAACATGTCACTATCATGTTACATTCCCCCACATGCCATTATGTCACAATCATAGCTTTATAGTGTTCTTTTTCTCAAGTAATGTAGCAGAGTGTTGTAACAAATGCATCTTTGATGTTACCAACTTTTTGACTAAATCAAATAACTTCTACTGCAAGATGCACAAGTTGTATAATATTATTACTCTACTGAAAGGACAAGTACCATCAAGCCATAATTGAGAAAACATGCAAAAACACTAATGCTATCAAATTATAAGAGTAAAACAATATTTACTAATTTTTCAGAGTTATGATTATTCCATATCATATGTTATTTAAAGTTACGATTCTTCCAATCACTCCAGAACATGAGTAATTACTTTTAAGTAGATAGGATGTTAAATCTTAACAACACTTCCTTCCTTCCCTCGCCTCCATTCACGCCCAACATTTCCTTCCCATTCACGCCAACATTTCCTTCCTCGCCCAACATTTCCTTCCCTCGCCTCCATTCACGCCTAGCTTCTCGCCCAACCCCAGCAATCTCGCCTAGCCTCTTTTCCTCGCCCAGACACTCGCCCACGCCCACGCAATCTCGCCTAGTCTCTCGCCCATGCCATGTTTTCTCGCTCAGTCGAAAAGTTCATTTTGGTAAACAATACAGGCGAGGTTCATATTCGTAAATGAGTAGTGGAAATTGTTCGTTTTGGTAATTCTCTCTAAAGTAAAAGTATAATAGAAAAAGAGGTAAACCCATCTTGTTTTGTTTTGTACTGCAAGACCACGTGGGTTGAATGACAAGTGGGTGTCCTTTGTTTCATTTTCCTTTTAGTATATGTATTTTATCTTTTTTAATTCTATTATTAACAAACATATGAATATGAGATGACAAGTAAAATAGAAGATTGTTATAAACACGGCAGATACAGTAAAATATTAAATGACTCACTTCATGCCTTAATTATGTTGTATAAAATTACTAAAACTAAGGTTTTGCGTTTCTTATATTATTCAACTCCTACCTTGTTTATTCTAAAATAAAATAATGACATGTTGATAATAACAATTTGATGTTGCATGTTTGATGTTTATTTATTTTATCAATAATTATATATAAAATTATACAAAATACACAAACGTTTCTGGCCGTACCAGTTTCTTGAATTTTGAGACATTGGCGTTTCTAAGTACCCGTTTCCGTCCCCGTCCCAGTTTCCGTATCCGTCCCCGTGCAACATATTGCGTGCGTGAGAAGTAGAACAAGGAAAGAAAAGAGAAACCAAGGAAAAAGATGGGGTAATGGGGTGTCAGGAACATTTTAATTCTTATTAGAATTTTAACTCTATTATGTATTAAGTGTATTCCGTGTCCCGTTGAGCTTCGGTGTAACCGTGATACCTCAGTTCTGTATAAACCCGAGAAAATGAATTTTTGGGAATAAAAATAATATAAAAAAAAACAAAATTATCAACCCCGAATAATAGTTATTGATTCATGCCGTTACTAATATAGTGTCGGTACGCGTGCGGGCTCGTTTTCTCATTACGTGTAGTTTAGTTAAAAGATATTCGAAAAAGTAAATATGTAAGTTCAAAAATAAATTATTTTGAGTTTTTATGTTTAAATAATGACTTAGAAAATTACAGGTTGTTATAATATTCATAAATACCAAGAACAAAAGTATGAGTTAGGCGTAGTACTTTGACTATACATCTGTATTTGAATCCACATTAAGGAGCCTACAATTCAAAGAATCATAGATGGCAATGTATCCTTTTTGACAAACTGGTGAATGTTTGTTGGATGAAACTGTGGTCCTAAAAGATGAAATATGTCATTCTGGTTGCTCGTTCGCTTGTCAACGATGGTTTTTCTACCTGTTTTCATATGTCTATGGACATATCTAAATAGATAGGTACGTGGAATTCATATTTCTAGCGTAAATTTGGAAAGACATAAAACTGGTAGTTAATGATGATCGCATTACACTGATGAAATATATAATATAAAGAGAAATAAATGAATCATGGGCCCAAAACATCCACGGGCTAAAGCTAAACATAAACTAAACATAATCCATATTAATAAAGCACATAAACACCATCTATGCCAAAAAAAAAAAAAAAAAAAAAAAAAAAAAGGTGGTTGCCCGAGTTGAATTCGACAACTGAGGTGAGATGATGCGGTGCTAGTTTCGCCAGCGATCGTGATATGTTTGTGATGGTGAGGTGGCAGTTGTCGGTGGGTTGGCCGGAACTTTAATGAGGGATAAAGAGGTATGTGTGTTTATTTATGTTTTTAGATGTTGAAATAGAAAATGATATGTAAGAAGTAGGGCTATAAACGAATCAGATGAACACAACCAGTGCCTTGTTCATGTTCGTTCGTTTAATTTTAACCGAACAAATAAACGGACATGAACGCTTAAATAGACGGATTTTCTTATTCATGTTTGTTTACTAAGAAAATGAGTTGTTCATGTTCGCTTATGTTATGAGTTGTTCATGTTCGTTCATTAAGACACTAAACGAACATAAACGATTGAAAATAAATGAACACAGACAAACAAACAAAAACTTTTTAAAATTATGCATACTATATTATTTTATAAGTGTTGTTTTTTCAAACAAACCAATTTTAATATTATACAATTAAAAAATAGGATATACGAACATAAATAAATAAAGAGTAAATTACACTATTCGTCCCTATGGTTTGCCCAAAATAACACCGCAAGTCCTTTTGTTTTTATTTTTGCGTCATGAGTCCTTATGGTTTCCCAAAATAACACCATAAGTCCATATCTGTAACGACCGTTAGCTTTCTTCGTTAACTCCCACATGTGCCTTATATGTGTCGTCCATTTCTAACGATCGTTAGCGTTTTTGCACGTTTTCGTCCGTTTTTGCATGTTTTCGCACGTTTTCATCTGTATTTGCTCGTTTTCGTACGCGTTTGCACGTTTTTGTCCGTTTTTACACGTTTTTTTTCGTTTTTTCGTTTTTGCACGGTTTCGTCCGTTTTTGCACATTTTCGTCTGTTTTTGCACGTTCTCGTCCGTTTTTACACGTTTTCGTTTGTTTTTGCTTACTTTTGTTCGTTTTTACAGGTTTTCGTACGTTTTTACACGTTTTCGTCTGTTTTTGCATATTTTTGTCCGTTTTTGCATTTTTTTGTCCGTTTTTGCACGTTTTCGTTTGTTTTTACACGTTTTCGTTCGTTTTTGCATACTTTTGTCCGTTTTTACACGTTTTTGTTTGTTTTTACCGTTTTCGTCCGTGTTTCCATGTTTTCATCCATTTTTGCATTTTTTTTGTCCGTTTTGGCACGTTTTTGTCCGTTTTTACATGTTTTCATCCGTTTTTTCACACTTTTCTTCGTTTTCGTCTGTTTTCACGTTTTCGTCTAATTTTTCATGTTTTTGTTCATGTTTTCCTCAGTTTTTGCATGTTTTCATTCGTTTTTCACATTTTTGCTCATTTTTTTACGTTTTCGTCCATTTTTGCACGTTTTCGTTTGTTTCTTCATGTTTTTGTCCGTTTTTCGTGCATATAAACAAAAACGTGAGAAAATGGACAAAAACTTGAAGAAACAAATGAAAACGTGCAAAAACGGACACAAACGTAAAAAATGAACAAAAATGTGAAAAAACGAACGGAAACATGCCAAAATGGAGGAAAACATGAACGAAAACATGAAAAAATAGAAGAAAAATTGAAAACAGACGAAAACGTACAAAAGCGAACAAAAATGTGCAAAAATGGATGAAAACATGTAAAAATGGACGAAAACGTGCAAAAACGAACAAAAAATATGCAAAAATGGATGAAAGCATGCAAACACGGACGAAAACCTGAAAAAACAAACAAAGTATGCAAAAATGAACGAAGACGTGTAAAAACGGACGAGAACGTGCAAAAACAGACGAAAACGTGCAAAAACGAACAAAAACATGTAAAAACAGATAAAAACGTGCAAACACGGACGAAAACGAGCAAATACGGATGAAAACGTGTGAAAACGGACGAAAACGTGTAAAAACCCTAACGATCGTTAGAAATGGACAACACATGTAAGGCACATGTGGTAGTTAACGGAGAAAGCTAACGGTCGTTAGAGATAGGGACTTATGGTGTTATTTTGGGAAACCATAAGGACTCATGACGCAAAAATAAAAACAAAGGGACTTGTGGTGTTATTTTGGGCAAACCATAGGGACGAATGGTGTAATTTACTCATAAATAAATTAACATAAACGAACGTATAATCGGACGTTCACGAACATAAATGAATGGACGCGACTTTTGTTTATGTTCGTTCATTTGACTAAACGAACGTAAAATATTGTTAATGTTCGTTCATTTAATAAATAAATGAACATAAACAAATTTTTTACTGAGCGGTTCATGAAATGTTCACTAAACTTTCAGTTCGTTTACGGCCTTAGTAAGAAGGCATTTTAATGAAAAAGTTTAATGAGATGAAGAAAATAGACGTGGATGAAGAAAACATATGGGGTTTCAAGATTTATTTTTGGTGCGTGGTTGGATTGTAAAAATAGATGGGGATAAAGAAAACATGAAAATTAGAGTTTACATTAATATGAGATTGAATTTATTTTGAAGAGTTTTAGTATGATAAAAATTGTTCATGAGTTTTTTTTCTTTAAGAAAGAAGTCTTAGATTTTGTTGACTTTGATTAAATAATAATAATAATAATAACAATAATACTCTCTTCATTCCATTTTATAAGTCCAGGTTTGAAAAGTCAAAGTCTTTTTCTTTAGAGTTTGACCGTAAGTATTTTTTTTGTGTTATATAATGCTTGATAAAAAATATATAATTTTTTTTGTTTTTTAATTGTATTTTCATTGGTATCATTTTCATCAGTTATTATATAACACGGAAAAAATAATTACGGTCAAACTCTAAGAAAAGACTTTGAATTTTCAAACATGGACTTATAAAATTAGACGGGGGAGTAGTAATAATAATAATAATAATAATAATAATAATAATAATAATAATAATAATAATAATAATAATAATAATAGGTTTGTGAAGTGACAAAATACCCTTTTAGTTAAAACAAGAGTGATGCTACGTTGGCAATCCCATCCAAACAAAAACACTTGGCTCTAATTAATCTCCGCCATTCACCACAACCCCCGCTCTCTCCATTTTTATATGTTGCTGCTGCTGCTTGGTAAAGACATTTGCTTCTTATCATTATAAAGTCGCAAGTCGGTCGTTATATTTCAAAAAAACCACTAAAGTGAGTCCTTAAAAGCCCGCCACTATAAGCGACCTAATAATAATAATAATGATAATAATAATTTGTGAAGTGACAAAATACCCTTTTGGTTAAAACAATAAACTTAAAAACAGATAGTTGATGATGCCACGCTGGCAATCCCATAACAAAAATTTATATCCACCATTCACCACAACCACCGCTCTCTCCATTTTTATATGCTGCTGCTGCTGCTGCTTGGTAAAGTCATTTGCTTTTTATCATTATTACTTAACCTGTTACTAGTATTTTCTTTAATCATAGCTTCCAATTATAATATAACATCAAATTAAAATTGTTTGAATTACACTTTTTTATTTATTTATTTAGTAATTTTGATATTTGTTGTGTAATTTTGTTGATTAATTTGTGCTTATTTTAAGAGGTTAATAAGCTATTGGGTATAAAAAAGGTACAGAGCTTATTGAATGTGTTTGGGTAAGCTCATGTCAGCGTGGGTTTGTGAGAATATGGGATTTGGGGGTGTTTGGGTAAGCTTATGCCAAAGTGCTTATTAGTTATTTGGGGGAATAAGGGGTTTTTTACTTTTTTATAATGAGTAAATGCATAAGTTAATTATAAGGTGATCCTGATACATTATCATGTGTAAAACAACATGAGTTTGTGAGAGAGATAACTGTCATGGGAATATGGGATGTTTGGTTAAGCTTGTATAAAGAACTTATATAGGCTGGGTAAGCTTATGCCAAAGTGCTTATTAGTTATTTGGGGGAATAGGGGTTTTTCGATATTGAATAAATGCGTAAGTTAAGCATAAGGTTATCCTGATTGTAGCCAATATAATGTATGTAGCCTTGTTCTGCCTTGAGATAAGAACCACATATCTAAAGGCGTTATCTTTGTTAAGTTTGGTTATAAAAGCCATAAGGATTAGTTTCTCTAGTTTACACTCTACTTGTATCTTGTTTGTGTGTTAACATTTTGAATAGTCATTCATTTTCAATGTCTTTAATAACACATAAAACGAGTTGAAGGATCATTTAAAGTTCCCAGACCAAAAGTTTCCTCTATGATGGCATCTGTAGACGAAGATGTGGAAAAATCCTCACTCGCTGATCAAGATGACGTTGGAAGTGGTCCAGCAGTGGTCAAATTCGAAACATAAAGTACCGTGATTCAAGTGAAAGCAAAACGTTTGATTCAGGTAAGAGTTATTTACTTTTAGTCATCGTTTTAATGTAATGTAACCTGTACAGTTTGATCTAATTGTGAGTATTTTTTTTTTTTTTTTTTTTTTTTAAATTTTGCAGAAAGTATCATTGAAGAAGAACGATCTGCTGGATATGCTTCTACCTCACATTCAGAGGTAACTTGGATGTTTCAGATAATGTTTTTAATCTTGTTAACATGTTGAAATTTTTGTATCTGCAACTGGCAATCAAAGTTGTATTTTGCGTATGAATGTTATATCAGGTTTGCGCCCATACCTAATATTGAGTTTGTACTCGGATGTTACAGCTTATGAGCCTTAATGTTAAGAAATCAGTAGCATAAATTGAAACTTATAAGATATATGACATGAATGGGATTATGTGAAGAGTGAGGTGTGGTTTCTTTAGGATGGGGGCTAGTGAGCTGTGAAAGATGAAGCTACTTTTCCCTAACTAACGGTCCTGTTAACCATACCTCCCTTGTTGATCAGAAAAGTTGTTATATGCCTAGCTGGTGTTTGAAATAAGGTTTAAATAGATGGCTATGTATCTTGGTTTTGAAAACCTTTGCTTCACAAGCTTTTCTATCTGCTGATATAGTGTGTTTGGGATAGGCAACTGTATTGTCTTCTGATGTCTTTGGCTAGTAAAAATCATATGGATAGTTTCCTGTTTGGTAGTAAATTAAATGATCACTCATTTGGATGGTTATGGATAAAAGGCTTGCAGGCTGTAAAATGTCATTGTCTGCTAGAATAATCTGCCTTGATCGACTAACTGGTTAGATTTGGAAATATCTGGTTATTGAATAGCAGTTATCTTTAAAGGAGTGTTTGGGTTTGAAGATTTATCAGATGGCTATGTACCTTGGTACTGAAATTCTCACACTACTACAACTTTATAAACCTATACTCTTAAATTTCTCATTTTATAAACCTATTATCACTATGCTTAAACTTGTTACAACTTTATAAATTGATACGGTTTAAATTAGTTACATGTATTTTATTTGCATTAAAAAAAGTCTATAAAGTTATACCTATTTAATTTCATGTCATCATAAACCTCATCTCACTATAGTGACTTAATTTATAAACCTCTTGGAATTTTATAAACATTTTCATGAACCACTTATAGTGGATGCCCTTATTCCCAATATTTAGTAGTGGAGTAAGGAGTTGGTTATTAAATTAAGTGGTTTAGCCTTAAGTGTCTTAATTAGCCTCTTAATTGGAAGAGAGAGAAATTTGTTAGTCTCTCAATTAAGAAAAAATATATATGTGTTTTGGGCTCACATTTATCTCAATTAAGACAGAATAAGAGAAAAGTAAACATCTTCTAAATGAAGTTGATCAATTTTTTATTTTATTTTATTTTAATTATTTATTTATTTATTTTTATTTTTTTAGAATGACATCACACTTGAAATCCGACCCCCGAGTTAAACCATCCAAACGGGCAGGCCTCGGGACCCGAACCACTAGGAGAAGCCCGCGAAGGGAAACCCCTACAACTCGCGACTTCTTTTTGAGCAACTATGTTCATTTTTGCAAGAAATTATTTAGGCCTAAAATGCAATCCTAATTACATGCCTAACCCACTTAACACTAGACACATGTATGTGAATCTTCTCTCTTTAAATTTCCACCAATTGTTTTTTCAAATTCACCAATCAAATCATTAGACATATTATTAAGGTTACTACTTAGCCATAAGAATCATTTTTCATAAGAAAAACATTGAAATTACAAACAACTAATTAATTTAATTCCTTTTGTATTTACCACGCCAGCAATCTTACCCAAACACACTTGACTCTGATTAATCTCGGCCATTCAATCCTCCCACCCCTTGAGAATCATTACTTTTTTACTTTCAATAAAAGTTGGTTTTTAAATTATATGTAGTTAAGATAAGAGAAAAATAAACACTTCTTATGTCTAGTTGATCAACTTTTTGAGCAACTATGTACATTTTTGCAACAAATTAAGACTAGATGGAGTGGTCGTGACTTTCCCTTTTAGTGACCAACTCAAGCGCAACACACCCAAAACAGATATGCGAAGTCACGGCCAAAATTGCAAAGTATGGTGAGTTGCTCACCATTGTTTTTGGCTGACAAACTGGGCCATACTCCCAAAACTAATTGTTTTTTTTATATTTTATTTTGTTAGTGTGTGGGATATTTAGTGGGTATATATTTATAACGTAGGTATTTTAATGAAATGTGAGGGAAAAATGAACAAAACAGATGTATGATGAGAGGGAGTGAGGGATATTGAGAAGAGAGAGAAACCTGATGTGAAAATGAATGGCTCAGCCACCGCTCTCTTTAGCCTAATGTGTTAAATAAAGAAAAAAAAAAAAAAAAAAAAAAAAAAAAAAAAAAAAAAAAAAAGCAATGAACTTTTACAAACAAATACAGTAGTTGCCACGCTGGCAATCCCATCCAAACACATTCAATCAACTCTAATCTCCACCATTCACCAAAACCATCACTCTCCAATTTTTTGTTTGTTTCATACATCGAGATGGAGATTAGAACTATGGACTAATTGGGTTTTGCCAATTTTATTAATTGGAGGTTACTCAGTTGAAAACTATGGACTGGTGTTGGTGGATTGCAGTTGCCGGGGAAAGATCGAGTCGTCTTCGGACCGTCCGTCTTAGAGGAAATCGTTATTAGGTGAGGACTTATGTTTATACTTTATTACATTGGGATGATGTATTTCCCTTTTTTTTTATAACTATTATGTGTTATAGTAGTATGATCATGCGGGATTTAGGGGGTGTTTGGGTAAGCTTATTTAAATAGGTTATTGGGTTCTGAAAAAAGCTAAAATTAAGTTGCAAATCTCACTAGGCGGCAACGAGTAATTGGCCTAGGCGGGGAGTACGTGGGGGTATTGGAATTTTTATGTACAAGTTTTGAAATTATATGTATGACATTTTATAGGACCATAGTATTGTTCATAGAACCACAAAGTATGTTTGGTAACGTTAACTCAATTGTTAAAACACTTCAAACCGAGTTTGTACGAATTAGCACCGAGCTGACCAAGTTGTGACCAAATTGAATCTTTTGGCCGATTCTGGTCAACTCACCCTGGTCACTCCCTGGTCACTGGCTTAGTAGCTAGTAATCGTCGATTACTTTGTAGTCCGAGCTTTACAACACTGGGTAGGCTTATTTTAAGAGGTTAATAAGCTATTGGGGATAAAAAAAAAAAGGTACATATTATTGAATGTGTTTGGGTATAAGCCATATCAAAGTGCTTTATACATTGAGATGTATTTGTATTTTTCCTAATTATCATGTGTAGAGCAGCGTGAGTTTGTGAGAGGGATAACTGTCATGGGAATATGGGATTTAGGGGGTGTTTGGGTAAGCTTTTATAAAGAACTTACAGGCTCGGTAAGCTTATGCCAAAGTGCTTTTAGTTATTTGGGGAATAGGGGTTTTTCGATAATGAATAAATGCATATGTTAAGCATAAGGTTATCCTAATACAATACATCATATTAGTATCCTTTGGGCATGATTGAAGCCTATATAATGTATGTAGTCTTGTTATCGAATCGTAATTATATTTAGAGCAATTTTATTTTGTGTGATAGATAGGTGCCATGGGAATCATTGGGATTTAGGGGGTGTTTCGATGAGCTTAGTTAAAGAGCTTAATAGTTTATTGTGTTTTAATAAAGCTAAAAAGCTTATTGAATTTTTGCTTATTTTAAAAGGCTTGTGTGTTTTTGAGGAGATGATTCCATTAATTTGGGGTATTTCGAGAATGCATAAGTTTTATTAACTCTTACCTTACCTAAACGTCCCCCTAGTATCTTTTGGGCATGATTGGAGGCAAATACTGTATGTTGTTTTGCTTGTAGTGAGTTATCGGCCTAGGCGGGGAGTACTCATAGTCTTAGATAGGAATTTTTATATATAAGTTTTGAAGCTATGTGTAAGAGTATGACATGTTTAAAGGACTATATAAATGTTCATGGACACTAGAAGTATATGTTTAGAAACTTTAACACACTTGTTAACATACATCGAGCCGAGTTTATTTACAAGTTAGCACCGAGCTGACCAACTTGTGACCAAATTGAATCTTTTGGCCGAGTCTGCTCAACTCACCCTGGTCACTGGCCTTGTAGCTAGTAATCGTGGATCACTTTGTGATCCGAGTTTTACTAGGCTTATTTTAAGAAGTTAATAAGTTATTGGGTATAAAAAAAGTTAAAAAGCTTATTGAAGGTGTTTGGGTAAAGCTTATGTCAAAGTGCGTTATACATTGGAATGTATTTCTTTTTTCCCTAATTATCATGTGTAAAGCAGCGTGTGTTTGTGCGAGGGATACCTGTCATGAGAATATGGGACTTAGGGGGTGTTTGGATAAGCTTGTATAAAGAACTTACAAGCTTATGCCAAAGTGCTTATTAGTTATTTGGGGGAATAAGGGGTTTTTCGATAATGAATAACTAGGTAAGTTAAGCATATGGTTATCCATATACAGTACGTCTTAGTATCTTTTAGGCATGATTGAAGCTAATATAATGTACGTTGCTTTGTTCTGCATCCAGATAAGAACCATATCTAAAGACTTTATCTTCTGAAGTTTGGTTATAAAAGTTGCAAGGTTCGTTAGTTTTTGTGGTGTACACTCTACTTATATCCTATCTTAAGTTTGATCTAATTATGAGATGTTTTTTAATGTTGCAGAAAGTATCACTGAAGAAGAACGATCTGCTGGATATGCTTCTACCTCACATTCAGAGGTAACTTGGATGTTTGAGATAATGTTTTTAATCTTGTTAACATGTTGAAATTTTTGTATCTGCAACTGGTAATCAAAGTTGTATTTTGCGTATGAATGTTATATCAGGTTTGCGCCCATACCTATTACTGAGTTTGTACTCAGATGTTGCAGCATATGAGCCTTAATGCTAAGAAATCAGTAGCAGTTATTTTAACTTATAAGATATGGGATATTGACATGAATGGGATTATGTGAAGAGTGAGGTGTGGTTTCTTTAGGATGGGGGCTAGTGAGCTGTGAAAGATGAAGCTACTTTTTCCTAACTAACTGTCCTGTTAACCACACCTCCCTTGTTGACCAGAAAAGTTGTTATATGCCCAGCTGGTGTTTGGAATAAAGGTTTAAACAGATGGCTATGTATCTTGGTTTTGAAAACCTTTGCTTCACAAGCTTTTCTGTCTGCTGATATAGTGTGTTTGTGATTGGCAACGGTATTGTCTTCTAATGTCTTTGGCTAGTAAAAATCATATGTATAGTTTCCTGTGTGGTAGTAAATTAAATGATCATTCATTTGGATGGTTATGGATAAAAGGCTTGCAGGCTTGAAAATGTCATTGTCTGCTAGAGTAATCTGGCTCGATTGATTAACTGGTTAGATTTGGAAATATCTGGTTATTGAATGGCAGTTATCTTTAAAGGAGTGTTTGGGTTTGAAGATTTGTCAGATGGCTATGTACCTTGGTACTGAAATTCTTTGACTCATAAACTCTCTTTTCTCACACTACTACAAAATCTGATTATCTGAAATAAAGCACTGTTAATAAGAAAAAAGGCTTAATAAAGGTGTCCGTAAAGACATGTGCATTTCTTTTATGATTAGACTATAGTAGAAGATCTACTAGGCATTTCATCTTTGAACACTTGCTTGCCATTTTCATTGATATCACTGTCAGACGTTTCTTATAAATAAAGACATGGATATAGAAACTTGTTATTTTTCATTTGGGCATGAGTTTTAGATACATGAAATGTGTTGGTGGAATTACATATTCGTAGAAGAATGGCTGCACATAAGCTAAAATACCCTGATGAACAAATGATAAGCCTTGGCATTGGTGATACAACTGAGCCCATTCCAGAAGTTATTACTTCAGCCATGGCTAAGGTAGGATTATTTCTTATCTTGTATTTCTTTCTTGTGTAAATGATACGCCTTGGCATTGGTGATAGCACTGAGCCCATTCCATAAGTTATTACTTCATGTCCACAAGAAAATTTTGTGTTTAAAACATTATTGATATGTTTGACTTTACTTGCAAGATCCCAATTTTGCTACTTTAATTGGTTGTTTTTGACATAGACTCGTTAACATTGTGAACCATATATATGACACTTCAGTCCTAACCCGTTGGTATTCCCATTTCTTTGTATTGCAGAAAAGCATTGGCTAATGCTTTATCAGTCTCACCGTAGATGTGGACCCTTGGAAATGCAGGCTTGGGAGCCTTACAGGTAACACATGATCTAAACTAGAGGTGTTCCATAACGGGCAGGTAGTCAGGTTGGGAAACAAGTCAAACTGGTAATTTTAGTCTCGACTGGAGCAGGTTGACCTGCAAACGTGGTCTGACCTTTTCTTAAACTTGTTTAAAAATTATGATTAATGAATGTTGTCAGCCTGTTGAACCCATTAAATATAACGTAACGTAAATTGATCCATTTATAAGTAAAATGCTTGAAATTGTGACCTCTGTATTCGACGGTTAGTTTCTTACCAACGTAAATATTTTCTTCCCTTTGAAAGAGCAACAAATTAATGGAATGGGCTCAGTGATATCACCAATGCCAAGGCTTAACATTTACTGCCATTCATATGTTTGAAGCTCGTAAGAATGATAAAGTGTGTTTGTTTTAGTTTGTGCAGGTGATCAATGTGGTGTATTGCTAGTTATTAGTGTTATTTGGAGCTTGTACTTGGATGGGTAAAGTCAACATTAATTATGTATTTCTTCATATGGCGTGATTCTAAATTCTAAAGGCAGATTAGAGACAACATCAACTTCATCAAACCCCATCTGTTTTTCTCGAGTTATTAAAAGGCAGTGACGATAACGATACTTACAGTGACGTCTATGGTGTGTGTTTTATTTTCATTTCTGCTTAAGTAGTTAATAAGGCAGGCTTGTGTCTTTTTAGATGTGTTGTGTCTTCCTTATTTGAATCAATACTATGTTCATTTCGGAAAAGAAGAGCAACAAATTCATTCATGGCTGAAATTATCTCAGAAACTGTAGTGGTTGCCTTGTTGGTTTAACTTTGTAAGGTCTTCAATCTCTGATGGAATGGAGCAAAATAATGACACGTTCGGTTAAAAATATTTTTTGAGTCAACCCATTTGACCCATATTAGTTTTCGCTGTTCTTTGGTTTGTTTCACAAGAGTGGGTGTACAGTTTCATGTTTAACCCATTTCATATTACTGTAAGTTACATGTTTCCACATTACATTAGTAAGTAGATACAAGGCTCGTTTTTTGTAATTTAATTGACCTAGTTTAGTTTTATCGATATTTTTAGGACAATCAATAACTACACCTTTTTTGTTAATTAAACTTCCATTAAGTAGTAACTTTGGCAACACTCTCAAGTCTCTAATGTGAATGTACGTGTGTTGGACCAACTGTATATCAAAATATTGACACATTTTTAATACAATATACTTGCAATAATAATAGAGTATACCAAACATGAAGTTAACTTTCTATAAAATTGAACCATACACTGCTCGAAACCAGAATAGGGGGAAGCCTCGAGCTTTCTCATTCAGATATTCAAGAAAAAGTCAAATTTATGAAATTGAAAGTCAAAGAACACGAATAACATTAGGTTGTTCATTAAGGAATCGAACACCAAGTAAAACTAAAGTAGAATTCAATACCACAAATTGGATTCATGGAAATTAAACCACAGTTACAAACATGCTTGATACATATGATCAGGGGCGGAGCCAGGAATTTCTATTAGGGGGGGGGGGGCCGGAAATTTCGAGAAAGTAATAACGGTTTTTTTTTTTTAACCAATGATCGGTAAACCTGTTTGAACTTAAATGATAGAATTGCATAATTAGAAGTATGACTTTACCGTTATAAAAAATATAAAACCAGAAGCAAGGGAGGTGATCGGCACACTCATATTTTTTATTGGCAAAAAGTGGTTATAGCCCTTCTAAAAAATCAGGAATTTTTACAAGAAAATTACTCTTCATCAACCACAACCGTGTGTGGCACGTGCCACACGTAGCCCATGTTTAGATCAGCCAGTGGCGGAACCAGAAGCAAATCTAAGGGGGTTCCCTCATTTAGTTAAGACGATAAAATTAACAGGTCAAAAAGTCAAATGATCAACAAGTCGGATTATATTATTTTGTCGGGTACCATATAACACATTAATGAAAACAAAACACAAATGCATAGACTAAAACAAGACACAATAATTAAAAAAATAAAACACAAGCTTAAGTTCAATATAGATGAAAATTTCTATTACCAAAATGTAAGCACATAAACTTAACTTCTAAAAGTTGTTACGGAGTATATTATTTAGATATGAGGTGAGATCAATGCAAAACACATTTAATCTAAAGAACAAATCATAAGATCTCAACCATTCATCTTTTTTTCATCAAATGGATAAGATGAAAGCAAAAATTAACAAAAGAAGGGTAGAAATGTAATTCTATAAAAACCCAATTTCCACCATTTTTTAAAAAACAGCATATCTTGCAAACGGTAAATCTTCAAGCTACAAAAAATAGACCATCGCGACGAGAAAAAAATCATCTTTCTATTGATATGCACTTTTATATACTTTCGACGAATTTTTTTTTCAAAATTTTCGTCGAGAAAAATCCCACGGGATTCGTAAAAAGACGATTTTTTTTTTTTTTTTTTCAAAATTTCTGTCTAGAAAAATCTCACGGGATTCGTAAAAAAATCCCACGGGATTCGTAAAAAAATCCCATGGGATTCGTAAAAAAATCCCATGGGATTCGTATAAGACGAACTTTTTCTTTTCAAAATTTTCGTTCAGAAAAATCCCACGGGATTCGTAAAAAAATCCCACGGGATTCGTGTAAAAAAATCCCACGGGATTCGTAAAAAAACGAACTTTTTTTTTTCAAAATTTTCGTCCAGCAAAATCCCAAGGGATTCGTAAAAAAATCCCACGGGATTCGTAAAAAGACGAACTTTTTTTTTTCAAAATTTCCGTTCAGAAAAATCCCACTGGATTTGTAAAAAGACGAACTTTTCTTTTTTCAAAATTTCTGTCCAGAAAAATCTCACGAGATTCGTAAAAAAATCTCACGGGATTTTAAGTAAATCACATGTGAGATCAATACAAAACATTTTTCAAAACCCATAATGTTAAAACATAACTTAAATTGCTTACAAGTTTGTGAATTGTTGGGCAACTACGGCTACTCATCTCACAGTCGACAATAAAAAGTAACCTTTATTGAAAAAAACTCACACGTTGTCATTACGAAATCAAAATAGAACTGAAATTGATTTATCATCATTTGAGAACTGACATCCACAAACAAAATGCAACTCAATCTAGTCCTTGAAAATTCAGTTATCATTAGGATTATGATAAGGTAATAACTCAGTCTCCTAATCTACAACTGCAACTGCCATTAACAAGAAATACATTACTCCGTATAATACAAAAAATCCACTTTCACTTTGATATCAGATTTTGCCTCTACAAGTATATCCCATAGATGTTGAGCTTGAGCAGGACCCTCCACGAAATGGCCATGAAAATTCATTAATTTTATATCAAATATTTATCCAACAATAAAATAACCAACCTTGGAGCTTATACACATCAATTCTACAACATTGACTTTTTCCACACCTAACACAATTTTCAACCTTACTTTGAACAGCATAGAATGATCAACTTTTAATCTATTAATTGTTCAACCTTATCAGATCGAAACAAAAACTGCAACTAACTATTCCGACCTCACCTTCGAATAACTAATTATTCCGATAACTATAATTTTCCGATCACCTTCCGGCGACAAAATCACCGTCGCTGACATCACCTTGGAATGCATCGAACGACATCTGCAAAGTCGCATCTTCACCTTCACCAAAACCGGCGGTTATTTTTTGGATCCGCCGACGATTATCTTTTGTTATTTTCCGGCGGTTATCTTTTGGTGGTAATGGGATGTGTGTGTTTTCTTATGAAAGAGAAGGTGAAAAAGTGAATGATGATAAAGACCTCACATTGAGTTATTGAGATAGTAGAATTACCAAAATGCTTTTTGTTAAATAATTAAATTAAAATGTCAATTAATCTTAGCCATTGGATTGAGTTGAGATGGGTGGTTGAGATCAAAGGATTTGATCTTTAGATAAATTCTGTTCCGTATTGAACTTTTGTCATTTAGATATAAAAAAAATTGCTATAGTATATAAAGGTACATGTCAAAAGTAACTAGATGTAATAATTTGGTTTTGTATTCCCCATAAAGACTTCAACTCAAATGACATTTACTTCATCTTTTTCACTAGTCATCTTCTTCACTAGTCATTAACATATCTCCCATCTCAGGCAAGATTTTTCATTTTCGTTTTTCCATCTTTCTTCTTTTATTTATTAGATCCAAGGTGGTTTCCGGGCACCACCTAAGTGTGCCTAGGACCTAGGTCCGCCCTTGAGATCAGCCCCTGGTGCTGCAAGTGTTGGGGGTGGCTTTTGCCAAAATAGATAAAACATTGCATGAAATTCAAACATTGCATGAAGTTAGGCCGGTTGGGGGTGGCTGAGCACCCGCTAGCCACCCCACTGGCTCCGCCCCTGCATATGATACGTCACCAAGAAAGTAAATGTACTCTTATATCTCGTACACTTATGCAACAAGAAAACTAAACCACAATTACGAACATCTTTAACAACTTAACATTTATTTAACAACGACATGCACCGCTCCTTGTTGCAGTTTCCTATAACTTCACGATAAAAGCTTGATGATAGACCTGAAAGAGTTGAAAAATAAAACCATTTTAGTGATGATTTTTAGAAAACTCATGTAAAATCAGATTTTACCAAATGGGAGAACAGAGTACCTTATATATTTTGAAGCACGTGGAGAATGCGCTGCAACTCGTTAACAACAATTTCTATTTTCATTCGTTGTGGCGGTGAATCCACAGAGCATGATACTCCAATCTTGATAGTTGCAACCAAACATTCTTCCACTCTCTTTGCATTCGCTTCGGAACTTTGCAACACAATTGCATCACCATCAATAACATCGATTACCTGATCTGGTAATGCCATGTAAGCAAATTTATGAAGGCTAAGACCTTCAATAAACATGCCGTCTATCGGCTTTTTACCAGTCATCACCTCTAGTAATAATATTCCAAAACTGTAGACGTCCCCACAACTTGTCATCTTGCTCCCGATACCATACTCTACAAATGAAAAACAATTAATTAATTTACAAACTTTAACCTGTAAATAAATATAAGCATCATGGAATAAAAGTGGAATTACCAGGAGGTGCATAACCAATAGTTCCTTTAACCCCGGTTGAGCTGTTTTGGTTTAAGTCTGTACCAAGTAGTCGAGCTAAACCAAAGTCTCCAACATGAGCCACCATATCATCATCAAGTAGAATGTTACTTGGCTTCAAGTCACCGTGAACAATCGTTGTTTGGCAGCGATTGTGAAGATAATCAAGTGCAGTGGCAACATCTCTAAGAATATTTATTCTTTGAAGAAGGTTCAGTTTCGATGTATTTTCACTTGAATGAAGCCAATCGTGTACACTTCCATTCGGCATAAACTCATAAACCAGAGCTTTAAAATCATTGCCTTGGAAATCAGTACTTGAACATGAAGTTATTATCTTCAACAGATTACGGTGTCGAATATTCTGCCATGCTTCACATTCTGCTAGAAAACTTCTGTGAGCTCCTTTATTTTGAAGATGCAAAACTTTGACTGCAACTGGTTTATTATGATTAGAATTGAGGATTCCTTTGTAAACCGAGCTAAATCCACCCTCCCCAATCAAATTTGCTGCAGAGAAGCCATCAGTAGCCTTGAGAAGTTGATGGTATGAAACTTTCATGAACCGTTCACTCCCTGATGATTGAGATGGTTGACTTTTGCGTTTCTTCTTACACAAAAGATAGACACAACATAATACGACGAGCAACGTGACTGCAATCACGATGACTAATATGAAGAAAGGAAACCTTTTTTTCTTACTACCCCTCTCCTTGCATTTGGGTAACTTAAGTGTAATCAAACCACCACAAAGCTTATCGTTCCCCAAAACCGAAAATGCACTTGCATTGGCAAACACTCCTACAGTCGGTACTTCACCCTCAAAATCATTAAAGGATAGGTTCAAATACTCTAAGGATTTCCATTTTCCTAAAAATTGTGGAATTCTACCTGATAAATTATTTTCAGAAATGTCGAGTACCCCCAATCCTCCCAAGGAAATGAATGAAGATGGTATTACACCTTGAAATCTGTTGCCTCTTAGGTTTAACCCTACAAGGCTAATGCACTCACCAAGGCTACTAGTAATGTTGCCTGATAGATTATTGTAAGATAAATCAAGCCCGTTCATCATCTTGAGGTCTTTAATCTCTGATGGAATTGAACCAGACAAGTTGTTGTATGAAAGATATAAACCAATAGTTATTGATGGAAGGTGAAAAAGTTGCTTGGGTATTTTACCACCGAGTCTATTGTCTCCAAGGTTTATCACATTAAGTTCTTTACAATTCCCAAGGCTTGATGGAACATGACCTTCTAATTTGTTGGAATATAAATAAAGTTTATTCAACAAGGATAGGTTCCCAATGGCATCAGGTATAGGCCCTGAAAATTGATTGCTACTTAGACCAAGAACTTGTAGCTTTGGTAGTTTACCAACGCTAGTGGGGATGTTTCCTGTGAATCTATTATTATCTAAAAATAAAGTGGTCAAACCAACTAGACTACCTATACTTGAAGGGAGGCTTCCAAATAAATGATTGTCTCCTAAATGTAGATAGCTGAGTTGATGAGAGAGATTACCTATTGATATTGGAAGCACTCCTATAAGGTTGCAATCAGCAAGTCCCAATTCTACTAATATGGTGCAGTTTTTCAAAGAATCAACAAACCTCATGTCATCAGCTTCTCCGTGTTCATGGAAGTTGTTACCATTTAAGTAAATTATATTAATATCTCTTAGTTTTGAAAAGTCAATATTCAACTTCCCACTAAAATTGTTTTGACTCATTTCAAGATACCATAATTTAGAACAATTAGAAAGAGAAGGTGGAAGAACTCCGGTCAGTTCATTACCCCATAACTGAAGGAACACAAGATTTGGGAGCTGATTACCAATTTCTGAAGGAAGACTACCAGTGAGGTGATTTTCAGATAAGGAAAAATTAACTAGGAGTGAGAGGTTGAAAATGGAATGAGGGATGCTTCCATATAAGTTGCAGTCACCAGAGTAAAATGCCGTCAAGCTTTTCCAATGACCCAAGGTATCTGGAATTCTCCCACCCAACGGGTTTCTGCGAGCAGCAAAGAATTCCATTGATGTAATATTCCCCAAGAAAGGTGGGATTCCACCTGTTAACTTATTGTCTGGAATTACAAGCTCAGAAAGTTTCGAGAGTAAACTCAACTCCTTGGGTATGCTTCCAACAAGATTATTTTGAGCAAGCCAAAGGTCTTCTAGGTTAGAACAACCAGACAAGTTTGTTGGAATGACTCCACTGAATTTGTTTGTATCAAGATAAAGAATACGTAGCCTAGATAGACGACCAAGTTCATGAGGAATTGTTCCTTGAAAGCTGTTGTTCCTGAGATAAAGCTCGCGAAGGAAGCTGAGGTTTCCTACATGAGGAGACAACGAGCCTTCTAAGCCTTTCGAAGACAGTCGTAAAGCAGTCACTCGTTTGTGCCGCTTTCCACATGAAATACCACCCCAGTCACAGAAATGAAAGGAATGGTTCCATGAGGTTAGAACATTGTATGGATCATGGGTGATCTTTGACTTAAATGACAACAAAGCGAGATAATCAGTCTCATTACCGCCATATGAAGCAGAGACAGTGGCGGAAGTAAGACACATTATCGTGAGACCATAAAAGAGAAAAGAAATATGAGAGGAAGCTGATAAGCAAAACATTGTTTGTGGTGACTTCATTTTTTAGAAATTTACTTAAAATCATAAGAATAAGTATTGGCTTTTTATAGTCTGGTTGAGCAAGACAATTTGATTAATAAAAACCATTTTTTATGTGTAATCATGTATCACGAATTACTTTAAAAAAGAGTTGGGGTAGGGAAGACCTTTTGTCAAAAAAATAAACAGAACTTTAAGAAGAATTGACATGCACCTTCCTTTGTCTGTAAGAAACTACTTTTGGTACAGATCTTTTATTATAGTATTAATCTTTACTTTTGTATAGCACTTATTATGATAACGTTGAAAGTGCTGCATTTCTTTATTACTGTAACTGATTCAATTAATCTTTACTCATGTCTTCGCTTTTAAAAGATGGAAAAAACTTAGTAAGTTTAAGAGTTTTGATACACGGGCCTAACTAAAGAGGCTTAAAAGGAGACCTAATGCATAAATAAATTGTAGAGTACTGTACAATTCATTTATGCATTAGGTTTCCTTTAAGCCTCTTTAGTTAGGTCCATTTATCATTTTATAAGTTTAATTAACTTACCAAAGGCGTACCACAGAAAGGACCCAATGCAAGTTGAACTGTGTTTTGTCGGCCATGCATGTGTTTGATTATAAAATGACAGCTGCTTAGTTTGCTTTATTTATTACTGTACTATTTTAAAACTCGTGTAACACACGGGCTATTTTCATTTATTTAGATTAAACATAACCAAAAAAAAATGTTAAGTTGTATAATAAAAACTGAGTAACATATGTGTATCGAAATAATTATCAACGATAAACAAATCTAATGGATTGTACGTATATACTTCATTTCACTAATGAATCACATTAATAGTTTTATTCATGGCCTATTAACACTCGGGATTGGAAAATGAAACTGAAATAATGATGCATTAAAAAATACATGGAAAAAATGAGTCCGGTAAAAATGAATCGACCTATTCATAATAATAATAAATGGGTCTCGGTTACCACCTCTAAAGTACACAATTGAGAACCTACACATGACTTCATCTCAAAGAAATAACCGCTCGAGCATATTCTTGGAATCAACACTGGTCCAACGAGGTTAATTTGCAAATATCAGAAATGGCTAGATATGTATCTCTTGACATGTTGTGGTTGTTGACTCTAAGCTTTCATGTAACCATAGCATAAAATACAACATAGTCCCTGAGCATCAGTAAGCACTAAAATTTAGCAAAGATTATTTAGCAAAGATTATTGCAGATTAATTTTATGACCATAAAAACATAAAGGATAGCTTACACGTGTTTGGGAATAAATACCTTCAAGGTGATAAGCTAAAAATAAATTAATAACCCAAAGGAACACATTAAGTATTGTTTTTTTTTTTTTTTTTTTTTTTTTTTTTTTTTGTTCAAAAAAAATATTGTTTTTTAAACCTGGTGTAAACTCCAAATGAGTAATGAACTCAGCCTAAACTAATTAAGCACCAACCTAGCTTTAGGCTATTTAATGTCAAAAGAAGCTAAAGTAAATAAATGTTGTTATTTTGAAGGGAAATTAAAGTAAAGAAAGTAAAGAAATTGGGGGTGTCTAACTTTCGTCTCAATAATGGAGTGAAACATTTTATGGAAAAAAAATACAAGTATTTTCTTTTATCTCCTCTTTGTTTCTTCCTTGAAAAAAACTCAATAGCACCCCATAAGTTTTTAGTTTCACTCCATTTCACTCACTTTCATCTCAAAAAACATCTTGAAAACATAGTGTAAGGCTGTAAGCTAAGAAGATTGCAATTGACATGAAACCTAATAGTGTAATTTATTCAAAATATATCCACACAAAAACTCTTAAACATATTTCATAAGCACAATCTATCCATTTTCACCAATTTGGTAAGCTTACAACAATTTGACATTTTATGAAAGTGTAAGTTGTTCTATGTTTTGTTTAATCCGTTAACATAGATGTTGTTGCTCAAAGTTTATCCTCTAAGCAGATTAGAACCCATGAATTTCAAAAACTATGATGAGTTAAAAAGCCAATTTTCGCATACGTGTTAATTTTACACAATTGTGTGTCAAGTAATGGCTTCCTTCAACCCTATTCAACCATGACTGTGAGTTCTAAAACAGGTTTTCAGGTTAACCAAAACATGTTTAACCATATCTACAATTCAATTTTTTTATTATTATTATTTTTTTTCAATTCAAACTTTAACATTTTTTTTCTGATCATAAAACAGACAAACTTTAACCTTGATTTTTTTTTGATCGTGAAAGAGACAAACTACTACTTTATTTTATGGGTGAAGTCAATAAATACGTAACGTACTAAATTCAAGTTACCAATGTAGTAACGCACCTCATATTGTTCAATTGCAAACAAATAACTTTTAAAATAATTCACAAGTGTTGTGAACGTAATGAACAAGAACACAAAAATGAGAGAGGAAGAAAATTCTTATTATTCAGATGTATTCATAATGTTACAATAGGAGGTATTTATAATACATAGGAAAACGCTAACTTGTTAATCAAGATTAGGATGAATAGACATAAGCCCATAATATTTTACAATACTCCTCCTTGGATATTCATCGTTCATTATACTTCATAGACTGCCTCATCAAAAACCTTATCAAGAAAAACCCAATAGGATAAAAAAAACTTGATGAAAGAAAAGAGTACAGTGCGTATAATGCTCCTCCTCCTCAATTTAATGTATATATTTCAAGCATCGCATGCTAATCTTCTAAACGAGTTGCTCGTAAACTTTTGTTGGCAACAACTTTACAGAAGTCCATCAAATTGATGATATTATGAATAAGACCTGCAAAAATGACAAAATATATGTGTAGCTTCCAACCCAATATCAAATCAATTGGTTGGAAAATATACATTGCATGTACAAATTGGCATCCAAACCTCAATTGTACTTATGTGTGGTACTTGAAGACTAACTATTTTTTGAGACATGTGCAAAAGCAAATTATATAATATGCATCCAAAATCATTTTGATCCATATACGGATTCATTCAACTTTACCAAATAAAGTTATTGAGAACTTTATTAATCGTATCTAGCAGTTGAAGTTGTAAGCCATGCTTGAGACATTACATATCCTTCATAGAATACGAGAGCTCTAATAGACCCAATTTTAAGGAAAAATAGATACTTATCTCATAAAATATCAATAAGATATTTACATCCACCTCGAGATAATTTGTCTCTTAATAATCAATTTATTGTTTTGTGAATTTATTTATTTCACAATTCAAGTATTAAACACATAAATTTAGAGCTCTTATTTCGGTTTAGCACAAAAACTGATTATATCCAATAGATTTTACACATTGACGTGTACGAACTTCAAGAATTTTAGTATTTGCAAGATACTAAGTCCTTTTATGTTGGCCAATCATTCCGTTGAGCGCACATTTGGATATTAATTGATATTTGATCTTCATCATGCATAATATCAAGGAATATATTGTATGTAGACAAATTTATCGGCGTAGTTTTGTGTCGATTCCATAATAATTCAACACAAGATAGAATTTACTGAGATCTCATTATCTATATAAGGTTCTTTGGAACCTTAATGTCTAGTGTCTCTTTATGAGACTATCATGGGGTCTTTTATACCTCGAACAACCATCTTGTTTTCATGCTCCATATTTTTCATCGAGAATTTTATTTGGAATCGATTTGTCTACCATGCTTGAGGCATGCCATAATAAAATAGTGTCCTTGAGGGACAACTTCTAATTAGAGCATGAGTAGCTGAAATTTTGTTTTTGGCCAATGTTTATTTATGGCTATTAGATTTTCCATTGAATAATTAATTCATAAAAACAATTCTTTCGAGGATCAACAGAATATGATAATTCATTCTGAATTTGCAGCTACTTCACTAGTACAAAAACGGGATTTGGTCACACATGGTCGAAATGGAACGGCCACACATTTGCATATTTGTGTGGCTAAAAGTACGAAAATTGACAACATTTACTAATTAGTCACACATGAAAATTTTGATTGTGTGACCATTACAACTGTATTGCCACGCAATTGAACATTGTGTGGCTAAAGGTATCTGGTAATTTTGTTTCAGATCATTTAGCCACATATGAATTTGGAACGCGTGACAAATACAAGTAACCTTGATGCGTTAGTCACATGAAGTAATTTTTTGTGTGTCTAAATCATAGAGTCAAGTTTTGTCACACATTATTTAAGGGTGACTGATATGTTTTGCTAACTCTTTAGCCACATCTGAAATTGGAACGAGTGACAAATGAAAAGCAAGGTTGAAGCATTAGTCATGATATACATATAAACAGTGACAAATATATGTCACACACTTGAACACTGTGACCAAATGCCATATATGGTCACACTAAATATTTTGTCACACATTCGTTAAGTGTAGCCAAAATCCAGTACATATGGTCACGTAAGTTAATATGTGTGTTTAAAGTTTAATTTGTGTTAGCTTGCCAAAAGATAATGTATATAGTCACATTTACTACTAACACTGTGACCAAATGCCATATATGGTCACACTAAACGTTTTGTCACACATTATTTAAGTGTAGCCAAAATCCATTACATATGGTCACGTAACTTAATATGTGTTTTTAAAGTTAATTTTGTGTTAGCTTAGCAAAAGATAATTTGTATAGTCACATTTACTTCTAGCACGATCATGTGACTATATGTATTTACAATAGCCACAGCATATCACAAATGTGTGACTAAATTTTGTTTATGACCACATTTAAGGTGACTATATGTGACCAATATGTTCATAACAATCACATCGTGAAGTATTCATGTGGCTATTATTTAGAGCAAAATGTGAAATCGATCATCATTAATATTCATGCTTTGTGTGACTAAATATTACAAAAGGCGAGAGAAATATAAAATTCATGTGACCATTGGATGAACACTAGTCACACAAAATACACATTTCTTCACTTTAAACAACATATGGTCACACTTATTAACACTTTTGGTCACTTGATGCTTAATTGTATGTGACTAAATACATAAAACAAACATATTTTGTGTGACTAAATATTACAAAAGGCCACACAAACATAAAATTCATGTGGCCATTGGATGATCAATAGTCGCACGAAATACACATTTCTTTACTTTAAACACCGTATGGTCACACTTATTAACACTTTTAGCCATTTTATAATTAATTATATGTGACTAAATACCCAAAACAAACATGCTTTGTGTGACTAAATATTACAAAAGGTCACACAAAAACAAAATTCATGTGGCCATTTGATGATCAATAGTCACACAAAATACATATTTCTTCATTTTAAACGGCATATGGTCAAATTTATTAACACTTTTGGCCACTATATGCTTAATTGTATGTGACTAAATACCCAAAAGAAACATGTTTTGTGTGACTAAATGTTACAAAAGGCCACACAAACAAAAAATTCATGTGGCCATTGGATGATCAATAGTCACACAAAATACACATTTCTTCACTTTAAATAGCATACGCGACAAGAAAAATGGGTATTTGGGAGGGGGAAAACTGTGCTAAACACTACTTGAAACCAAGTTCTTCCTTATATCAGGAACATGAATAACATTAAACAAAGTTACAATCTTTCCAGAACTAAACCTAAGATCTGCACAACCATGACCATGCACCAAGGTTGTTGACTCATTTCCCATGTGAAGAATAGAACAATCATTCAGTGACTCATAAGTCTTGAACCAGCTTCTATCTTTGCACACATGAACTGTTGCTCCAGAGTCAACCCACCACGCAATATCATCATCCTGCACATAATGAGATTCAGATACATATGTAACATAATAAATCTGAAAAGACTTATTAACCATATTCTGACCTTTCAGTGTGTTGGAAGAACCACCACTCCCTGAACCATTAGTGCCTGATCCATTGGCTTTACCACCAACTTTAACACCCTTGCAGATACATATGTAACATAATAAGTCTTGCCACATTTCCAACAAGTAGGTGTTGCCTTCTTGTTAGGATCTGCCCTTGTGTTATCATGATATTTGCGCTTGCCTTTGTTGTCATTGTACCTGGAGGAGTTGTTATGCTCCACCATATTGACAACAGATGCACCAGTAGCATTGCTACTTTTTGGCTTGTCATTATCCTCCACCTTGAGAGATTCCTCAATGCGCAGATGACTGCCCAACTCAACCAGAGTTAACTCCTCTTTCTTTTGTTTCAAGGTATGCTTGAAGTCTTTCCAAGAAGGAGGGAGTTTGTCAATTACACAAGAGACTGAAATAGACTCATCCATGTGCATATTATGTTGTGTAAACCTTCCAAGTATTCCAAGAAGTTCATTGTATTGTTCCATAACTGGTCTTGAATCAGTCATTTTGTAATTTGTGAAATTACTAACAAGAAACTTCTTACTTGATGCATCCTCAGCCATATATTTGGCATCCAAGGAATCCCACATTTCTTTGGAAGATTCAATGTTCTTATAAATATCAAAGAGAGCATCAGACATACCATTCAGAATAAGACCTCTGCATATGTAGTCATCATTCTCCCATTTGCTCCTCCTTCTGATCTGCTCCACAGTTGCATCATCCCCATCATCAGGAATAGGTGTAGTCAGCACATACACCTCACTCATGCTTGACAGCAAGAAGTGCATCTTCTTCTGCCACCTCCTAAAGTCCACCCCTTCAAATTTATCAAGCTTGGCAAAGTTTGAAGCCATGTGTTTCATTGCAGCAGCAACCATTGATTATCACTAAATTGTTTACTTTGATTGTTGGCGTGGTGGTTCCCAGCAGCAGGGTAAAGATAATCAACAACTGTTCAGCAGAAACCACAGAGAGTCAGCAGTAACAGATACCACTTGGTGGTTACCGGATATCACTTGGAATCGTGTGATCACTTTCCAAAGTAAACTATTCGACCCTAATGCCTGGGTATCACGAATATCTACTTGGGATAAGACCAAATGCAGTTAGAGAATTAGGCACAATTCTATAACCCTTTCGCTAATAAGTATTAATCGTTTTCTGTGTGTATCTCATGCATAATCAGATCTCCTATTTATAGGAAAATACTCTTAGCTAGTCCAATGGAATTATGAGTATTAATCGGCCCATTAATAGCCTCATAATTATCCCCATTATAGCCGTTAGTGGTTACATGACCAATTAAACGTGGTCATAATGCAATTGAAACTGCCACTTGAATAGGTCAAAGCCGTTACAAGCAGTACTTTCATCAGTACTTTCATAGCGCTATCAGTGGTTACACTGCTTCAGTGGAAACACCACTGCTTCAGTGTAAACACTACTTCAGTGAAACACCACTTCAGTGGAAACACTGATCCAGTGGAAGTACTGCTTCAGTGGAAACACTCATATTCAGTGGTAACCACAACAGTACTTTCACCAAGCACTACAAATACAAACCACTATTAGAGTCAGGGTGTTCATGGACCTTATGGGTGTACATTCCGTACCTCCTAACCCTTACAAGGTGTGAACTAATCCCACAAGTGCACTAAATTTTCCAACACATTCGTCCAGTTTCTTCTTTATTTCCGTAGTCTGCCTTCTTTATAAGTTGATTCTTGATAGGCCCTGTTTCCTTAATTGCATCAAACCCGTTAATGTCTTGCTTTGTTTTAACAGATTCGACTTTCTTAGATGCGGATTTAGCTTCTTTTTTAGCGATCTTATTTCTCAAAGCTTCCTCTATATTAGTGTCTAGTCCAGCTTCTTCTCGACCCCTTTTTAGTGGACCCCGCTGGGAGCTTGTACCATTACCAGCCTCAATACCCGTTATCTTACACGTTTCTGGGGCTGAAATGTTATTTCCCGTTCCTTGTGAAATTCCCGCAACTTATGAAGAAGCATTGATATTTGGTGGTCTCGGGCGCTATCTGTTCATTGGACGATGCAGGAGCAGAAGTGGGACCCGTCTTGGTAGTCCCGTTAACTTTATTCTTTTTTCGAGAACCTTTGACCTTTGACTTCTCAGGAGCTATCTGTTCATTGGAGGATGAAGGAACAGAAGTGGGAACCGTCTTGACAATCCCATTAATCTCATCCTTTTGACCCTTCGTTTTTTTCTTTGTCTGAGTAGTAGCTTTATCCTTTTTTTGAGAAGTTGTAACCTTTGCCTGCGCATCTGCACCAGTTGTCCGGGCAGCTGCACTCTTAGTGAGATTGTGAAAACCGTTCTGAGTTGGAGGTATATGCACACGTGAAAACACGTTCTGAGGAACCCTCTGCTTCAAAAACTGAGCATGCCTTTTATGATCATATGCCAATCTTTTGTCTTTATCGGATAACAGATTCCATGCTTGAGAAACGAGCTGGAATGCCCCTTCTGCACCTATAGACTTGTTCTTATCCGGATGAAGTGATAAAGCTACTTTCCTATAATGTTTCTTCACAGTATCATCATCTGCTAATGGGTGTACACCAAGTATCCCATAATAATCTGATTCACCGCTTACTTTATTTTTAGCAGCAACATGCACATCCAGAAATGCTAATAGTTGGGAAATACCCTCCAGACCAGGAAACAAATTTTGGGCCTTTAAAGCAAATTTCTAGGCACCCTTTACATTCAACAATTTCTTTCGGCCTTGTGGCTTCATCCTTATTGCATTCCATCCTTCACGAGTTCACGTAAGCAGTTAATCTACTTCACCACTTCCTTAATAATGCTACTAGATTAATAGTTTCAAGTAAACGTGAAGATTAGGCAATATTCTGGCCCGAGCTAATGCTTAACCAAGCTACTACTTTTGATCGCGATTCTCAAACCTGATACAGATATACGAAGTTGATAGATTAAGCATAACGCACATGTATAAAGTATTCATAGAATGATTTGTCACAGAACTAAAAGTTTTACTGTATCCAAAAACCCTGTTCACCAGTCACAAACCACCAACTGGACTTCTTCAACCCGTTTTCATGTAATATATTGCTTTTCATTTTATTTATTCGCCGTTTGACCTATTATATATAAAAACTAACCAAAAGTGACCCGTTTCATGTAAACTGTCCCAAAAATAATAAATTTTCTGAGAGCAAATTTGGAAGATCTGGTTACCTAATTTCAGTCAGCAAATGGCACACGTCTTATGAGTGTCATCTTACTCTGTTCAAACTCGGGCATATCACAAAGAGGACTATCTGTTAAGACGGACAACAAAAGTGTTAGTACAAATGCAATATTGTCTAAATACATGCAAATTTTATGAAATTCAGAATAACCTGCCTTTATTACTTGGATTTATTGCAGATTTTCGAGATGTAACTCTGGAAAGAGTGGGTGTCATTTTGTTTGCCATGTCAGCAACTTTTACGGCCTCTGAACTCCATTCGTCCAGCTTCTTCTTTATTTCCGTAGTCTCCTTCTATATAAGGTGATTCTTGATAGGCCCTGTTTCCTTAATTGCATCAAACCCCTTCATGTCTTGCTTTGTTTTAACATATTTGACTTTCTTAGATGCGGATTTAGCTTCTTTTTTAGCGATCTTATTTGTCAAAGCTTCCTCTATATTAGTGTCTAGTCCAGCTTCTTCTCGATCCCATTTTAGTGGACCCCACTTGGAGCTTGTACCATTACCAGCCTCAATACCCGTTATCTTACACGTTTCTGGAGCTGAAATGTTATTTCCCATTCCTTGTGAAATTCCCGCAACTTCTGAAGAAGCATTGATATTTGGTGGTGGAATCTCAGTCGCGTGAAACGGTCCATAACAAGTGGGGTATAACATATTTCAGTTTAAATACTTTCTCAAGAATTCATACTGCAATTTGCATCTCATGCATACGGTCCAAAACGTTTTAATCTTCATCTGTTTAGTAACCGGTAAAGGAATAGAAGTGGGACCCGTCTTGGTCATCCCATTAACTTTATCCTTATCTTGAGAAGTTTTAATCTCTGTTAAACAAGGCTCAGGAGTCGTCTGAGGCGCTATCTGTTCATTTGACGATGCAGAAGCAGAAGTGGGACCCGTCTTGGTAGCCCCGTTAACTTTATTCTTTTTTCGAGAACCTTTGACCTTTGATGTCTCAGGAGCTATCTGTTCATTGGAGGATGAAGGAACAGAAGTCGAAACCGTCTTGGTAGTCCCGTTAATCTCATCCTTTTGACTCTTGGTTTTTTTCTTCGTCTGAGTAGTAGTTTTATCCTTCTTTTGAGAAGTTGTAACCTTTGTCTGCGCATCTGCACCACTTACTTTGTTCTCGGCAGTAACATGCACATCAAGAACAGCTAATACTTGGGAAATACCCTCAAGACCAGAAAACAAATTTTGCCCCTACCAAATTTTTTGGCACCCTTTACATCCTTTGAAGAAAACTTACTTTCAGCGATTTCTTTCGCCCTTGTGGCTTCATCCTTATTTCATTCCATCCTTCACGAGTTCACGTAGTAAGCAGTTAATCTTCTTCACCACTTCCTAAATAATGCTACTACATTAATAGTTTCAAGTAAACGTAAAGATTAGGCAATATTCTGGCCCGAGATAATGCTTAACCAAGCTACTACTTTTGATCGCGATTCTCAAACCTGATACAGATATACGAAGTTGATAGATTAAGCATAACGCACATGTATAAAGTATTCATAGAATGATTTCTCACAGAAGTAAACTATACCAGAATCCAAACACTTATTTTCCTCATTGTGACAGAACTAAAAGTTTTACTGTATCCAAATACCCTGTTCACCAGTCACAAACCACCAACCGGACGAATTTCAAACAAATATTTCAATTCCCATGACCCATCTTTAGAAACATTCTCGGGACGAATTTTAAACAAATGGTTTTACTTAAGAATACTGATAGTCGTATCAAATACCTACATAACAATGATTCTTATATGATTTAAGTGCTTTAAATACCACATCTTTTATATACATAATTAATGTAGCAACTTTGACCCATTTAATTAGGAATGGATCAATTTGGGGTTATGTTTATATACTAATAGAGATATACTTTTCTTTGGGTAAAGTAAAACAAATGTTTACGTATTAACAGAGATAGACTTTTGCGCCAATTTTATTAGCTACTAAAACTTTTGTCGAATTTTGATACATTTGACCCCAAGAGAAGATAAGGCAAGCAAATCAAGTTAACAATACATACCCACAAAAGTGCTAAAATGTATCATTCAAAGTATATAGTAGGTTTAATAAATATGAAGAAATAGTGGCCAACAATGCACATTCTAAAGTATATCATATTATATGTCTAAAACGCTCCTTGCTATCAACCTTAAGGACATGCTATTGAAAGGGGTGGTCACTACCACCTGAAATACATAAATAAATATATGCAATATTACATGACATTGGATGATTTCATAACTTATGGATATCATTCGGAAATAAGGACCCTGTCTAAACATGCTTATATACATTCAAAAAGTAATTAGGAACCTCAAAGCTTAATCTCGTAACATAAACTAATGATAAGTGGCAAACATAAAAAAAATAAAAAATAGTAATAAATAAATAAATAAATAAATAAATAAATCTACATAAAACAGACTGCGTTGCATTACAATTTTAAATATTCCATGGGGATCTATGTAATCGAAGGGATTCTTACAGGTCCATAGGGCCAACGGAAACCAATGAGGGCAATTGCAGTTAACTTACCGACTATCCTTATAGCCTATTTAATCTATCAAATCAAATACAATACCCAACACTTGCAGCATATTTCTATAGAAGTAATGAATTGTCCTTACGCGCGTAATAGAATTGCAGACAAAAAAAAAAGTTTGGCCACTAACCCCAAACAATCTATTTCATTGAGGCATAAAAACAAACAGTTGATGTGCATACATATATAAACCACTAATGAACACCTTAATTCATCAACTAAACTAACAAAAATCAAACCCCTATATGAACAATCGCAATTTTAAACAAACCCAAATCGATTATATAAATTGTAAAACACTAATTTTTATATACCTTATTAAAATCGATCTTTAGCCTTAACTAATTTTATGCTAAGACAGGGTCCTTATTTCTGAATAATATTATAACAGAAGTCCATCCTAACCATTTAATTTCACTTTTTCTCAAAGACGGTTATAAAAAAATTAATTATAAATTAAATTAAAATAAGAATCAGTTAAATAGTCAACTAGTTCAGTTACAGAACCTGCATGTCCAGCTGATTATGCGGGAGACGAACTCGAGCTCTCAAATTCAGTTACTAAACTTCCAGCCAACGGAGGAGAACCGGTGACCAGCGCCGGAGAAGATGATTCGGGTGTTTGTGGTGGTGGTGTTGATTTGTCCATTGATTGGGACGGATGTGATGTGCTGTCGTTGGTGGTTGCGACTGCCATTCGTGATGGTTGTTGGTGAGTTGACTTTTAAAGACAAGGAAAGAAGAGTACATAGTGAATTTATTTGATTTGCATTTTTTTTTTTTTTTTTTA